>JAFFSR010000329.1:2887500-3107612 GCA_017163975.1 Anastatus disparis | reverse complement strand
AAATATTCATAAAATATTTCTAAATATTTCATATATCATTTGGAAAGATTCTTCAAATATTACATTATATATTTAGAAAATCTTTCAAAATTTTTATGAAATATTTGAGAAAAATATTTGAGAGATCTCTGTAAATATTTCAAAAATATTTAAAGCATATTTCTAAAAAATATCGTGAAAGATTCAACAAGATTTTTTGAAAAAGATTTAAAGAATATTTCAAAATATTTCATAAAAATATTATATCAAAATTCAAATAAATCATGCATTATTTTATGAAATATTTTCTAAATATTTTTAAAATATTTAATGAAAGATTGGTTATTATAAATTGTAAAATCTTTACTCGAAAGATCTCTGAATATTTATGAAATATTTCACAAAAATATTTAATTATTATTATTTTTATATTTATATATATAATAAAATGTGACGTCACAACTTGTTATAAAGATTATAACAGGTGTGTAATGTCTTTCATTATTTACATGCAATACTCATTTATTGTTTATAAATGAGGTTTTTTTGTTGGAAAGATTCTTCCGGAAAAGAAAAGGATAAAGAATTATGGGGCATGCAGGTTACTGGACCCCTCATGCATCAACTGCGCGAGACTTTTACCCTAATTCACGCGTGAATTATTCTGCAACAGCGAGAGGACTACAAGCTATGCTTTGCTAGTCTCACGCCTCTGCAAGAAATAAATAAGTTTAGGCTTTAATGCCCTTTACGACACAATAAGTTCACTAAACGTGGTAAAACGAACAAAATATACACCACGATTTTCACTTAATATTAATAAAGTAATTAGTACTTATCACTTAGCCAGTTTTAATTTTAAAATATTATTTGTTCACTGCCGTTCGTGGGTTGCTCTAAAGGCAAACTTCTTCACCACCATTCAAAAAAAATAATGTAAAGAGAAGGCACTTGACTCGGTAATTGAATTTGATTAGACTTTAAGAATGAGAGATGATACACGAGTGCTGGCTCACTCGAGTCTTCCTTTGCCAGATGGCCGGGATTTCCTCCTACCTTCGTAGTCCCACTCCTTATCGACGCTGTAAGGCGAAAGGGATTTTATGCTATTAAGATATATACGCATCGCTTTTTTAATCATCGCTTGACTGTCAAAATTCGGGGCGTAGCGCAGCTTGTGTAAACGCGTTCGTTACCTTTCCATATCCCCTCTCAATCACCTGATCAACGCGGGATGCTTCTCTCTCCGCGAGAATCAGTATAAGAGTCTCAAAAACTTATTGAAATCTATTTAATCAATAAATATATGCACAAAGAAGCATATACAACTTAAAATTTTGAGAGTCATAAAACATGATGCATCGTATTCTTACAACGTTATACTGCTTGCCTTTTTCAACTTAAAATATTTAAGTTCTATAAATTTAATATAAAACAAATCTTAAATAATAGTGATCGCTACCTGTATAAATGCTTTTTTATGCTAATCAGAACAATATATTGATTATTTCACTTTTTTCATTACTTGAGTATACAATACAAACGTGGCTTGTCTTAACATATTCGCTTAGACAAAGCATGTGTTTCCAACAAATCAATGTTCCAAAAAATAATTTTCTTATTTTTCAATTAGTGCTGCTCCTTCACCTGGTAGGGTGACGCTGTCGGCGCGGTGATAATTAAATAAATCAGAAATAATTTCTTTTATCTATATTATTAATATATTATTTTTTATATTATAAATAATAGTAACCGAGCAGTAAGAGGGCAATTGAGTAGCAAAGGGGAATTAACCTATTTACATAAATTATAAATTATTAATATATGATATTTTAATATATGAATCTAAATTTGGAAAACATAAAATGGAAAAAGAAAAACCAAAGTCATTCTCATCTTATTTCTGTAAAAATATAATTGTCATTTACACGGAGAGACTCTTGCATCATAAAAGATGATGCGTTTTTAAAAACGCACCACAAGGTGGCTCACATCCCACATAGCACGAAAGATTCGGAAGCTCCATCGAAAGATTCGAGAAAGATTCCAATGTAAGCTTCTAGCAAGCTTCCCGGAAGCTAAATGAAAGTTTCGAGAAGCTTGCATTGGAATCTTTCTTGTAAGCTTTTATGGAAGGTTCAGGAAGCTTACATCTAATATTCCATGAGGGCTAAATGGAACATTACGAAATAGCTTCCAGTAAGCTTCCAAAAGATTACATGCAATATTACAGAAACGTTATTTGGAGATTGCAATATATCTTGCAGGAAGCTTCAGTAATATTTTTGGAAGATTCTATTCAAACTTCCTGCAGCTTTTAACGGAATGTTACAGGAAGAATATTTCAATGTTCACGGAAGATTACTAGGTAACTTGTCAGGAAGATTCCCTGTAAGCTACCCGAAAGCTAAATGAAAGTTTCTAAAGCTTCCATTGAATCTTCCATGTAAGCTTACGGAAGGTTCAGATAGCTAATATGTAACGTTCCGTGAGGACTAAATGAAAATTACAAATAAATTCGAGTAAGCTCTGAAAGATTACATGCAATATCACAGAAACGTTATTCGAAGATTACATTATATCTTGAGGAAGCTTCCAGTAATATTTTGTAGAAGTTCCATTCAAACTTTCTAGCCTTCCCAGACATGTTACAAGAAAAATTATTTCAATGTTTACAAGTTTACCAGTAACTTGTCAGGAAGATTCCTGTAAGCTTCCTGAAAGCTAAATGAAAGTTTCGGAAGCTCCATTAGAATCTTCCATGCAACTTTACGAAGGCTCAGAGAAGCTAACCATGTAACATTCCGTGAGGACTAAATGAAACATTACAAAATAGCTTCAGTAAGCTTTCTGAAAATTACATACAATATTACAGAAACGTTATTCGGAAGATTACATTATATCTTGCAGTGAAGCTTCCAGTAATACTTTTGTGGAAGATTCCATTCAAACTTCCTGCAGCCTTCGTGGAATGTTAAAGAAAAACATTTTATTGTTTACGAAAGGTTACCAGTAACTTATCAGGAAGATTTCGTAAGCTTTTCTGAAGCTAAATAAAAGTTTCAGAAGATTCCATTAGAATCTTTTATGTAAGCCTTATGGAAGGTTCAGGAAGCTTACATGTAATATTCCATGAGGGCCAAATTTTTGTATTTCTGGTACAAAATCGAATAATTTTTATATATATTATGGACTTCAACATTTTAAATATCTGATGAATGAATTTATTTAAAAATATTCATAGAATAATCTTCATGGTACATACTATAAGGTAATGCATTTTTTTTTCTAAAATGTTACAATAAAATGAAAATTCAGGCAATATTTATAATACAGGTGTGTAGTGTCTGCCTTACATCAATTTAATTTTATAGATTAAAAATATTGGCTTTTTTTCTATTAAATTAATATCCTACATTCCCTTTTTAATTTACAAAATTTATGGTAGATTATTTAAATATGAAGTAAAACATATTACATTTTAAATGATTAAAAATTGTTTATAATTGTGTATAACTTTCGATAAAGAATTTTTATTATTATTGATTTTAATTGACAAAAAAGAACACAAACAAATATGTTTTTTTAAGAGAAAGTCGTTAATTTAATAAAATTTTATAAATTAAATAAATTAATTACAAAGTCTAAATATCTTTACAATGTTTTGAATACATGACTTTTATCGAATAAAAGATTTTTCTTCAAAAGCATAATATTTTGTGTTCTTTTACTAACTCAAAATTAATAGTAATAAAAATTTTTACCCAAAGTTACATAATTATAAAATTAATTCATTCAATTTGTAATCTGCTTTTTCCGTATTTATATAATAATATCCCATTAATTTTATAAATTAAAAATATAGTCTTTTTTTGTTAAATTAATGTATAAAGATATTCTTTTAATATTAAAAATTAATTTCGGATTATTATATGAATACGAATAAAACAAATTACAAATTAAATGATTAAAAGTTTTTCTAATTGTATAACTTTGGATAAAAATTTCTTTTAATATTAATTTAAGTTAGTAAATAAGCAAACAAAACATTTTGTTGCTTTTTAAAGAAAAGTCTTTAATTGAATAAAGTTTTAGAAAGAGTATTGTATTATTTATTTAAGTTTTTAAATAAATTCATTTTAAAATCTATATAAAATGAATTTTTCGACTTCAGATAACATGAAAATGTTTGTGTGTGAATAATACATAGGTACATGTACAGATACATTTATCTGTATATATAAAAAATATTTAAATTTGAAAAAATAGTGAAATATATACATGTGCAACATATTTTATAAAAAAAAAAAATTATTTTTAGTCGGGAATTGAACTACCGACAGATATCATACAAGTCCGTCACCTTCGATTCTCAGTTACGCCTACAGGGGATACGCGTTGAAAGGGCGTTTTGTCCCTAAGTAGTGAGATGATACCACACTTACTATATAAGTCGAACGTTGGCGGTTTTGAGTATGTACCCACAGCGCCTGCCCTAAAAATGTAAATGCGTCTTTATAATTATACGTAAATCCTCATATATGTGAATATGTATTGAAGCATAAATATGATAAAATAGTATATAAAATAGTATTCTGTAAGTAAATATATGTTTTGCACAGCAATTATTTATAAAATATAAAATAAAAAATAGAATTTTGAACAGAATCGTAACACAATACCTTTCGAACGGTGAAAAAGGATAAAATTAACCAAATGATATTTGAATCGTTGACTTCCCAAAGCCTCTAGGAACCTTACACTGGAATCATCCCGGAAGCTTCTAGCATTTTTTATGGAAGCTTCCATGAAGTATTTTTAGAACCTTGGGCAATCTTCCTTGAAAGCTTCTTGTAAGATTCAAAAGTGTTTATACTAGCTTCCATGGAAGCTTACTGATTTCTTCCATGGAAGCTTCCTGGAATCTTCCATTGAATATTTCTGAAAGAAAAGTGTGCAGGACATTTTACGCTACCAGGAAGCTTTAATTGAAGCTTTCACGGAAGCTTGCTTGTAAGCTTTTTGCATTATGCCGTGGAAGCTTCCATGAAGTACTTTGGAACCTTGCGGCAATCTTCCTTGGAAACTTCTTGTAAGATTCAAAAGACCTTTATGCTAGCTTCCATGGAAGCTACTGATTTATTCCACGGAAGCTTCCTGGAAGCTTCCATTGAATCTTTCTGAATGAAAGTGCGCGGGACATTTGACGCTTCCAGGAAGCTTACATGGAAGCTTCCGGAAAGTTTCCGAACCTTTTATGGAAGCTTCCTGGAAGCTTCAGTGCTATGTGGGATGCATGATTTTTTTCAAACACGCACAACAAATATCGAAGCGAAGCTTATCTATGTTTTTGATTCGTCATGCCTCACATTTTCTGATGCAAAGTAAAGAGTGCATTAATTTTCTCGAACTTGCGTATATTTTAGTCTCAGCTGATATGAGTGATAAAAAATAATGGACAAAAAAAGTACATGAATTATTATCAACTTGGGGTTTAGGAAAACTATGTAATAAATTTTTTGATATGTAAAATCAATATTTTTTATTTTAAGATTAATATTGTAATGTAATGTATAGGTAGATATCATAAATAAAATAATTTATTTTAAGATTAAGTCCTTTTTAATGTATTCTTTTGTAATGTTAAGGTATCATAAGTCAATTCAGTAAGTTTATTAGCTAATTTATTAGTAGAATTAAAATTTTGACCATTATTTAAATTAATTATTACAAAGTCTGTGGCAAAATTGAGAACTCTTAAAGTTGTAATAAATTCTAAAAATTACAAATCTACGATAACAGGATTTTTAAAAATAAGGTTTACTAAGTGAACTCATTAAGTTTTTTCAGCTATGGAACTGAAATTTTGGCTACTATTTTAATTAATTATTACAAAGTTTGTGGCAAAAATTCAGACTTCCAATTCATAAACTTCTTGAGTTACAAATAATTATGTTATTTTCATTCTTATTGTATAATGTATTTTCTTATATACAGCATTAAAAAGTAATTTTAGAAATTTTATTACTCAATGCTTGCAAGTTTTGGTCACTGTTTTAACTAATTATTGTAAACCTCGTAGTAAAAATTCAGACTTGTAGCAAATAAACTTTTTGAGTATCAATCAATCATGTTATTTTCATTCGTTCTTAAAAAATCTTTTAATAGAACTGAAATAAAATATTTTTATTGTGACTTAGAAACTTTACTAGTCAAAGGACTTCAATTGGAGTAATGAATGTCTTATAGTTTATTAAAATAATCACTACTTATTCAGACTTCTAATAAATTTTCTGAGTTGACTAAAATATTTAAATACTTAATCTAAATTTATTTGGATACTGTAAAAGAAACTTTACTAGCCACGCATCACACTCCAACGTCTCACACGTGGATTGACCTGATTCTTGTTGACGATAATGACACAGTACTTGACGCACGCAACTTACCGGCGAATTTTCACAGTCGGCACAACTTAATTGATGTATGTATTTCTTGTCATCGCATCAAGACAGATAATAAAATAATTAAGTATAGAAATTACAAAGATATCTGTCCAAACTTATTGGTACAGAGTTTGGCCGGCTGTGATTGGACGCCATTTACAGTTGGTACAGTTGACCCAGAATCTGCACTTGGCTGCCTCTGTGACAACCTTACGGCGGCAATACAAAATCTAGCGCCACTAAAAACACTTAAAATTGGTAATGATAAATTTCCTTGGATTGATAAAGAGTTGTCGCAGATGCGGCACAAGAGAGATGCCACGTATCGTAGATTTAAACGGACGAAGGAGGAGCGATATCTCTCGAATTTTTGCAGATGCGTAAAACAATAGATGAACGGACGGAACAAGCTAAAACAAATTATTATCATAATAGACTATTCGATGCTCTTGCTGGAGGTAATGTCTGGAAGGAGTTAAAAGACCTGGGACTCCTGTCCGGACCTCAAGGGGACTTGAATGGATTCACTCCAGATGAGCTTAATGCACATTTTGCAGGGGTGTCGGTCTCGCCACACGATGATACTGCGGAACGTAAAAGGATTCTTTCTGAGTGTAGTGAAAGTGGTTTTGCCTTCAAGCCAATTAATATTAATGATGTAATCCTTGCGATTTCGCATTTTTCATCACAGGCTTGTGGCGAGGATGGCATCCCGCAGAGTGTGATACTTAAAGCACTTCCGGTTATTGGAGAGCATCTTGTGACTCTGTTCAATTCCTCTTTTTGCACGGGGGGTCTTCCCTTGCCTTTGGAAGCCTTGCACGTATTGTGCCTTTAAAGAAGTGCCCTGCACCTAAAATGCCTAAAGATTTTAGGCCCATAGCAATATTATGTTTTCTTTCAAAGGTTCTTGAGAAGATTGCCCATGACCAACTGCAGGAGCATATTATGACACACAAAATACTTGACTCTTTGCAGACTGGCTTCAGGAAGCATCATTCTACGCAGACTGCCATACTTAAACTTACAGACGACATAAGATCAGGTCTTGACAAGAAACTTGCCACGATACTACTCCTATTTGACTTTAGTAAGGCATTCGACACGATCTCCCCTTCCAAATTGCTTGCGAGGCTTAGATTGATGGGGTTTTCCAGGGCTGCACTCGAGTGGATCAACTCCTATTTATCAGGTAGGAAACAAATGGTTTCTACACATTTAAAAGAGGATTCGGATTGGCTAACAACCAATCTAGGAGTTCCCACAGGGTTCAGTGCTGGGGCCTCTGTTGTTCTGCCTTTACATTAATAACATACGTGACACGCTCGACCCCTGTTGTGTCAAGCACATATTATATGCTGATGACCTCCAAATCTATACTCAGGTCCCTTATGAACATCTGAATGAAGGTATTCGTATTATGCAGAGGGCGGCCAGGGCGGTGTCGGGATGGGCTGTCGATGCTTCTCTCACATTAAATGCAAGCAAAACTAAGGCTATCGTTTTTGGCAGTAGTCGTTTTATTAATGACTTTTATGCTGGTGAGCCAAGAACGATTGAGCTTGAGGGAGGTGTCGGCATATCTTTCTCTGATACCGTTACGAGCCTTGGTGTTGTGCTTGACGCTAAGTTGTCTTGGGAGCCGCATATTAATATAGTGACTAAAAAATTTAACAGGATAATGTATAGTTTACGGTTCTTTCGTCGGTACACCACTGAGGCCCTGCGTAAACAACTCGCAGCCGCCTTGCTATTTCCGCACCTCGACTACTGCTCAGTAGTTCTGCTTGATGCTTCGCAGGGGTTGAGAGACAATTACAAAGACTACAAAATTCATGTGTGAGATATGTATTAGGCGTAGGATTGGGCGATCATATCTCTCCTCATAGAGCTGCGCTTGGTTGGCTGCGTACTGATTCAAGGAGACAGTATTTTATGGCTGTACTTATGTACAAAATCGTGCGCATGAATACTCCCGAGTATCTAGTGAGTCTCTTCACTAGATATGTACCTAGGGTAGCCACTAGGGGAGAGATCAAGGACTTCGCGGTGCCCTTCATGCGTACTGAGACTGGAAGAAATTCCTTCCAAGTTCAAGGTGCGCATTTTTGGAACTCCCTGCCTGCTTATATAAAATCTTCCATCGCTCGGCAGGTTTAAGTCGGCTTTGAGGACGTACTTACTCGACCTCGAGTGAAATCAATTTTAAGTATTTTAATTTCTGTGTTAATTTATTTTGTTTTGTCCTATATATAGATTTAGGGTGTAAATGTATTTATTGGCGTGAATGATGGATGAATGTTTGCGGAAAGTATGAGTGTTTCTGTTTTTATTATAAGTCATGACATCTTCGGTATTGTTTTTAAATGTATAATTATTATTTCATTTTTTTTAATTTTACTATTATTTTGTTATTGTATTGTTCAATTTTATTTTTATAGTATTGTCAATTTTATTTTATTGATGTCATGACAGTGATTCCTCTTTTAAATTATGTATTTTAATTCAATGACTGATAGATATTTAAGACTGTTTTTTTTATTGTAATTTATGTTTTATGCGTGTATTTAGAATAGTCTGTGATATCACTTTTACATGGTGACTTACTGATACAGTATTATATATTAATTTTAATAATTGACTGTGATATCTTATCTTATTATGTGCAATACTTTTTATAGAATTATTACTTACTATTTCATGTATTACACGCCTTTTGTATTCTTATTACAAAATAAATAAATATCTATATCTATCTATACTATTTTGATGTTGAATTATCTTATTACAATTCTTCTTATGTACAAATAAAGTAAAGTAAGCACGAACATTATATTTAAATTATTTGCCTAAATTTTTAATATTATTTTATACATATATTATAACCGCTGCTCATAAATTTTACTAAAAAAAATATATATATAAAGATAACCGAAATACGTCGAAATTCAAATTTATTTTACATAAAATTAATTTTTATTATTTGTTATTAAATTAATTTTTATTATTTGGTAAAAAATGATTTATGATTCATTAAAAAATAATTTATTATTTTTAACATTATGTTAATGTTTTCCTAAAATTCATATTTATAACAAAGTTATAAAAATAATACACTCTGATGTGCTGCTACAACATTGCGCGCGCTACTTGAAACACATTTTATAAAGTATCTATTACTTTTTTCACCGCACAAAGAAAAATGATGCATACTTTATAAAACGCGAAGCAGTAACACATCAGAAAACATAGAGCAGTCAACAGCATTATTTGTCGTGCGCGCACGATAGTTTGCAGCGCACGCAGCCACCCCGTAGTGCGCATACGCATTATTTTTTATAACGTGGCGCGCACCACATTTATTGAGGCAAAAGTCTCTCTGTGTATGAGTTACGTAAAATTTTATATGAAAAATGCATGTTATTGTCTAAATATTAAAATATATTTTACGATGATTTAAAAATTAACATAAATTTTATCCAATAATTACATATAAAATTACACATTAATTCATACCATTCATTTAAAAAAAGTTTTCTATAGAATCAGATTTTGTAATTGTATTATGCAATAAATTTTAAATTAATCTTTCAGTGTCTCATATGCAGTCACTATTTCCTCCTCTACAATTTATTATTTTATTTTTATTGCTTATTAGGAAAATTAACAAATTGAAAAATTTTTTAACAAAAAACAAAACCGACTTCAAAAAAATGCACTAAACAGTTACAAATAATTTATGATCTTCAATAATTATACGCATACTACGCATCTAACTCAACACATGTGTACCAAACATATTATAGATTATCTAATTATTTGTAAACAGCACAAACAAATTATATTTTTTTACTCATGCTTACAGCTTTTGAGGCTGGCAGATCCTATTACAATTTTGGCGCAATTCTGCTGCACTTGCTCATGCTTGGACGTGTCTGGTGCAATTCTTGCTGCAATTCCTGCATGTCGGAAGTCATGTAATCGCTTGCTTGACAGACAGTGTTACCAGGGAAATAATAGTTATTTATATAAATACAGTTATTTACCATTATTTACTATTATTTATTATTATTTACAATTATTTACAGTTAATAACAGTTATTTACAATTATTGAGAATTTGTTTATATTTACAATTATTCAGAATTATTTACAGTTGCTTACTAAATAAATAATTTAATTTTATTAATCATTATTTACAATCATTTACGGTTTTTCATAGTTTTTTACAATTATTTACAGTTATTCACATTTTTAAAATTTTTTACATGTATAAAAAAATTGGATAAATTTGTGAAAATTTTCGAAAATATAAATAACTGCCAATAACTGTAAGAAACTGTGAAAAAATATTAATAACTGTAAATGGCTGTCAATAATCGTAAAAAAGTGAATGAATGTAAATAATTGTAAATAACGTCGGGTTGTCGGAACAAGGCTACACCTCGGTTTTTGAAGTGAAAATGGATACACGTCGTTTTTCGTTTGGAAAAGGCGACACCTCGATTTTAGGCGTGGTAAAGGATACACATCGTTTTTCTTTTGGAAAAGGGATCACATCGGGGATAAGAAATTTTTCTTCAAAAGCTCATTTTTCAGTCTTTGTAATTTTTAACCGACTTCAAAAAGAAGGAAATTCTGAATTCGTTTGATTTTTTTTTTTTTATTATGTCCGTTACCTCATAACTCCGACATTTCTAAACCGATTCGAAAAAACTTTTTTCTATCTGATAGAGGATGTCTGCAGAAAGGTCCCATACGTGTCCTATAATTATTGGGCCAATATTCGGTAATTTACGTAACGTTACATATTCAAGCTTACTCTTACGTAAGCTTGAATATGTATACATTCACACAGAACGACACTGTGCCGTTGAGCCTCCTCTCTTTCCTCCTATACATTGCTTGGTATAGTGCACTAACGCCTGCGTAATGAATTAATAATGAAAGTTAGGCGTAATTAGTGGGTTTACCTATATTCGTGCTTTTAATAAGAAAATTCACTAAAAAAAATTTATAACAAAAAACAAAACCAACTTCAAAAAAATGCACTAAACGGTTACAAAAAAAATTTTTTTAACAAAAAACAAAACCAACTTCAAAAAAATGCACTAAACAGTTACAAATAATTTATGATATTCAATAATTATACGCATACTACGCATTTAACTCAACACATGTGTAGCAAACATATTATAGATTATCTAATTTTTCGTAAACAGCACAAACAAATTATATTTTTTTTAATTCACAAAAATATTCTAAGTCGGCGTCAAATTCTACATCTGTGCAGAACAATTCAACAACTTGACACCGACTTCGAAAATATTTTTTTGTGAATTAAAAAAATTTAATTTTTTTTGTGCTGTTTACGAAAAATTAGATAATCTATAATATGTTTGCTACATGTGTTCAGTTAAATGCGTAGTATGCGTATAATTATTGAATATCATAAATTATTTGTATCTGTTTAGTGCATTTTTTTAAAGTTGGTTTTGTTTTTTGTTAAAAAAATTTTTTTCGTAACCGTTTAGTGCATTTTTTTGAAGTTGGTTTTGTTTTTTGTTATAAATTTTTTTTAGTGAATTCTCTCATTAAAGCACGAATATAAGCAAACCCACTAATTACGCCTAACTTCATTAATAATTCATTACGCGAGGCGTTAGTACACTATACCAAGCAATGTATAGAAGGAAGAGGAGGGAGGCTCAACGGCACAGTGTCGTTCTGTGAATGTATACATATTCAAGCTTACGTAGAGACGGAGAGGAGAGAGAGAGAGAGAGAGAGAGGAGAGAGAGAGAGAGAGAGAGAGAGAGAGAGAGAGAGAGAGAGAGAGAGAGAGAGAGAGAGAGAGAGAGAGAGAGAGAGAGAGAGAGAGAGAGAGAGAGAGAGAGAGAGTGCGTGTGTATACACATTTATAATAATATCTATTGCGCTCAACCTTCAATGCAGATACATCGATTGACACTTGAATAAATAACAAAAAACTCAATTAGATAAGGATAGCGAATCCGGACTGTTCTTAAGAGGAGGCCGTATAGCTCTGTCCTTGTCTAATATAAATTTTCTTTATTATAAATAATTTAAATATTGTTATACAAAAATAAGGGCATAGCCCAATGGATTTCAGTACGAGCAAACGATTCTATTCTATGAAAAAGTATAAAATTTTCATTAGTTTTTGAGTGAGGTCTGAAGCAGAAAAACAGTTATCAAGTTTAATTGTTTTTCCGTTTCAGACCTCACTCAAAAACTAATGAAAATTTTATACTTTTTCATAGAATAGGATCGTTTTCTCGTTCTGAAATCTATTGAGCCATGCCCGTACTTTTGTATAACAATATTTAATTTATTAATAATAGCGAAAATTTAGATGATACAAGGCCAGAGCTATAGACCACCTCTTAACCCGAGAAATTATTTTCATATGAGAGAGAAAAAGAACACTCAAGAACGTGTTTCCGTTGAGGGTACATTTGCAGCTTATTTAGTTTTTTTATTGAGTGTTAAGAATATTTCGGAGAATATTGTAAATAAATTGTACAGTTTTTTTTTAATATACAAACAACACATTGATAATACAAATATTTAATATATTTGTAATGTATTACTTATACTTTAAGTTCTCAGCAAGTAAGTTCGTAGCTTTAGATTTAGCAAATTTTTTTTAAGTATTTGAAAGGCAAAATCGCTCATTAGTTTCTAAAATTAATGAAGTGAAAAATCTGGGATCACAAATATGTTTTTCACTTTTGAATTAGATACTCCGATCGATAAACATTGTGATAAAACAAAGATGAAAATCGAAATCCCTATGTTTAGACCTAAGTGTGATTATGCAATAAATGCAGATATGTCCTGCGTAAAACTCTTTGAAAATATTGCTAAAACATCAGATATTTATTTTTGCAATATATTAAAAATGTATCAAAAAATTTTTGAAATGTATTGGTGATATTTTGGTGAATGTCATCTCTGGCAGAATAAACTGGTCATATTTTAATAATTTTTTTCAAAATTGGTAAATAATTGACAAATAATTATTAGAAAATAATCAGTTCATCTGCTAACTGCCGATGGTCAATAACAAGAAAAATAATGTTAGTTACCAAATAATAATTTAACTAAATATATACTTTATTTAATTTTAAAATATCAAATTGAATAAAAATAATCACTTTAAATCAAATTAAGAGTGTATTTCTTACCGTATCGGAATAATATATTTCTTTCCTGACCAGATATATTTTTATATTGTGAAGTATATCTTTATATTGTATTATAATACTGACTAAATACTAGATGCACTTTCTCTTAAATAATCTTTCTTTGACCTGGATGTCATCCTACCCACCTGGACATCATCTCCAGGAAGTGACTGAAATTTCTATATTTTTAATTATAATACTAGATGCATTTCTACGTAATCAATGTCTTGTTGACCTGGAGGTTGGTTTCGTCACCTAAGTATTACTCCAGGAAGAAAATGATTGTGAATTTTAGATCATAATACTAGATGTGCATAATACTAGGCGAGCTAGTATTATAATTAAATATTTAGAAATCCCCGTCACTTCCTGTAGACGATGTCCAGGTAGCTAAAGTTACCTCCTGGTCGGCATAACATCATCTACAGGTGAGTGCAACTAGTATTATAATATAAAATTAAGAAATATCAGTCACTTTCTGTAGATAATGTCCACGTCTCTGAGGTGATCTCTAGGTTGACGTAACATCACCTACGAGGAAGTGCAGTTAGTATCGTAATTAAAAATTTAAAAAATCTAGTCACTTTAAGTAGGTGATGTCCTGAGGCTAAAGTGACCTTCAGATTAACGAAACATGATTTACGAGAAAGTGCGACTTATATTAAACTAGCATCAGAAAAATTAGCCGCTGTGACACGTAAAATAAATGCAGTTATGTCAAGAAATAATATTATTAATAGTTGAAATTCAAGTGGTGTCATTATAAAAATTAATTCTAGTCATTAAAAATAAATATTTCTGACTTTTAAAAAAATAACATTAATAATAATGCCCAAAATATTGATGCTATCATCATTTATAATAATAATGGAACGATTTTTTCGTTTCAATTAAATTTTTAATTAGTCTTTTCAACGAAAACTTTTTTGCATTTTAAGGTTAGGAAACACGCGCACTCACATGTTCGCAAACGTATCTTTCTCTTTCTTTCTCTACTAATACATCTGCGTGTATTTAGGTGTAAATGCCTCAATATAAATTTTAAAATGAATATTACGTTAATAAATCAAACTAACATTTAAAAGTTTAAACCATCTATTTATTATATGTTAATTTTAATTATCAACACACTAGTATATATGCACGGATATATGTCAATATAGGAAAATATATATCTATTATTTCACTATCTTTTGATCAGTTTTTGATTATATATTGACCACAAAAACTGGTTAATAAATAATAAATGACCATTTCTGAATAGCCTATTTTCTACCAGGGACTCTACAACGCTTTTCTAATATTTTCCAAAATATAAAATTATTCACCATTGCTAATATATTGACAATATAGTTGAGATAAATATTTCAGACTAAGAATCATTTGTACATATAAGAATTATACACATTTTTATTTTACACGAAAATATGATTGATTTTTTTAAGCACATAAGATAATTAATCATGCACATAATTATTAGGCACAGAGAATAAATAAATTGTGTATAAATTTATTGCATATTATAAAATTTCAAGTATGAATGTTGCACACATTTTTTTACACCCAATATTTTTACTCACATTAAAATAATTTTTAAATCGTATGTAAAATAATGTTATTCACAAAAAATGACTAACAACCCTAGTGGAAATCGAATCTGTGAATAACTGGGAATAACTGGAAATAACTGGAAATAACTGGGAAT
Organism: Anastatus disparis; assembly: GCA_017163975.1. Lineage (NCBI taxonomy): Eukaryota > Metazoa > Arthropoda > Insecta > Hymenoptera > Eupelmidae > Anastatus > Anastatus disparis. The sequence continues at coordinate 3,092,272 of JAFFSR010000329.1, read as the reverse complement.
AACTGGGAATAACTGGGAATAACTGTTATAAACTGTTCAGTTTGAGACAGGAATAACAGTTATTTCCAGTTATTCCCAGTTATTCCCAGTTATTCCCAGTTATTCTCAGTTATTCTCAGTTATTCCCAGTTATTCACAGTTTATAGCTTAAAAATAATTTGAAAAAACAGAGGTACGAATAACAGTTATTCCCAAATATATTTATAATAGAAAAAAAAATAAAAAAAAAATATATTTTTTTCATTTTTTCAAATTTATATTTTTCAAATTATTTTTAAACTAAACTGTAAATAACTGTGAATAACTGTGAATAACTGTGAATAACTGGGAATAACTGGGAATAACTGTTATTCCTGTCTCAAACTGAACAGTTTATAACAGTTATTCCCAGTTATTCACAGATTCGATTTCCACTAGGGAAGGAGAGTGTTTCACCTTTGGGTCACCGTTTTTGCTCAAATTTTGGGAATGTTTTCTGGATGCAGAAATATGAAAAAAGCCAAAATTTTAGAGGCCAACGCTCAATATTTCCCTAGTTACAAGCCATCGAAGAAAATCATCAAAAAAGTTACTAGATTTTCAAACGCTTATAGTTCCTCAGAATTATTAACTAGAAGCTTAAACCTTTTTTTAAATAAAAGCTGAACTCAAATCCTTTCGAGATAGTAGTTATAGCATATCGAAATATTATTCTTTCCCAAAGTTATAGCATAATAAAGATTGAACCCAATTTTAGCTTTTATTATTAATTAATATTTTAAACAAATAATTCAGGTCCAATCTTTATTGCACTCTAACTTTGGGAAAAAATAATATTTTGAGATGGTATAGGTGCTAGTTCGAAAGGATTTTAGCTCAGCTTTCATTTAAAAAAAGGTTTAAGCCTCTAGCTAATAATGCTGAGGAACTATAAGCGTTTGAAAATCTAGTAACTTTTTAGTGATTTTTTTCAATGGCCTATAACTAGGGAAATATTGAGCGTTGGCCTCTAAAATTTTGGCTTTTTTAATATTTCTGCATCCAGAAAACATTCCCAAAATTTGAGCAGAAACGGTGACCCGAAGGTGAAACACTCTCCTTGTAAGAGTCATTTGTACAAATAAAAATTATACACATTTTTAATTTAGCACAAAATATTTAATATTAAATTTATTTATGCACAAATTAATGATATTATTTTTGGAAATTTTAATTAAGTGTATCAAAGCATTGTGCATTAAAATTAACTTTATTTTATTTAACTTCGATTTAAAATAATGTGCACTATGAAAAATCTATTGTGTAAAAATTATTACTTGTAATTATTTGTGTAGAAAAATAAAGTGCAAAATAATTATGTGCATGAGTCGCAGCATGCCATCAAAGATAACATTATGCCCTGGTGCATTATAAAATATTAAAATGATTGCTTTAATATTCTGTTAATATTGTTAGGTTGAAATAAAATCGTATTAACTAAAATAGTTGTAAGAAATTCAATTCTGATAGAGTAAGGAGTTTCATTATTTTACAGCTTGATCTTTTATATTTAATATAATACTTGCAAGTTGCATATATAATTTTTTCATACATCGTGCGTAAAATTGCAAATAATGAAACGCAAAACGAATAAAAAAGTTTTCTATTTCTCCAGCGAAAAGTACGTTATTAAATTTAGATATTACGCGAGAGAAACAAGACGTTATCCACGGGTTGCGTATATCCTTTTCTGTCCACCGGCTATAAGCTTTGATTCTCCCCCTCTCTCTTTCTTTCTCTTATATGAATTACAAAGGCAGCTGATACAATTATCAGCTGCCTTTATAATTCATATAAGAGAAAGAAAGAGAGAGGGGGAGAATCAAAGCTTATAGCCGGTGGATCCTCAATAGGGGATTATTTCTTTCCTTCTTTGTTTATCGGCTACAACAAGCATTAAGTATCTTTTTCTTTTTCTTTCTTATAGCAATTTTAAATATTATAATATTGATGGATGTATGTGGGTGGAAGGTGGGTTATGAAATAACTATACACAAACGCTTCAATTATAAGAGCATATAAAACTTTTGAAGACTCTATACCACTGACAGATCAAGAAATAAGAGCAGCATTCTATCAAGCCGTTTCGCCACTTACACCCGAACTAAGAAGTGCAGATTTAATTAGAAGACAAACAAATTTCAAAGAGATGAATATAGAAGAAATAAAATCCTTTTTATTTCAATTGGAGGCTAAAAAGAAAAGCTATAACTGGGCTCTGACTGAAGTGTGCGTGACGATTGTTTCAGTCTTTTTATACCCTCTTAACTTTTTCAAGATTTCTGCAGGTTCTTTTAAATTAACTATTCTCTTATGATAAGTTTCATCCAAATGATTAATGATTATATCTCTAACGAGATTTTTTCTCTTGCCTGCTTGAATTTCTGATAAATTTTCAGGTGTTTTTACATTGGGATCTATTAAATCCATTAAATCATTGCTAATTAACTCCGACCTTAAATAATCCATCCAAAGATCGAAATTTGATTTTTGTGAAAGTTTGTAATCCCTTTTGATATTTATTTTTGATTTGTGAATTTCATCTTCTAATTTTTTAAATAATTTAGCAGTTGCTCCAATGTTGTTTTCAGTATTAATATTTTCTTGATTATTTTGGATCATAGAATCTTCTAAATTGTTTTGAAATATAGGATTTTCCGAATTATTTTTAGAACCTTTGCTTGTTGTCTCTAGTTGTTGAATTCTCATTCTTTCTGTTTCTAAATTAGCTTCAGCTACTCTCGCTATTTGGCTCATCATATTTGTCAGTTGACTCATGACTCCTTTCATTGATTCTAATATCTCTTGTTGCATCCTTGCAGTTGATTCCATACTGTTAGCAGACAAAAAATTTATCCGCAATCATTTGTAATTTTGAGGTTATCTCAACCTGTCTATCTGCATTTATTTTCTCTATGTTTGTAATAACTGGCTTCGTTATTGCTGGTGTATGTTGAACACCTACAGTGTTCGTATTAAAAAACGAAGAGCCTCCGACTCCACTCATATCATTTGATGAATCTGTGAAATAAAATCCTAAATTATTACCTGGATTTTAATCAAATATTATGTCAGGCCCGACCATCTAACTCTTTGTTCTTTTGAAGTTAATTCTAAATAATCAAATTATGTAACTTCAAAAATTCTAACTCTTTATTCTTCTAAACTTAATTCTAAACAATTAAATTATGTAACTTCAAAAATTCTAACTCTCTATTCTTTTGAAGTTAATTCTAAAAAATTAAATTATGTAACTTCAAAAATTCTAAATTCACAAAATTCAGTCAAAATTCTAAAAATTTATTTAAAAATAATAATTTTTTTTTTCTCATTATTTATTTTTAAATATTCAAATATTTATACTCAATATTTATTTTAAAATACTCAAATATTGATACTCATTATTTGTTTTAAGGTACTCAAGTATCAACTCTCAATTGCATATTATTCAAATAAATTATAAAATTTGATTAATAATCAAGTTTTTAAAATGAAATAAATAAGGAATAAATGGAATTATTCCTCATTTATTTAATAGACTTACATATATCTGAATTATTTTCCAGTATCTCACCAGCTTCTGTATAGACAGATGTGTCATTCATGGAGTCATCACTGTCATAATTGACAAGTGAATAATTTTTCATCACTTCATGATTGTGCTCCATCTATTTCGGGATTTTGAAACATATTTTAATTAATATTCAAGAAATAAGTATTTTCTTTAATATAATAACTCTTAAAATAATCTCTAATGAACCAGGTAATAATTCGATAAAAGAAAATGTTTCCTTTTTCTAAATCAAGAGAAAAGCACTGCAGTTTCTCTTAACTCAGAACGAAAAATCAAGCTTTCCCGCTATGACTAACGCGCATGTGCACACCGTTCTCCAAAATTTGATTTTAATCGATTGGATTCAGGTTGATCAAGCACACATACGGGACATACACAGTACTACTTTGATCTTTCTATTCAATGATTCAACTACACCGCACTGTAAGTTTTGTTTAATCATTGGCCCCGAAATTTCAGCTGAATATTTTAAAAAATTTTAACTTGGTAAAATTTTAGCAGTAATCAGATTTTATTATTTGTTATATTTAACAATAAAATTCAGCCTCTTTTTTTTATGTTAAATATGACACATCTCAAATATAAATATGCAATTGAATTCTAAAAAACTTTTATTTTTAATACTTTTAAGGCATATATGTGTAATAAGTATATATATATATATATATACAAATATAAATATATATACAAAATTAAATTTTAACAAATTTAATTTTACTCTTAATTTTTTTTTTTTTTTTTCTCTTAATTTTTGTTTTTTATATTTTTCATTATTATATTTTTTCTCTTCAACTCTAAGTAAAGAAATATGACATACACTGCATTACCAATATTCGAAAGGAATTTGTGGTGCAGGTATATGAAGTGTTTTCCTTTACCTTTTTTTTATGATACTTTTCATTTACAGAGTTGAGATATGTGCAACATATGAGCGAGTACGGCCGTGGAAAGAAAGAGCTTGCCTATGCATCATAGACGAAACAAATAGTTTCACTTCTTCGGTGCTCAATCTTTCATTCTAAATATTCTCTTACTCATTGTATTCTAAAATATTTTTATTTTTTTTTCCCTTTTTTTTCTTTTCTTATCAACAACAATGGCGATTTTTTTATTTATTTATTTATTTTTATTTATTTTTTTTTTTTTTTATTTTCTTCTTTAATAATTTTTATTTTAATTGAATACATTCAATTAAATCTCTGTTAAAAACGGCCGCACTTTTTTTTTTAAAGATAACTCTTAAGATTTTTTATTTTATTTTATTTTTTTTCAATTAATTAATAATCTTAATTGACTCACCTCTAAAATATATGCCTTATTAGTATTTTGTAGTTTTTACTCTCAGTTTTTAAAACAGTAAGGATTGTGTATCTTCCACCCGTTATTTTGAAAAACTTGTGGCGCAATGGAAGCGTGCCCTGGAACAATAACCTGATAGATGTATGTGGGTGGAAGGTGGGTTATGAAATAACTATACACAAACACTGTTACTGTTACTCTTAATAATCAATATATTGTCAAGCAATAATTAACACTCAAAGTAGTCTTTAAATTCTAAAGTACTCTATGCAGTTTACTCAATAGACTCTACAGAGAGAATGACCATAGGGCTTATGACGCCTATAACTCATAGTACCAGAAAAGGGACAAAAGGGTGGGGAGAGTAATAAGGCAAAGCAAACCTTACAATTATTAAAATTTAACTTGTTTTATTTTTATGAATTATAAATTAAAGTGAGTTATAAAAAGAGTGAAATATTAATTGTTTATTTTAGTTTGAAAGTACAGAGCATATTCGGTCAGAAGCAGCAGGTAATTCATCGACATATTTTTATTTTATTGATTTTCCACTAAGAATGAATTATTATGCTAGGTAAGTTGGACGTACTTTTCACCTGGAACAAGAATAAATCGTATATTTACATCAGGAGAGGACTGAATAACTAAATACTCGCGTATTTGGGCAATCCATATCCGAGCATGTAATAGTCCGCTTCTCTCCCTAGGTGAATAATATATTATTTCCACCTCAATAGTAATGGCCGCTTTATTGATTCGAAAAGCGGGGAAAAAAAGAATCATATTTTACGTCTAAAATTTAGCGGGAGTAATAGAATTTTGCAAGAGTAATGTACTATATTAGTTCTCCTTGAGAAAAACACCCAACTTCGGTATTATTTCGTACAGCGAACGGTATTTCTGACTGCTATGATACTTCCATTCATACAAAAAATTCGTCCATATTTCTTTACTCCCATTAAATTTTACTACTTCTGCTATATTAAATTTTTGTGGGAGTAATGAAGCTTATGTACACATTCCAGTACACGCAATTTTTTTTAAATATTGTTAAAAAGACATTTAAAAATATAGCATAGCTTTATATAATATATTTAAATATCATGACTGACAAGGAGAGTGTTTCACTTTTGGGTAACCGATTTTGCTCAAATTTCGGAAATATTTTCTGGATGCAGAAATATGATGAAAGCCAAAATTTTAGAGCAATGCTCCATATTTCCCTAATTATAGGCTATTGAGGAATATCACTAAAAAAGTTACTAGATTTTCAAATCTAGCTTATAGTTCCTTAGCATTGTTAGCTAGAAGCTTAAACCTTTTTATAAATGAAAGCTGAGCTAAATTCCTTTAGAAACAGTACTTATAGCATATCGAAATATTATTTTCTCCCAAAGTTATAGCGTAATAAAGATTGGATCCAATTTCAACTTTTATTATTAATTAATGTTTTAAACAAAAATTTCAGATCAAAATCGGTGACCCGATAGTGAAACATTCTCTTTATGAATTTAAGTCTGAAAATAAATCAATTTTAAACCTAGACATAATTTTTTTTTTCTAATTAATAAACTTGAGGCAAGTAGAATTCACTCGCCGGTAGTAGAAAGTATTCTTGTTATTCTCAGTATCATATTTCCACTTAGGGAAAGAACAAAATTCACTTGTTTCAGGTGTTCTTGTGTCTAGTAGAAAAATGCTTGATGACCTATTTTTGACATGAATTTTAATTATTATATTTTCAAATAGATTTTTTCTACATCCAAACAAATTTCTATTTGAAGTATTTAATAATATATCTTATCATACCAAAGAAGGAGGTAAAGAAATGCCGCATAACAATGTTGAATTATATAATTGAAAATGCAATTAGTCAGTTTTCCTCTTCAGGTTAGTGGATTTCTCCTAATAAGAAGCAATTTTTATTCTCACAATAAGAATAGCATCGTTTGTAAGAATGCATAATTCTACTAACGTCTAGTAGATTTCTCTTTGCGTGGAGAAACCCTAATCAAGTGGACTATTCGTTTCCCCGTTAAAAATCATTTTTGTTAGTGTAATAAAACTTTTTTTTTACCTTAAATATATGTGTGGGTTAAATGAGAGTGGCATAAGTCACATTGACAAAAAAATTTAGTTAGCTATATATCTAGTTATTTTTTAGCATTAAAACGAGAAATTTTCTAAAATTAGTAGCAAAGAAAGTACAACATATTAGTAAATTAATTTGTTCAATGCTAATAATATCTCAATATACTACTAACTAAATATTTTTTTCAATGTGACTTATCCCTATTAAAAAAAACACGTGTTTTTTGCACGTGAAAAATACACGTGTAAAATACACGTATTTCTTACACGTGTTTTTTACATTTAAAATTTGCGCGTTTTTTCACGCATATTTTTCACGTGTTTTTTTCACGTGTATTTTCACTTAAAGTCAAACCGACGTAATCGATCATTAATAGCGATTTAATTCACTAGGTGGCATTTTTATAAGTTTTGTCATCCCTTACACAAATTTGGAAGATGCAGATATAAGAGGCCGGACAGTAGAAGCTCTTCGAAAAGCTATAAAAAAATATGTGAAAAATACACCTGAAAAATACACGTGAAAAAAACACGTGAAAAATATGCGTGAAAAAACACGCAAATTTTACATGTAAAAAACACGTGTAAAAAATACGTGTATTTTACACGTGTATTTTTCACGTGCAAAAAACACGTGCTTTTTTTAAATAGGGATGCCACTCTCATTCTAATCTGCACATATATTAAATATAAAACTTTAACCCATGAATAATTTTAAAAAACTTCATTCAATGCCTTAAGAGGCGGTCGGAACTATTTGTCGCATGGGGGCGCTGCAAGTGAGAGAAGAATATAAAATATTTTTTATACATGGATTTATAATTTATTAAGACAATAATATACTTCTAACGTTGTCAATAACTCCTGCCATATATATGTAGAATAATTATCGATGCTAATCTTGTTTGAAAAGTCTAAAATATTTTTGTAAATATTTTTTCTTCTTCTTTTGCTTAACAAGGCTCTATTCATTTTATCAATTTTGTTGAATGAAATAATTAACAAGCATACATGAAAATTTTCTGTTATTTGTAAAAAAAATCACTGCATTGTATGTTTTTCCACTGCCACGTACTGCGAGGTATTGAATATATTTATTTTCAAGAAATACTATATATTAAATGTATAAAATCAACAGCAAGATCTGTAGGACTGTTTGTGTTACCATATATTAAAAATTACTACTTACCTGTTACTTTTATTCTTAGTTTCTCCAACAATGCTTTATTTTTATTAAAACTATGACTACTTTTATTATCATCATAAGTAAGCGGCACTTATGAAAATAAATTTTATAAAGTTTATAAAAAATAAAAAAATGTTAAGATTTATTTTTAATAGCATTTACTAATTTTCTTATATTTAAGAAATTAAGCCATACTTGTCAACATTTTATGCTGACAAATATGACTTTATTTGCTGGCAAAATTGTTGCTGACTTTATTTGCGTTCCATTTTATCAGCCATCAATACTAAAAGGTAGTCTATTACACTACAAAGGATGAAAGTAGGATATTAGAGCCGGCATGTAAATTAGCGCCCGAGTAAAGCAAGGGTACTAAACGCATAGGCTTCGATTTCTCACTTTTGTTCCATATAGTGTATATAATTTTCCCTCATACCCCAATAAAAGTTTGTATAAAATATTAATAAAAATAAAATAATTCTAAAGAACAAAATAAACTTAAAAATTCTTTAGAAATTTGTAATTCCAACAATATAAAAAATATAAATTCTTTGTAGCATATCAAAATCTGAAAATGTATAAATAAACAATGTTTAAATATTCTAATAATCAAGCAAATTATAAAATAAATTTTTTTTTAATGATAAAATTAATATACTGTGACGGTTATTTTGCCCGTTACAAAAAAAAAGAAATAGCTTTTAATTTAATGTAAACTTTAGCTAAGCTCTTAAATTTTACTATATGCAGAGTTGCTGAAATTTGTAAGAATTTCACTAAATATTGTACATCGAACTCCGATTGTGCTAGCTAATCAATCCTATTGATAAACGACAAAATCATATCTGATATACTTGTCGCTTGCTGCACGCACTGCGTCTCTCTCTCTCTCTCTCTCACCTGATCGAGAGACGCGTGGCCGGTAGCGCAGTTTTCCTTCGTGAGGCAGGTTCCAAAATACGTTATATTAAAATATATGATATTACGTAATTAAATAATTTATAACTGCGCTCACAAGGACCGCGGAGGCGTCGGAGTAAGCAACGGGAAATAAATTATGTTATATACAGTCAGGCAATATAAATTAATTGAAAGCACGATTTAATAGAAAAGAAAATTAATTTATTATAAGACAAAAATATAAATGTAATAAAGATAGAGTATGAATTAATCGAGAATGAAATAATATAATATATGAAATGTAACATACGCGTCTAATGAAAGAGTGAGCAAAGGAAGGGCGCGTCGCGAACTAAATGATACTCGCTTATGACGCTGATCAGTTATATAACCGATGATACAATTCACCCGAAGAAGTATCTCTCGAGGAAGAGACACTTGGGTATCGCACTGTATATTTATACTTACAGTAACGCGCTGGCCAGCTTACACTATTTGCCTACGTGCACGTAGACGCCGCTCGCTCGTTACCGTAGTTTCCCCGTTATACGTTGAATTTCACTGAGCTCTGCCAACGTGGTTGGCTGGACGTAGATCGGTGGAATCCTATGCACGCCAATCAACGTATTTGCTGGCACTTAATGGCTGACCGCTAAGACGCGCGAAAAGCGGTCAAGCAAAACTCTACAGAAAGAATTTCTGAGAGTGGCAACTTGCAAATATAATATAATACGCAAGTCGGTATAAACTCACGACTTTTAATCAAGACAATGTCTCGCTCTATCAAATGCGAACTTAGTCTACCGTATTATATGACCACGTGGCGAAATTCTCTAATAAGCACAGCGCGGCTTAGGTTTCGTGCTAACGCAACGGTAGCCAGAAACTCTCTGAAGCGCCTCGTAGCCGGCGAGCTTCTCTCTCGCGTGCCGGTCGTCAAGATACGCACTTCTTTACTCGTCTTAGACGAGATATATGACCGAGCGTTTATCCTATTTTGATACCTAAGCGCGCAAGATTCAAACACGGTAGAATACCGTTACACCCCTCTGCCAGACGCAGCATAACCGGGTTCTGCTGCTCTGCCTATCGCGCGGTAGGTATGCAATTATTGCCTTAAGCAATGTTACTATTTATGATTTTCTACCACGAAATAATTTTCGTTGAACACGCGTTTTTCCCGGTGAACAAAGTTCTATATTTTCGATACGCCTTGCATTGGTAGAATCTTTAGGTCTACTACGTTTACGCCTGATTGGTTCGGACTCAGCTTGACGCATATGCTCTACAGTTCGCGTTACGATAACGACTGTTTTACGCGGATGACCTCGCTTCCTATTCGCTTTCTCGATATGGGGAGAATCACCGCTCGCAGGCGGTCGCACGCAATCTGAGCCCGATCCTCCGTTGGCACACGGAGTTGCATAGATCGCAAGAGACGGGTCGCTCATCGTCTCATTCGCACGCATTGATTCCAACGGTGGTTGAGGTTGCAGATCGTCTTCTTGCCTTGCGACATATGTTTTCAGCTGTTCTCCATGAATAGGACTATACGGATTACTATCCCTGTCTAACAAATTATATGTATTTAATTCATATTCAGCTGTAGCGACATATGTACCAACAAATTTTGGTGCAAGCTTACTTGCTATGTCTTGAGCGGCTAGAGAAAGTATTTTATTTCTCTTGCATACTGAACCATCTATTTTGTGAATCGATTTTGCACTACCCGCAACTAAGCTTTTTACACAAGCCTGATCAGCTGCTAAAACATCAGCTAAATCAAATGTTTCTAATTTTCCAATGTACAGTTGTTCAAGAGCAGCAACTTCTAAATTTACCTTTACATTAGTACCTTTGAAAGAAAGCTTATTTTTGCAAGGATCGAAAATAGCTCTAAAAGCTCGTACAAAGTTGCCTCCTAGATAGCATTCCTCATTTAAGCTAGGCATGATCGCACAGCGAATCGTCTTGGTAATCCCGCCTACAGTGAAAGGAAGGTCAACATAACCAACTAGTAAGCATGGTCTACCATCTGCTACTTTAACCAATCTACCTGTAGCTGGTATTAAAGGTTTATCACAAGCTACTGCTAGCTGTAACCCTATCGAGTTCATGACCGTGCGTGATGCACCTGGGTCATACAAAGCCCTTATTTGGTAATCTCCGATCACTACTGGGAGCCACCATCGAGCTTCATCATCGATTATTGGCTGATTTGTCTCTGCCTGCTCACTGGTCTCAACTTGACTAGTGTGAGACTCAACTTGTGTTTCTACTGAGTCTCCAGGCAGATTTTTATCTAACACCTTTCTATTAGAAGGTTCTGAGGTCTCATAAGCCTCACTGGGAACGGTAGGTACCTCATCTACTTGTTCCCTGGTCCTTTTTCCCGCACAGATAGGGCAGGACCAGATAGTATATCCAGGTAATCCACACCGATAACATTCACGGTTACGTTTTGGATTTTTCGAACCTTTCTGGTTTTCTTGGCCTGGTTTTGTTTAATTTGTATCTCTTAAAGAACTTTCCTTTTGTTGTTGACTCTGTTGTTCTGAATTCCTGTTATCTTGCGAAGGTTTCCGAGGCTGCTTCTTAAAATTCCTTTGACGTTTAGCAGACTTCCTTCAAGGCAATTTAAGCGGTGCAGGTCCTTATACGTTGTTCTCGCTAAACCTCTGCTGCTTTACAAACGCCTGAGTAAGTTTAGTCAACTGAGTCATTAATGCACTAATCATTTTGACTATGTTAGCCTAATCATTAGCAGCTTGTTCCTCCTGTATTGCTGCTATTTGTACTTCATTGTCTTTGACCTTATTCGTTGGCCTATAAGCTACGTCAGGTAACAATGACTGTTCGGGTGGAGGAGGTGGTCTATAGACTCTCTCCGCCTCGAGTATCAATTCAGCTTCTACAGTTTTTTATAACAAAGATTCGATGTCCATAACTTCATCTCTTCTGACCATACGTTGAATTTCTGGTGAGAGGTTACGGTGCAATAAATCAAGCTGTTGATTAATATCAGGTAACGGAACTTGTTTTAAAATTATAGATTGTAAGCATATAATATAATCTCGTACAGGCTCATCTTTGCCTTGTGTACGTGCATTAGCTTCTGCTAACAATCTCTGTTGGAAACGTCTGCTATATCCATACCATCGTAATGCAGCTTTTTTAAATTGAGCCCACGTGTTCCACGAATGTCTATTATTTATATACCACGTGGCTGCTACGTCTGATAACAGTTCGGAGAACGAGGATAATAAATCACTTTCGTTAAGTTTAGCCAGCGCTCGACACTCCTCAACTCTAGCTGAAAAGAGGTCTATACTTTGGCCTCACTCACCAGAAAATGTAACATTCCAGCGGCGCACTATGTGACCTACGTCTGTATTTTTATTTGCATTTGCTGGACGGTCACTCTGCCTGGTCAGATTAGCGTTATCCATCGCACTGTTTGCAGTGTGAGGGGTCCCTTCCCCCTCGTTTGTACGCGCCCCTGCAGTACTAGTTGAAAAACTATTATGGTTTCTGTAGTTTTGCTGATCTGTACCTGCATTATTATTCGCTTGGCTATTTAATGGGCTACTACTGTTATTGTAATGTATACTAAATGTATCACAAAAAGCCACGTGCTGTTCGTTACTCTTATTTGCTTGGTGGTTTTCTCGACTTGGTGTTTCCCTACTTACGGCCTGACCAAACAGATGTGTGCTTGAGGATCTTGGTGTCGAAAGTACTTTAACTTTTTGTGCTAAAGAATTCACTGTATTGACATTCCTTCCATCCTCGAAGACACCTCTTTCATCTGGTTTTGCATTGCGGTAAGATAATTTATCAGTTCTCTTGGTACGTTAGAGACATCTAGTGCTATTTCACTTCTTTGTTGCACGTTGGGATTCTCAAGTACCACCTGATCGTTACGCATTTCGTTTTGCGTAATATTGCTTAACGAAGCATTTAAATTTTTCACCACCGTTTCATCATTACGCAATACGGTGAGTGGATGCTCTTCATTTAAATCCACGTTATCATCATTGATCGTAGATCTTGTCTTTTTAAAAGTAGTTCTTTCGATGAACTCTTTCCTGACCGAAAGGCGGCGTTGTCGCGTCACCATTTCACTTTCTTCAGGGTTAGACCGTTCGAAGTCCACTGCCGTACAATTGCCTAACAGCCATTGCACTAATCGGTGTGACTGTTTGTAAGGTGACCCTTCTTGCTTCAATTCTAATGTTTGAAGCGAATCTATTAGGTCATCTTCTGACAAGCATGTTGCCCATTTATAGACCTTTACAGCGGCAGCTTTGTGATTTTTGTTGACCGTTATCTGTTGTGCTGCCATCTTGATAAATATCTTCTTTCTTGATATATTTTCTATTTATATAAGTCGCACGCAGTTTTGCTAACGCTCGCTGTGTGTGTGTGTGTGTGTGTGTGTGTACGCACGTTTATTTTATAAAGAAAATTATATTACTGATCGTTTGCATATGGTTATACTAAAACCATATACATACGTAACAGACAAAACTTTAATAAATATGTATATATATTAAAATTTAATTGTTCTGATTTTTGGATTTATACTAGAATTTCCAGTAATCACAATTAATTTATCAAATTAAAAATGCAATATATCACTAAACAAAATCTTGCAATATTAGTCAATTTAAAATACAAAATATTAACATATATAACTAAATCCAAAAATCTGTGCGTTCTTAAATTTTTGCTAAAAATGCACACCTAACTGTGTAAGGACAATTTATTTATTATACATGTGTATCTAACGTGTATTGTAGAAATCAATTTTATTTCAAAGTCTTCGAGAAAATTATAAAATTTCTTTACAACATACACAGCGCCAGTCGATTGCCGCGCTACGAGCTGGCAGTCGTTGATGAGAGAGAAAGGGAAAATAAAAATGTCCACTATGGGTTAAAATAAAAATTTTAACTTTGAAACTTTACTTATTATACAAGTTAAAAAAAATTTTGTGGCCCTTTAATATGTATAAAAAATTTTAATTTTTATTCAATTAAATATTATATCAAAATACAAATAATCTTAATGATATTAAATTATCCTATATCAAAGGGTTATTTTTCAATTAATTTAATTTCAACTTCCTCGTTAGTCGAAATTAATATCTCTCTCTCACCATAAAAATTTATAAGTTATTATTAACGACCTGATCGGTAAGACAACTATACACAACAACGCACTATTCTGATTTTTAGAAACCTCAACTGCCTGTTCGCTTTTTTACATAAAGCGAACTATAAGGCATACAGAGCTATATCTTTTGTCTCTGTCACTATGCTATTAAAGCGCGAGAATATCTGCGCGTTAAGCAAAGAAATAGAATTTTCGCTGGGACACGTGGGGACACAAATTTGTAACAGCTGACCGACAAAAAAAATTTTAATAGATACCTATCAATTTTTCGAGAAATTTCTATTTTATTTAAACAGCTATTTAATATTAATTTTATTTTTCGAAATGTATAAAAAAATTAATGTCAATTCTAAATTTACTTGTCTTCGAGTAAGAATAATTTGATTTTCAAAAAGGAAAAAAAAATTTCTTGACACGTGCTATTTTAAATATCAAACTTTAACTATAGCAAAACACCATCTTTGATGTAAAGTCCTTTATGAACAACGCGAAGTCTGTATGCGTCGATGCCAGCTACACGTTCGACGCCATTTGCAAATTTCAATTTATTAGACGACGCGTACAAGCCTGATCCCGTTGACGCATCTATCCGTTGGGCGCCATTTTGTAACGGTAATTTACTACACGTTACAAAAGAAATTAGATTTTTTAATTCCAATTTAACTTCAACTAAGTCTATGTATTTTTGTTAGAATACGGAGCTGCTAGAATTTATATTAACTATGATAAACTAGCAACAGACTCCGGTAAAGCTAGTTAGTATGTTAGATTGATGTGCGACGGAGCATTTTTCCATCAGCTCGTCGCTGCGCGTCTCTCTCTCTCTCTCTCTCACCTGATCGTGAGACGCGATGCCGCTAGCACAGTTTTCCTTATTTTTGTTCGGTTTAACTTTCCTAGTTAAACCTATTAAATATTTTATATAAAAAATATGTATTTTACTATAATAAAAAAATAAGGACCGCGGAGGCGTCGGAGTAAGCAACGGGAAATATATTATGTTATATATAGTCAGGCAATATAAATTAATTGAAAGCACGATTTAATAGAAAACAAAATTAATTTATTATAAGACAAAAATATAAATGTAATAAAGATTGAGTATGAATTAATCAAGAATGAAATAATATAATATATGAAATGTAACGTACGCGTCGATATAAACTAACGACTTCTATTTAAGACAATGTTTCGCGTTATCAATTGCGAACTTAGTCTAACGTATTACACGACTACGTGGCGAAATCTCTAAACGAGCACAGCGCGGCTTAGGTTTCGTGTTAACGCAACGGTAGCCGGAAACTCTCTGAAGCGCCTCACGGCCGGCGAGCTCCTCTCTCGCGTGCCAGTCGTTAAGATACGCACTTCTTTACTCGTCTTAGACGAGATATATGACCGAGCGTCTATCCTATTTTGATACCTAAGCGCGCAAGATTTAAACACGGTAGAATACCGTTACAATACGTATTTTTCGTTTTTTTTTAATCTTCACACAGCTGACTAAAATATTTCTACGCCGCATAGGCGCTGATAGTGTAGGTCGAAACATTTGGCAGTTAAATAGCTGGTCCGCAGTGAGACGTGTTCTGCATTGATTTTAGGAACGAAACTCAAATTTTCGGCTGGAGTATGAGGAAATTTCGATTACTTCCTCCTTACTACAGGGGAAAGTTCGATTACTTGAAGTACTTTTTAACTTTGATTCCAATAGAAAATCTTTTAGTTTCAAAAAAAAATCTGTTGGGATTCAAAAAAATATTTTTTTACCATATCCAACCCGAAAGTTTCTACTTTCATCCCCACTACTTCAACCGAAAGTCTCACATTCTTGCCAGGGCAGGAAGCAAAAAGAACGTTCTGCGCAGGCGCTAACGACAGAGTATGGCATACGTTATATCTCTCCGTCTCTTTCTTTTCCCCATATAATGTCTAATATACCTAGCCTTTTTGCTCTTCATCAAAAGTCATAGTAAGAACAAAACAAAGGCAGATATCAAAATCTTTTTCTGTTTCTTTTTCAAAATCTCTTAAATTTAAAACAAAAAAAACAAAATGTATACATTATAATGCATATGTATACATTGTATTATATTATTATTTAGTTAAAAATGTGTGTGATGAAAAATGTGTGCATTGAAACAGAGTGTATCAAAGAATAACTCTATTACATTAAATAATAAATTTTTTTTTTATCAATGAACTATCATTACGAGTGTTACCGTGTAGTGTGTTATCATGTAGTGTATATAGTAAAACAAAGCATAGAATCTTTAAAAATGTGTGTGATGAAAAATTAAAATAATTCATAACATCTTTTTTTATTAATGAATTATCATTACGAGTGTTACCGTGTAATGTGATGTCGTGTAGTGTATCAAGTAGAACAATATAACATAACGTTTACGTTATACGTAATTTTAGTTGACAACTTTCGGCTTGGCTATGGTAAAAAATTGTATACGCGCCACGGGAGTGAAGGGGGACATCTTAACCCGCGCGTTCATCGCCCTCGCCTTCGGCTCGGGCGATAACATACGCGCGGGTTAGAATGTCCCCCTTCCCTCCCTTGGTGCGTAATATACTATTAACACGGCGTTCGGAAAATTCGTTTTTCGGTGCCTGATTCCCATACCGAAAATGCTTGTTTACCACACGAAAAATTAAGCGTGCAGAAAATTTAAAAAGCGTGTAGAAAATTCATTTCTTGATTAATAAAAGAATTTTTTGCGCGCTTTTTAGATTTTTGCGCGCTTTTTAAATTTTCACGCGCTTAATTTTTCGTGCAGTAAACAGGCATTCTTGATATAGAATTGAGACATCGGAAATCGAAAACGCTTTTTGATGCGAACGTAAACCATCGCTGACTGCCTGTATAAAAATATCATTTCAAATATATTGAGTTGAACAATTGCTTCTTACATCTTTACTCTTGCATACCTTTTCTTTGTTTAAATGATTTCCTTACAATGCTTACGCGCAAACATTAGATTCTTGTTTTTATAAAATTAAACATATAATAAATTTATTCTATTTGTTATAATATTATTTTTCTTTTTAAAAATTTTAATTCATTATTTTATTTTTTTTAAATTATTATTTACCTTAACTGTAATAAAATTAAAAAACTTTCTTTACTTTTGTTATAATGTTCTTTCTTTGATTAGAATTATTTTATTATTTTATTTTTCTTTGTTTATAAAATACCATTTATTGGTTGTAATATTATTTTTTTATTCGGGAGTCAAATAAAATGAAACAATACGCTTCCTGATGCGAACGTAAACTATCACTGACCGCTCGTTAAAACTATATTTCAAATACATTGAATTTAGCACTTGCTTTTTGTATCCTCACTCTTCTATAATTTTTCCTTCGTTCAACTAATTTTCTTACAATGCTTACGCGAAAACTTTAAGTACTCGTTTTTATAATACTAAACATTCAACTTTATTTTATTTGTTATAATATTATTTTCCTTTGATAGAATAATAATTCACTATTATACTTTTCTTTATTAAATTATTAGTTTACTATTCTATTTTCTTTGTTTATAATGATAATCTTACAATGCTTCCAAGGATAGTTTATATTCTTCGAATTGAAACATTTTTTCACAATCGTTTCCTGAATTATTATATTCTTGAATTATGATCGAATTTTCCGAACCTTGTGTTAAAAAAAAGGTACATAACACGTGCGGTAAAGACCTATTTTCTGCACTAGTTAAGTAAATACCATTTTTTTTATTTATAACATTGATTTGATATGAACGTTATCATTATTGTACGATTTCACTTCAAATCTGACTTCTATTAAGGCCGTGTAGAAATATATTTAAATTAAATAGATATGTATTAGGAAGATATTATCGAATTCATAAATTCTATCGCGTCATTACATGAGAAGATGGATCTCAAGGAATCAAAAGATGCTGCTTACTTCAGGAGTCTTTTTTTGTTAGTAATAATATATTTTCATTGAAATTTCAATCATTTAAATATTATATATTATATAATATTCAAATGTTCATTTCTTTCACATGTTGAAATAAAGTAACATTACCAGGAGAGGATATGAGCTTCGGGTCACAGATCTTGATGAAACTTTGGGATATGTTTTTATCAAAATATGAGTAAAGCCAGAGCGGTACGGTCTAACGCTTCGAAAAACTGAAATTATAGACGTTTCTAGTCTTATTTTAAGAAAAATGTAAAAAAAATGCTCCTAATTGAAGTGTAAATAATTCAGTCTAGAAATGTCTTTAATAAATTAACAGAAACTAAAATAAAAGTAGAGAAAGCAAGCTTTCATTTGCCGTTTTGAGAATTGAGAAATAATAATTAGAACCAGAGATACGTTTGTTCAAAGATAAACAACAAGAAAGTACCGATAATCTCTGTCCTTCAGAATTTATATGATTTTTGGTACTTTCTTGCTGCTCAACTTTAGATAAGCATATCTCTAGTTCTAATTATCATTTCTTGATTCAGAAAACAGCAAATTAAAGCTTGCTCTCTCTACTTTTATTTTAGTTCCTGTTAATTTATTAAAGACATTTCTAGACTGAATTATTCATACTTCAATTAGGAGCTTTTTTTTACATTTTTCTTAAAATAAGACTAGAAACGTCTATAATTTCAGTTTTTCGAAGCGTTAAACCGTACTGCTCTGACTTTACTCATATTTTGGTATTTATAAACATATTCCACGGTTTCATCAAGATTTGTGACCTCATAGCCTCTACTGGTTAGTATTACATTTAGTATTATATTTAATGAAATAAATATATATTATTGAGCCATTTTTAATGAGTTATTTTATATAAATAAATCTATTTAGTAAAATAGAATATTCATAAAGTAATAGTTACTAAATGAGAATTGAATGAAAATAACATTAGTTAGATGACACATGCAATAAATATTTATTTAAAGAAAAAAATTGTGGCATTCATTATAATGAAAAAATTATTGATTGAAAATTACCTCGCAGAATATTTTATTATATTGGAAGATCTTTAGTAATCAAAATAAATTATGCCTGTGAAAATGAGAGATTCTAACCTCAAAGAAATTTGTTAAAATAGAATCTAATATTATTGAATTTTTAACTCTTCATGTTTTGTTTAAATATGGTTTAGTAACTATTACTAAACGATATAATTGAACCATCTAACTCGGCGTAATGTAATAATTACTTAACCTTATTTAAATGAACTGTTTCTTTTTCTCGGTGTAATATGCCATGAGCAATGT
Organism: Anastatus disparis; assembly: GCA_017163975.1. NCBI lineage: Eukaryota > Metazoa > Arthropoda > Insecta > Hymenoptera > Eupelmidae > Anastatus > Anastatus disparis. Next base: position 3,072,771 of record JAFFSR010000329.1, on the reverse strand, counting down.
TTATTTATTAAACTAGTGTATGAGACGATACGAAAATATATTAGATATTAATAAAATTTTTAATTTAAAGCGTTATTTATAACATTTACCTTAATTTATTATTTCATACTCTCTATATAATTTTTAATTTATTAGTATTTTGTGTGATTTTTTTTTCTTAAAGTTGTCGTAAACTTTCATATTGTAACGTTCTTAATGTGTTTACGGTTACGAAATAAGAATTGTTATTATCAAATTGTATATTTTAATCTGCGTTAATCATTGGCTCATGAAATACGTACAATGTATAATAATATCATGAAATAAAAAAAAATTATCGATCTTCTTAAGTGCATCACTATTAGAGTTTCAATAACTGCATCTTATAGACGAAAAAAGTATTAATCATAAATAATTATAGTGCGATATCTTAGTTTGTATTTACTTTATTAACCAAAAGCAATTTGAATATGTCAATAATTACGTAAGTAATTACTTAAGCAATACTTTTTTGCTCAGAAATTGAAATTTATTTTTTAAGAAATTACTTATGAAATTATTTAAGTAACTATTTCGAAAATATTTTATTATTACAAATATAAGAGTCATTACTCAAGAAATGATTCAAGTAATTACTTAAGCAATGGTTGACTTATCAAATAACATTGTTTTAAAGTTATTACTAGTTAGAGATCACTTGAGAAAATAAGCAAATTTGAGAATAAGTGTTTAAGAATTATGCTTTTTCCTCTTGCATCTAATACTTGTTTCTCATTGGCAGGACATTTTATTTTTTCTTGTTTTTCGATAGTGTGCAAAATTTCATCTGGGCGAAATATCCATAGTTCGATTGATCAATTTCGTTTAGGATCGATATTCTGGATTAGATGTTAACCTTACGTTGTTGTGTATGGATTGTTAAAAGAACTTCATTTTCACCACGCTATGTATACAATTTTGTTGACATTTGTAGTACTAGAAACTACATTCATAAGTTAATGTTTATGTTAAAAATAAATTTTCCAATAGTTTATAATCACGTGTGGTCTTTTATTAAAAAATACTGCATGGAGAAGGAAAAAAACACATAGATTGTAAATTAAATTGAATGTCACACTGTTTACTTTTACTTAAGTGTTTTTCAAATATATATAGTATCCTTTAAAAATTTCTGAAAAAATTTTGGAAGAGAAGTAATTTTTCAAACAAAGGCATCTCTGGTTCTACTGGTCGTATAATAAAAAAAAAAGTTAATTGAAGTACGTACAAAATATTAATTTCTTATAGGTCGAAAAAATTTGTTTAAGTCGTTTTTTATATATTTTTACCATTTTAAATATTTTTTTAATTTTAGAAACTTTTTAACTGTGTTCAATCTCTTGTAATTTAAAAAAAAATGAAACTGCGTAAAAAATTACAACGAAAATTAAAAAATCTTTTGTAAACAATAAGGTTTCACTAAAATTCAAAAGTTGATTAATCAATTAATTTAAAAAATAAAGCTATGTAAAAATTTATAACGGAAATCTAGATATTTCTAATATTAAAAGTTATTGCTTAAGATTATTTTGCTAGGATTCTTTTTAAAAAAGTTTAACGTTTTTTTATCATTACCATAGTAACATTAATTCATTTAACAATTTTTGACAAAACTTTTACCAACATATGTTACTGACAATAAATATTAAATTTTTTCAATTATAAACTACAAAGCGCAATTTTGGTTTTGATAACCATAATAAGTCACCTTTAATAAGTCCCTATTTGTAAAATAACAACAAATTAAAGCTCTTTGTACCATAAATTTTTTTTCAGATAGATATTTAGAAGAAACAATTACATAAAACTGCAAATATTGGGAATCATACAAATAATCGAGAAAAATTTTACATATTTTAATCTCATATTTTAACAATATCTCATATTTTTTAATTATAAACAATTACAGATCATCTCCAATTTTATATACAATTATAAGGCGATTTTTAACAAAAATGTTATTTTCTTCTCCATCATGTAAGAACTATATTACAGAATAGACCTGGGACCAAATTTTCTTGTATACGGTATGAATCGTCGTAGTTGCATTTCAAATATTTAATCTATAAAATTGGTAAAGAAAATATAAATTAATTAAATTAAAAATTAGTCATAGAAAGAAATAATATATATATTCGCATACATATTATAATAAGTTATAACTTGATCTCTTCTTGCACTTGTACATGTATGAATATTTCCACAGAGCTTTAAAAGTAGATAATAAAAAATAGGTGATAGAGAATAATAAAATTTCGTTAGTGTAATTTAACATGTGCAACATTTTTAGAATAAATAGTTATCTTTTATTCTGAATAATATAATGCCGTAGTTAAAAAGTAAAAACAATAATTTTAATTCGTACAACAAAGTCAGAAGCAATATATATCTCAAAGTAGTTAAACACCAAACAATTTTATTTATGTACATTTTTATATATTGTTATAAATCACTAAAATAAAAAAAAATACTTATCGATTGATAATTAATATCAGAGCGTTCGTTAGCCAAAGCTATTAGATGAATTAAATAAAAAGTAAAAAAATAATGTGGGGATTGCTCATTTAATTTCTACATTCTTAAAAGCTGAAATGAAAAAAAAAGGTATGATATTTAAAATGTGTTAAGGCGACTACGGAGGTTAAGCAAATTATTATTTCGTAGTTTACAAATTGAACTTTAATTTTGTAAAATTTTTTGGATTTATAAGTTTTTCACCATTATATGGGTATCAAAGAATGATGGAAAATTAAAAAATCTGAAAAATTTCATGTGTCAAAAGTATGATTTGTAAACTAAGAAATGGAACCTAACCTAAGTTCCGAGGTCGCCTTAAGGAACACAATATTATTCAAGACATAACTTGCTCAAAATATACTTTTTTTTTAATTGAATATATAAGTTAGAAGAAATATTCAAAGTTAAATAATAAATCTAATATTAAAATAAATATATCTTAAAATGCTTCAAGAAATATATTAATTAAATTATTCATGGAATATTTCAATGGAAGCTTCCCGACAACTTCAGTAAATTATTCATGAAACATTTCAGTGAAAATTTACTGGAAGCCTCCGTAAATCTTTCATGGAATATTTCAGTGCAAGCTTACTCGAAGCTTTCGTACATCATTTCTGAAATATTTTAGTGGAAGCTTCCAGGAAGCTTTGGTAAGTTTTTCGTTAAACATTTCAGTGGAATATTACAGAAAGCTTCCTAGAAGAAAACGTGGAAGATTTAATTCACTGCAGAAAAAACATTAGAAGCTTGCAGGAAGATTCCAGTGAAAAGTTCCCGGAAGATGGATAGGTCCTCGATCAGGAGTCTTCCGCAAGTCGTTCATGAAATATTTCAGCAGAAGTTTACCGGAAGCTTCCGTAAACTCTTTATGGAATATTTCAGTGGAAGCTTACTGGAAGCCCCCGTAAATTATTGATGAAATATTTCAGTGGAAGCTTACTGGAAGCTTCCGTAAATTATTAATGAAATATTTAAGTGGAAGCTTACTGAAAGCCTCCGTAAGTTCTTCATGAAATACTTCATTGTAAAGTTACCGAAGCTTCCGTAAATTTTTCATGAAATATTCCAGTAGAAACGTACTGGAAGCTTCCGTAAATTATTCATGAAATATTTCAGTGAAAGCTTACTGGAAGCTTCTGTAAATTTTTCATAAAATATTTCATTGGGAGCTTACTGAAAGCATCCTTAAATCATTCATGAAATATTTCAGTGAAATATTAAATAAGTGATGAACTAATATTTCTTTGAAATATTTGAGTTTATGAATATTAAATAATTCATTAAAATATTTCTGTAATATTGCTGGAACGTTTCATGTTTTATTTCAAAAAATTTTTCAATCCGACACTGAAATATTTAAGTAAGTTGTTACATTATTTCTTGAAATGTTCCAAATTAATATTTCTTAAATCTTTCAAGAAAAATGTCATGAAATATTCCTGTTATATAAAAAAAATATTTTATAAAGTATTTGAAAAAATGATTAAACATAACACTGAAATATTGAAGAAATATTACTGCACCATTTCTTAAAATATTTTAAATCAATAATGCGCAAATTTTTCAAGACATATTTCAAAAAATATTTTTGTAATATTCCAGAAATATTTCATAAAGTATTTCAAAAAATTTATAAATATAACAGTAAAATATTGGAGAAATATTGTTTAAATATTTGTAGTTATCTTGCGTGCGCAGCAATTCTTTCATCTTGCCAGCAGGTGGCTACATGATTATATTTTCATGTGATCGTAAATGCGGTTGACAAACTCTCGCAATGATTTGATGATAATTTTTATATTTCGCTGAAAGTTAAAAGAAGTCTTCCATTCAAGCTCCCATGGAATCTTTCGGTGCAATGATTCATCAATCTTCCAACGGAATCTTCCTTGGAAGGTTTACGAAAGCTTTCAGGAGCCTTCCACTGGAATGTTTTAATGACAATTTTCAATAACACGCTGAAAGGTAAACGAAGTCTTTCATTCAAGCTTCCATGAAATCTTTCGGTGCAATGATTCATCAATCTTCCAACGGAATCTTCCTTGGAAGGTTTACGGAATCTTCCAGGAGACTTAAGAGCATGACGAAGCTGTCCGCCTTCTAATAATATTTCCAATCTTAACTTATGACTAAACGATGCGTTTAATCGATTTTCTTTGCTATAAAGAAAAAATTTGTAAGATTAAACTCTAGTGCGGACAACTCAAGAAATCCACCAAAATATTATACATACAAAGTTATAATAAAAACTTTCAATATGTCGTATTTTAAGGTTAGGTTTGTCGAGTTTGATATCTAATTTCCAATCCAAGCTCATAAAAAAATAACAAGTCCAAATGAATTTTTATTTTAACAAAAATTATTGTATAAATATAGCTTTAGTGCGGAAAAGTCATTATATTTGTTTAATTTAAGAATTTAAAAAGATATTGATAAAATAAAAAAAGCAAAACTCGATTGCTGCAGCTCCGACATGCCGTTAAATCGGAATATTCCAGTAGAAATACCCAACACTTTCACGAAAGGAAAACGGAGTCTTCTATAAAGCTTCCATAAAACCTTTCGGTGCAATGATTCATTAATCTTCCAACGGAATCTTTCTTGGAAGATTAACGGAAGCTTTCAGGAGCATTCCACTGAAATGTTTCAATGACAATTTCCAATATTTCGTTATAAGGTAAACGAAGTCTTCCATTTAAGCTTCCATGAAATCTTACGGTGCAATGATTCATCAATCTTCTAAAGGAATCTTCCTTGGAAGGTTTACGGAAGCTTTCAGGAGCCTTCCACTAGAATGTTTCAATGACAATTTCCAATATTTCGTTAGAAGGTAAATGGAGTTTTCCATTCAAGCTTTCATGAAATCTTTCGGTGAAATGATTTATCAATCTTCAAACGGAATCTCCCTTGGAAGGTTTACGGAATCTTCTAGGAGACTTAGGTCAGAATATTTCAGTAAAAATTCCCAACATTTTCCCAAAAGGAAAACGGAGTCTTCTATAAAGCTTCCATGTAATCTTTCAGTGCAATGATTCATCAATCTTCCAACGGAATCTTCCTTGGAAGGTTTACGAAAGCTTTCAGGAGCCTTCCACTGGAATGTTTTAATGACAATTTTCAATAACACGCTGAAAGGTAAACGGAGTCTTTCATTCAAGCTTCCATGAAATCTTTCGGTGCAATGATTCATCAATCTTCCAACGGAATCTTCCTTGGAAGGTTTACGGAATCTTCCAGGAGACTTAAATCGGAATATTCCAGTAGAAATCCCCAACACTTTCCCGAAAGGAAAACGGAGTCTTCTATAAAGCTTCCATAAAACCTTTTGGTGCAATGATTCATCAATCTTCCAACGGAATCTTTCTTGGAAGATTAACGGAAGCTTTCAGGAGCATTCCACTGAAATGTTTCAATGACAATTTCCAATATTTCGTTATAAGGTAAACAAAGTCTTCCATTTAAGCTTCCATGAAATCTTATGGTGCAATGATTCATCAATCTTCTAAAGGAATCTTCCTTGGAAGGTTTACGGAAGCTTTCAGGAGCCTTCCACTATAATGTTTCAATGACAATTTCCAATATTTCGTTAGAAGGTAAACGGAGTTTTCCATTCAAGCTTTCATGAAATCTTTCGGTGAAATGATTCATCAATCTTCAAACGGAATCTCCCTTGGAAGGTTTACGGAATCTTCCAGGAGACTTAAGTCAGAATATTTCAGTGAAAATTCCCAACATTTTCCCGAAAGGAAAACGGAGTCTTCTATGAAGCTTCCATGTAATCTTTCAGTGCAATGATTCATTAATCTTCTAACGGAATCTTCCTTGGAAGGTTTACGGAAGCTTTCAGGAGATTTATGTCGGAATATCCTAGTGAAAATTTCCAACATTTCCCGGAAAGGAAAACGGAGTCTTCTATAAAGCTTCCATGAAATCTTTCGGAACAACGATTCATCAATTTTTCAACGGAATTTTCCCTGGAAGGTTTACGGAGGCTTCCAGGGGTTCTTCATAGTAAGTTTTCTTTGCAATATTTTAGAATTATTTCTGTTTCCTTCCATAAAGCTTTCATACATATTTTAATGAAATCTTCCATTGGAATATTTCGGAATAATCCAATATCTTTCATGCTGTGTGGGCCTCTATGGTCGCATGGCATGATTTTCAAAACGGATCTCGATATACAACAAATGATGCATACTATTTTGAAAATAGTGTATTAATAATATTTGATTATAAAAAATTAAATGATTCAAAGTAATATGAATTAGAATACATTATAACGTCATGACTTTATTTTCATTGTGATTTAAGTATTTAATTTTTTCATAGTTGAATAATTATTATTAATATTATTATTAATATTATTTTTATTAATCATATTATTATTATTATAATTATTATTAAAAATTAAATATTGTTTATATTATATAAATTTGTCTATAGTTTACAAATTGTATTATCTTTTATCAATATTCAGCATTAACAATTATGATACTGATATTCTTTTATAAATCTTTGATAATGTTCCAGAATAAGCCAATGCCTCATGAAAAGTTTTTATACATTACCGAGGATGTTATTAAGCATATAAACATAATCGAAAGGCAAGCTAAGGCGTATGCGGAGTTTATACTCTTTTAGCGCGCCCAATAAATATTTAACCGAGTACAATGTGCAGTGATTTTAAATAACGCAACTTATCTAGTCTTACGTTCCATGATCACATGGCAAATCGATAAGAGGCAAGAAACAGCGAGAAACAAGGTTAAGAGCGTTTTATAGGTTGTTACGTCACAAACATATCGTTTTTATTAACATTGGTAAATCAAATTCCTCAATTATTGAACACTCGCATTATTTCATTATTAAGCGAAATTAAGTAGATCATCAGAAAAGAATCGAAACGTATGTTTCGAAATTTCAAAATGAACTTTACAAATCTCAAAAACATTACGAAACATATTATTAAAATTTAAGAAAATTTATAAATAAAAATTGATGTAAAAGACAATAAAATCTTATAAACAAAGATAAGTATAAAACCAAATTGAGATCATCGAAAAAACGGAATATTACCCCGGGTGTCTTATTGGTAATACGTTTACACTGCCCGTCAAGTTCTATATTTCAAAGCAATTGCTATTACTAAATATACATATATCAATTATTAAAATATATATATATATATACGCGCATAAAAATCAATTATATTAAAAGTGTTAAAAGATATCAATGAACCTCGAGGATCTATTTACATATTGTGCCTATTCATTTGTCTGCCCATACCTAGCACCAACCTATTGAGAAATACTACAAGGTAAGAATATATAATTATTCAATAAACTCTTTATTTCAAGAATCAAGTTTATCCTTTAATAATATTCAATCGTGAGAGCGATTTCGTTCAATTAAATATTGGTGGAGTTTTTCCACCACTACCCATATGGAAAAAATTTTTGGATATAATTGTAAATAACTGTTAATAACTGTAAATAAATGTAAATAAATGTAAATAACTGTAAATAACTGTAGAAAAGTGTTAAAAAATGTGGGAATTGAGACATAAATAATAGTTATTTACAATTATTTAGAATTATTTACTGTTATTTACACTTATTTACAGTTATTAACTTTTATTTACACTTATTAACTGTTATTTACACTTATTTGCAGTTATTTATATTTATTTACAGTTATTTACATTTATTCACTTTTTTCACAATTATTTACAGTTATTTACGATTATTTATAGTTTTTTACAATTATTTGCAGTTATTTACATTTTCGAAAATTATCACGAATTCATTCAATAATTTTATATATAGGCGAAAATTTTTTAAAATGTGAATAACTGTAAATAATTGTAAAAAACTATGGGAAATTGTAAATAGTTGTAAATAATTATAAATAACTGTAATTAACTGTAAAAAACTGTAAATAACTGTAAATAACTATGAATAACTGTAAATAATTATGAATAATCGTAAATAATTATAAAAAACTGTAAATAATTGTAAATGATTGTAAATAACTGTAAATAACAGTTAACAACAGTTAATAACTGTAAATAACTGTAAATAATAGTAATTAATAATAAATAATAGTAAATAACTGTAAATAACTATTATTTATGTCTCAATTCCTACATTTTTTAACAGTTATTTACAATTATTTACTATTATTTACAGTTTTTCACATAAATTATTTCCATATGGGTAGATTCATACATCTCTATCTTTATGACATACATTTTATAAATAAATTCAATATTTTAAACATACATAATTTATATATATATTTTATGCAATTAATTCATATAATTAAATAACATATACACTTTTATTTATTCACTTTTATTTCGTCCTGGTGCAAGCCAGGACTTAACATTTTGGTTCCGGTACAAACTTTTTAATTGAAGGATCGTATTGGATGTATTAAAGGATAATCAGAGGAAATTTTTTAATTCTTTACCTATTTATATATAAAGTGCATAAAAATATATTTAAAGGGCTTATAATACAGTGTTCAAAAGTGTGTTAATTAACCGCCTAGTGCGTCAAATAGAATATTATACATTAAAGGCACAAATCAAATAAATATACATAAAATTAAACGCGAAATGCATTATTAAAAGCGAATAGCGTCATTGAAAATAAAAATATTATACGCGAAGTGTATTATCAAATACGAATAGCGTCATCAAAAATAAAAATATTGAACGCGAAGTGTATTATCAAATACGAATAGTGTATTAAACGCGAAGTGTATTACCAAATACGAATAGTGTTATTAAAAATAAAGTATTAAACACGAAGTGTATCATTAAATACGAATAGTGTAAAAAAAAATAAAATTAATATAGTATACGCATGGTGCGTAATTGAAATAATTTTTATATACACGAAATTGCGCGATTTAAAATCATATAATACAATTCACATAAAAAAAATTGATAATAAAAATAAATGTAAAATCATCAAATCAATAAATAAATCTATATTTTAGCAAGAATAATTATAAATAAGAAATCAAGTAAAAATTACAAATTCTTTTATAAACTGATTTCAAATAATATCATTTAATTAGTGCATTGAGAAATTACAACAGATATCAATAATTTTTGCATAATAATTTAATTTTAAAAGTGAAATAAGTTTTAAGTTCACGATTAATAAAAGAAATAAAAAGGAAAGTTGACTAAACAGTAAAAAGTTATATTAAATAATACTAAAAACATATAAATTTTTATGAAAAGAATATAAAGTAAATTTAAAGATATCAAAATAAAGTAAACAGATGGCATAGACAGTGGTCTTCAAAACATTGCAGGTGTATTGAACTTCGAAAATACAAGCTCAGCAAAATTTATTTTTTTTTTTTACCGTACGCTCTCGTGTAGGTGTAACAGCAGTGAGTTAATATCAAGTTTCAAAACATAGATCGGCAAAATTCTTTACTTTTATGTAAGAATAGTAGGTCAGTGTCAAAGAATTGTTAATAACGTATGTTTACAAACGGCATTTAAAAAAAAAAAGAGAGAAACACAGCAGTATTTATAATTTTTAAAACTTACAATTTTATGTACAAAATTTAATATTTTGAATAAATAAAATTCTTCATTGTTAAGTAAATAATGAAGATTTCAAATGAATAAAATAAATTTTGATCAGATAGCAAAATATATAAAAGAAGGGAAAACACAGTGGGTAATATCATACTCTAAATTACAATTATCTGAAATTTGTCAAAAATTTAATATACATACTAAAAAAGACGAAAATATTAATGTTATTAGTGAAAGAATTGGAAATCATATTAGACAAGCAGTTTTAGGAGAACATATCTACGAAAATATTAATCCGTTTCGCATAAGCACTAAAATTACACGCTCTCCGACTAAAAGTTTAGATCAAACAATTGAAAGTAATAATTCAAATAAAACTTTAGACGAAACAGTGGATAATAATACTTCAAATATAACCTTAGAAGAAACATCTGAAAATAATCTCTCAAATATAATTACTGACGTTCAATAAAAAATTAATACAAATCATTCAAGAGAACAAAATACGCTATTAAATAAATATACAGGGACAAATCCAATAACATTTCCACAAATTACTAATACGAAACAAAGCCATAATAAAGAAGACAGTTTTACACAAAAATATACTTTAGCGACAAACGTGACGATTTTATCGAAAAATAATACATCACTTAACGACACTCAGGAATTTTCATTTATACCGACAGGATATCAAGAAATAAAAAGTATTGAAAACGAAAAAAATATTACTTTAGCTGATAACACTAATACAACAGACAAAAACGTGACAATTTCCTCAGAAAATAATACAACTATCGACGAAATATTAAACGACGACTTAAATTTCTCTATTAAACAGGAAAGTTTCCAAGAAATTGAGAGTATTAGAATCGGAGAAAATATCATTATAAATAATCCTAATAATATCAACAATAATAATAACAATATTATTAATAATAATAATAATACGATAGACGACTTAGTAAATTTTATTGAGAATATAAACATGGCGCAACCAGGATATTCATTAAAAGAAATCACAAGATTAGTTTCTGATTTTGATGGTAAAAACATATCCGTAGACAAATATATTGAAAAATTAGAATTTGCTAAAGAATTACTAGATGCTGATCAACAAAAATCATTTATGAATTATCAGAGATTTAAATTATCAGGAGCAATTGCTTCTGCAGTGAAACATACTACAATTAATACAATTGATGAATTTATTAAAATTGTAAAAAAATTATATCCTGAAATTGATAATTTATATACTTTATATGGAAAATTAGAACAAATTCAACAAGAACTTAATGAACCAGTAGAAGGATATATAACAAGAATAAAAGAATTAACGGAGAAAATCAGAGATAAAAAGAAAAACGAGACGAATAGAAAGAGCAACCTTAGAACGATTTATTAATCAATTAAATCAAGATGAATTTAAATATTTTAAACAGGGGCTAGTTAACGAAATAACATATGAAATGAAAGTAGCAGACAATGTCTCTGATGCAACTATAGAAGCAATTAAAATAGAAAAACAATTAGAAAAACAAAACGCTATAAGAGGGAATCCAAATAAACAGAAAATTATGTTTAGTAATATTTTGCAAGAAGAAATCAAACAAATACAGTGTTGTCAAATATGCAAAAATACTGGCCACGAAGCATTATATTGCAATATAGCAGGTTGCGTATACTGTAAAGAACCAAATCATTCATCATTTGAATGCTCCAATACAAAAAATAAAATAAGATTGATATGTAAATTTTGCAATTAATTGGGTCATTCAAGAAGCACGTGTGATTTATTAAATGACAATGAATATTATTGTCAACACTGTCAAGAAAGTAATCATAAAATTAATCATTGCCCAATAATACGAAAATATGAGATATGTTGGAAATGTAATAAGAATGGATACAACCCAAATTTTTGCACTGATGTTATTGAAAAAAAGTCTACACAAGTATGCGAGCTTTGTAACGATAAAAATCATATAACAAATGATTGTGAAGAAATAAAAATATTTATAAACCAAGCTAAGGCAAGCAATCAAATACGATGTCAATTATGTGATAAATGGGGTCACTCAGGTAAAGAATGCAGAAATAATAACATCGGTCAAAATAATTTTAATCAGAATAAGATGTTTGTCGGAAATAACAGAAATAATAATTCATATGGACAACGAATTCAAATGAAATTTTGTAAATATTGCAAAAATAGAGGGCATAATATAGAGGAATGTAGAAGAATACAATACAAAAAACCTCAAAACGCAAATCAAAATTTACAATGCCCATATTGTAAAAAATTAGGACATTCAATCGATTCATGCTTTACATTAAATAATATAGAAAGCGAGTTAAGTAAATTTTGCACATTTTGCAAAAGCATTAATCACACAGAGGAAGAATGTCAAGCTAAATTAAACACATCAGCTCATATACAGGGAAACGCATAAACTCGACTTGGAAAGAGCGTACAAGACGAGTTTCGCAACAAAAGTCGCTCAAATATTATATTGACATTCAATTTTTTGCAAGAACACACGAAATCGATTATGACTTCGAAGTAGGTGATGAGTTTAACGAAAATGAAACTAGTAATGAGTACGTTAAAATTATTGAACAAAAAGAAACTTTACATAATGCAATGGAATTTAAACCAGAAATAAGAAATGACTCAACAATAATAAAATTACATAATGAAAAAAATATAACGAATAATGAATTGAAAAAAATTATATAATTTAAAACTGAAAACATTAATGATAATAATAATATACCAATTCATATATTTAAACTAGGTGAGACATTACAATTTATCGAGATACGAAATCCGTATACAAATGATTTATGCAAATTATTAATAGATACAGGTGCCCAACTAAACATCATAAAAGAAAAATTAGTACCACAAAATTCTATTAATAATAATATTAAAATATATTTGTCAGGAATTACTGATATTCCGGTTAAAACATGTGGTTCAATTACTTTTCCTATTAATAATTCGCATACAAATTTCCACGTAGCATCTGAAAAATTTTCAATACCTTACGATGGTATTTTAGGTATAGATGTATTAAGAAAAAATAAGTTGAGATTAGATAAGGGATATTTAGAAATAAATAGTAAAAAATTCTTTATTCAAACAGATTATAAAAACGATAAAAATTCATTGGTAAATTTATGTACAAAAAACATCGAAATTAATGACACAGCAGTTGATAACGCTTTTCATTATATCATGCTAATGCAAGACAATAATCACATATTTTCGATTACACAATCTCTACAGAATAAGAATGAAAATATTGAAAATTTTATGAAAGAAATTAACTGTGTTTTAGAAAAAGATGAATGTAAAAATAATAAGAATATAGAATATGAACAATTTCTATTAAAACTTGAAGAAAATACAAATTTCAACATTAATAATAAAGACAAACAATTTCTAACATATCTTATGGAAAAAGATATTTTAACAAATTTAGACAATCATGAAGAAGAATTTCATAAATTAGAAGAAAATTTAATGCATAAAAATATAAATTATATATGTGAAGAAAAAATAGATCGTAGAGAGGAATTATTAAGTAAAATCAGTTTAAATCATTTAAGTGAAGAGACAGGACAAAATATAAAGAATTTAATTTTAGAAAATGATGACATATTTTGGTTAGAAGGAGAAAATATTGGAAAATGCAATTTTGAACAACACGAGATAAATTTAACAGATAACAGACCAGTATATGTTAAACAATTTCCATTGCCACATAAATCAAGAGAAATCGCTATTACAGAAACTCAAAAATTAATTGATAATAATCTAGTAAGGCCATCTAAAAGCGCATATAACCCTCCAGCATTTGTAGTTAGGAAGAAACCAGGTCCTGATGGAAAAGAAAAATGGCGATTAGTTATAGATTATAGAAAATTAAACGAGAAAACTATACCAGATCCTTATTTAATACCATCTATAACTGAAATTTTTTATGATTTAGGCGGAAATAAATATTTTACTACCGTAGACATGGTTTCAGCTTTTCACTGGGTACCAATGAAAGAATCTGATATACATAAAACAGCTTTTAGTGTACACCCTTTTGGAAGATTTAAATTTACAGTATTACCTTTTGGCTTAACTAACTCACCACGAACATTTATGAGGGTAACAAATACAGCTCTTGGTGAGTTAATAAATAAAAAAATATGTCATGTTTATATAGATGACATAATTATAGCTGCAAAATCAGAAGAAGAACATAATATTAAATTTAATCTAGTAGCTACAAAATTTAGGAAAGCCGGATTAAAACTAGAACCAAGAAAATGCGATTTTATGAAAAATGAAGTGATATTTTTAGGTCATATTATAAGTAAAGAGGGTGTCAAGGCAGATCCAAAAAAAATTGATGCAGTAAAATTATTTCCAACACCAAAAACAGTTAAAAACATTAGAGAATTTTTGGGTTTAGCAGGTTATTACAGAAAATTTATTAATGACTTTGCTAATATAACAAAACCTTTAACGTTATTATTACAAAAAGACGTAAAATTTACTTGGGATTCAGAAAAACAAAAGGCTTTTGATAAACTAAAAGACACACTATGCTCTGCACCTTTATTGCAATTTTCACAATTAGATAAACCATTTATAATCACTACAGATGCATCAGGATATGCTTTAGGCGCTATATTATCACAAGGTGAAATCGGGAAAGATAAACCCATAGCATACGCTTCTAGAGTATTAAAAGGTCCTGAACTAAAATATCACACTTATGAAAAAGAAGCATTAGGTATATTGTTTGGAATAGAAACATTTAGAAATTACGTATATGGAAATAAATTTACAATAGTAACAGATCACAAGCCATTACTATCTTTTAGATCTGCAGATAAAAATAACAGAGTTCAAAGATGGCGACTTAAACTATCAGAATACGATTTTGATGTAATATATAAGAAGGGAAAAATGAATGTAAATAGTGATGCGCTATCTAGAAATCCTATAGATACGGTAGAAATCAATAAGATAACTAGAGCTCAAAAAGCAAAGGAAAATGAAGTAAATATTAAATTAACAAATATACCTTCGAATGAAATAAAAATACAAAAATTAAACGAAGAACGTACACGTATTAAAAATAAACGCGGTAGACCAAAAAAAGTAATCAAAGAAATAACCAACGAGGAAATTAAAAGTGTCGAGAACGAAGTCGAAAAACAAGAAGAAATTTACTTAAATAAACCTAATACTATTATTTATTCTAAAAATTCTATACAAAGTAGAAAAGATAATATATTACATTTAATTACTAATGAAAGGATATCTTTGGATGAGATTCAAGATGAATATTTTACACATAAAAATATTAATATAAATAACGATTTAAAAGATAATGAAATTAAAATAATAAATTATAAAAAGAGAAAAATTTTTATAATGTGCTTAAATATAAAAGAATCATCAATTTTAATAAAAGAAAAATTAATAAATAATTTAAACACGCTAAAAGATTTCTTGATTGAAAATAATTGTACTATATTTAGTATATCAAGAAATATAAAAATATTAAATATAAATTGGAACGAAATCGAAAAAATATTATACAATATTTTTAAAAATACAAATATAAAAGTTATAATTTGCTTAAATAATACAGAATATGTCGAAAAGGAAAAAAGAAATGAAATTTTTGAACTATATCATTCTTCAAGTTTAGGAGGTCATTCGGGAGTAAATAGAACATATAATCGAATTAAAAATAAATATTTCTGGGAAAATCTTAAAGTTGATATACAAAATCGTATTAAAAACTGTGAAATATGTCAGAGAAATAAATTAAAAAGAAATAAAACAAAACAACCTATAATAATAACAGATACTCCATAGAAAACATTCGATAAAATTTCACTAGATATAGTAGGACCCCTTAATATAACTAAAAATAATAACAAATATATATTAACTATTCAAGATCATTTATCAAAATTTTTAATAGCTATCGCACTGAAAGATCAAACAGCAGAGACTATAGCTGACGCATTCATACAAAAATTTATTTGCATTTTTAGTTCACCAAAACTAGTACTTACAGATAAAGGTGCAAATTTTACAGGCAAATTAATAAAAGCTATTTCAAAAAGATTTAAATTTAAAAAAATAGAAACCACTGCCTTTCATCCACAATCTAATGGTTCATTAGAAAGGGCTCATCATCCTTTATGTGAATATTTAAAAAATTTTGCTGATAAAAAATTAGAATGGGATGATTGGCTTGAACTTGCACAATTCAACTATAATACTAGTGTTCATTCAAGTCATAAATTTACACCACATGAACTAGTTTTCGCCTACCCAGCTAGATTACCATCTAGTGAACCTTTAAAATCATCAGAAAAATTACAGACATTTAATGACTATATAGAAAAATTATTAATAAATATGAAAGATATTGCAAAAATAGCTCGTGAAAATTTAATACTATCAAAAGAAAAGTCTAAATTATATCACGATAGATTCATAAAACCTGTAGAATTTCAAATAGGTGATAAAGTATGGCTTATAAAAGAGCCAAAACCAGGTAAATTAGAAAAAAATCAAAACCTGGGACCTTTTGAAGTATTAAAAATTCACGAAAATAGCAATATCTCTATAGATTTTAAGGGTGGCTCAAAATTAGTTCATGCAAATAAATTAATTTTACATGAACGGAAAAATTAATATTATTTCATGTTTCAGGAAGAAAAAGGAAAAGAGAGGGGGAAAAAAAATGCTGTTAATTTTATTCATACTATTAGCTATTGTTAGAGAAAATGTTGCAATTATTGGATTTAATTGTGAATCTACAGACCCAATCATCACTACATATTCTCTACTAGACACAGGAAAATGTGACTTTTAACAGGAAAATATTACTATAACTAATTCTACAATAGAACTATTACAAGTTGCAGAATTTAAAAATATTAAAGTTATACAATGCAAAGTAGAAATTCAAAGAACGGTTTTCCATTGCGGGATGTTCAGTCATTTAGGAGCAACTGCTCACGCTTTACAAGAATACTTATATGAAATTAGCCATGAAAAATGTAAATTCATTCACGATGCAGGAAACTTTAAATATGATAATATACATACTATAGCAGACCTGAAAATAAATTCAACGAAAGCAGTTGGAATAGATTTTGCAGGCTCAGTAAAGGATAAAACTTGCACAGAAGCTTCATACACGGACGATTTTGGATCTTGGGACAACGTTTTAGTACAGGGTCTTATAAGAATAACTTTATTAGAAGAATACGCTCAAGTAAGTCTAAAAAATGATGAATTAAGATTAAATTCAGGGACTGTATGTAAATTTTCGGTCCAACATTGCATTGATTCGCAAGCAGGGTATACTTTTTGGGAAAATTTACCTACAGAAGAAGGTTTTAAAACAGAATATGAGACTTTATACAGAGGCCCTGCAACTATAATAAATTCACCTAATCAAAATCCCATATATACTGTAAACACAGAAACAATAACATTTTCTTTGTCCGCGTTAAATAATGTAAAAATTTGCGATAGAATATTAACAAAAACGGAACATCCGAAGCTATTTATTTTAGATATATCTTATAATAAAATATTATTTGACGATTATACGATAAAAAAAGATGTAACAAATTTAGATTTGTTTACATATATAAACTCAAAATTTGTATATATTAAAAAACATTTTAGAGCTGATCTTATAGATTTATATTTTAATATTTTAAAAGAAAAATGCGAGATAGAAAAAAAGGTAATTTGCGAATCCTTATCCCTTGCATCCATAGCTCCCGATGAATTTGCTTATAACATCATGCAAAAACCAGGCTATATAGCTGCCGTCCAAAGTAAGAAAACCTTAACTCCAATGGGATTCCAATGTAGTTAACCACTTTTACACTTTGGACGGCAGATAGCTAAACTTGCCGGCGAAGTAGTACATGTTATTAAATGTACACCGGTAGAGACACAGTTACTGCATACAAACAAATGTTATATTCAATTGCCAGTATTAACAAAAAATCAAACGTGGTTTCTGACACCAAAAACACATATATTATTAAAATTAGGATCGGAAATAAACTGTGATTCGATAATTCCTCAATATTATAAAATTGGAGAAAATTGGATAAATCTTCTACCAAAACCGCGACCAACAAAAAATATAGTTAAAGTCTTAAAACCAAACACTCAAAAGTCGTGGATACCAGAAAAAATATCTTCTTTAGCAACAAGCGGAATTTATTCTCAAGAGGATTTACAAGAATTACAGCAACACATCATGTTTCCTTTTGAAAAAGCAGCGCTGCTTAATGCCATAGCAAGAGGTATACAGGGAGAACAAAAGACACAAGTAGACTTATTAAATAATCTACTTACAGAAAATACATTGTCGCATATTGCAGAAAATACTTGGAATAAATTCATAAATAAATTGACAACTTTTGGATCTATAAGCTTAGCCATAATAATGATATTAATTATTATCCAAATAATTAAATTGACTATAGACACAATAATAAGGGGCTATACCCTTCACACTATTTATGGCTGGTCTATACATTTGTTAGGAGCAATTTTTAGCTCTCTAACACATTTAATGATTACATTAAATACCAATCAAGTTAAAAGAAAAACAAATTACGAAGAGATCCAACTAAAGGAAATAAAAATAGAAAAACCTTCTATATTACAACCAATACCATTAAGAGAAACAACACAATCATGCATAGCGAAACCAATACCCCCATCTCTACCCTTAAAAGCACCATATACTAAACCACCAATGCTTACACCTTTTCCCAAACCTATTCAAGAAGAGCCTAGAGAATTACCACTCTTCTGCTCTCGCATAGATTAATTAAATAATTATTATTATTTCAAATTTTTATTACTATTATTTTTTTTTTCTCTCTAAAATGATTTTCAAATTAAGAAACGATTGCTATGCAAATTATAATTATATTGTTACATCTAAGGTGTTTAGTTGAAACTTAAGTCTATTACATTTCAGATTGCATAGTTACCTATACAATCATCTTGAATCGGGATGGAAGTGAATGAATATTCACTTATATATTCATATTATATTCAAATAATTTTATACTATTTGAATAATTACTTTTACAAAACATTTCATGTTAATTTTTTCATCTCATAAGCTATAATAAAAAAAAAAAAAAAATGAAAATGTAAATTAGACATTCTAAATAATATTGTTTTAAAAGGAAACATACTAATAATTTCAAAGGAATTGACCTATTTAAAACTAATAAAACTTATATAAGAAAAAGTATTTATAAGGAAAAATGATACTCTAATTTTAAGCAAAATTTATTTTAAATTAATTTTCATCAGAATAAATAAATTAAATAAATAAATAAAAATAACTAAATTAAGTATTAGAATTTTTTTTTTACTTTTTTTAAATTAAAATAGTTTCTTTTAGAATTTAAGTATTATATATAATTAATATTAAAAATGAAAAGGAGCAGTTGGAAAATAAAAAGGAAAACAAAAGATTATGATAAAAATAGATATATTATAAAATTATATTGTACAATAACATCATATACAGAAAAAAGAAAAAAAGAGGAAAACTAATCCCATTGTTCTACATAATTAACATATAAAATTTTTAGATATATATATATTCTAACTCAGTCCCATGACTCTTCGGAGGGATTTTGAGGCTGACAATCGATCGGGACCAATTCAGGTGTTCTTCCCACTGGCAATTTATCTGATGCAAGTTTACCGTAGGACACCAAATCTTCACCGACGATCATATAGAAGTTGTCTTGTATCACCCTCATCAACATACGCTTTCCGTGCACAATGGCATTTCGTTCTTCCCAACGGAAGAGGTAGCACAAATTCCAGCCATCAAAATCACGTTCTCCGTTCAACCACCATGCATCGTTATCACGCCGATCCATTGAGCGAAACAGACGTTTTAACTGCCAATCGCCAAACTAAACATAAAAGTAAAGGATTGATATAAATAACAAGAATTCAATAATAAATATAAATATTAATATTTCATAAGTTAGTTTAAAAAAAAAAAAAAAAAAAAAAAAAAAAATAAAAATAAGAATATAATATTGAACTCGTAATATTAAGATAATAATAGAGATACTTACACAAACTCGGGTATACTGCTTCCTTGGATACATGATGAGGATTGTTAAAAAATAAATAAAAATAAGCTCTTAAATACCCGAAAAAAACAACAAAAACCAATGGTAAAAAGAAAAAAAAGAAAAAATTTTTTATTCTAGACGTGTCAGCAGCATACATTTTTCTCTTCGTTGACTTTGCTGAATTGTTATTACAATGTCATTAACCTATGTTTTACAAATTAACAACACGAATAATTGTATAAAACTTTAATCCATGCTAATTGTAAATAGATTTTTAAGATTTATTAATCAGTAACTGTTTTCAGGTATTTATGTTGCTTTTGTTTCAATAAGCAACATCTTTGAGCCCCAAGGTGTTACGTCATAAAACGTACCCTTCTGTTGGCCACTCATAAAAAAAAAATAATGATAAACACATATACAGTTCCTGATTAATTTTTTAGATTTTAATCGTAATATTGTAAATGTTCAATAATTGACCTATCTTTTATTTTTTCGATTGCCTATTCTTCTGATACGCAATCTCTTGAGCACCGAGGTGTTACGTCACAAACGTATCGTTTTTATTAACATTGGTAAATCAAATTCCTCAATTATAGAACACTCGCATTATTTCATTATCAAGCGAAATTAAGTAGATCATCAGAAAAGAATCGAAACGTATGTTCCGAAATTTCAAAATGAACTTTACAAATCTCAAAAACATTACGAAACATATTATTAAAATTTAAGAAAATTTATAAATAAAAATTGATGTAAAAGACAATAAAATCTCATAAACAAAGATAAGTATAAAACCAAATTGAGATCATCGAAAAAACGGAATATTACCCCGGGTGTCTTATTGGTAATACGTTTACACTGCCCGTCAAGTTCTATATTTCAAAGCAATTGCTATTACTAAATATACATATATCAATTATTAAAATATATATATACGCGCATAAAAATCAATTATATTAAAAGTGTTAAAAGATATCAATAAACCTCGAGGATCTATTTACATATTGTGCCTATTCATTTGTCTGCCCATACCTAGCACCAATCTACTGAGAAATACTACAAGGTAAGAATATATAATTATTCAATAAACTCTTTATTTCAAGAATCAAGTTTATCCTTTAATAATATTCAATCGTGAGAGCGATTTCGTTCAATGAAATATTGGTGGAGTTTTTCCACCACTAGATTCATACATCTCTATCTTTAAGACTACATTTTATGAATAAATTCAATATTTCAAAAGAACATAATTCATATATATTCTATGCAATTAATTAATATAATTAAATAACATATTCACTTTTATTTAGTCCTGGTGCAAGCCAGGACTTAACACCGTTTTCCGAAGATGGGGTACTTCCTTGTAAGTGCCACAAAGAAAGTAATATTAAAGAACGACATATATACATACTCACGCACTGCATTTATCGTTTTCTAACAATATCTTAGATTTTTCAAATAAAGTTATTATCAATAATTATTTTGCATAATATGGCTAGTGCCTTTGACAAGATTAGAAGTATATTACTGTCTCGGTAAATTGTAAATCCTGTAGAGAAAATATTTAATATTTTACTCTCAACTGACTGAGCGCTATCAAGCGGCAAATGGTTCCGACCGCATCTTAACATATATAAGAAAAATATTAATATTAAATTATCGTGAGATTCATGCATATGTAATATATATATATATATATACTATATATATGTATACTTTTTCAAATGGAATCATTTAAGTTTAAAAGATTATTAAATTTAAAATAAAATTCTTGAAAAGACTGGATATAAGTATAGCTTTTGCTTTTATTTTTTTTAGACATTATGCAAAATTGAAAATCATTTAGTTTAAATTAAAATTGATATTTTAGCTTATTAAAATAAAGGAACATGAATTTTTTATTTTATCAGAATCAATAATGTAAGCGTCTCTATCCTATCATTTATTATTTAATTGATCCTATTTAGAGTATTCTTTTATCAAAACGCGTTAAAGGATCGTTAAATAGCTAGCGCGCCATGCCTAGTTGTTTCAGACCCTGTATTTCTATTTATTGTTGTTAAAGTCGTTTGTAGCTAGGACGCGTTGCCTAGCTATAGCTGACTTTTAAAATATATTTGTTAATAACACAGGCCCACAAAATGAAAAAAAATGTCTGAACTTTTGACCGGACATACATATTCCCATGTATTTTTCGACGCTGAATCCGAATCTGTAATAAAAATATAGGGTTTTCCTACCTTTTCTCAGAGTTTTATTGAAAAAACCTCATTTTTTACGGTTTTTTTGCGATTTTTCGAGTCTAGAAAAAACAAATCATGAGATACGGTTAATTGGACTTCAAAATCGAATTCTACGGGAAAAAATACACGGGAAACCATACCTTCAAATTTTTTTAACGCGATTCTAGTCCTCTGTATGGGGCTGAAAAGATGAGGAAATCGGTAAAAGTCGAAATTTTGCCTAAAATGGATTTAAACAATATTAAAATTTAATCATGCGTCTTTTGAAGAGTCGATAAACATTGGAAATACTATCCTGGGATTTTTCAGATTGCTGATCATGAATTTGAAGTCAGATTGTGTAAAAACTACTTCTAGAGGGCGGTGACAAGAACTGTATATGGTAAATTTATCGATTTTTTAAAAATTTTACGTCTGAAATACTAATTTTAGAGTCTTTCACAGCATTGACTGTAAATTCAAGATATTAACTTAGCCTATTGTGTACGTTAAACTTAACATTTTGTCTATGTTTGTCTCTCTCTCTCTCTCTCTCTCTCTCTCTCTTCCGATGTTCTTTTTAAATTGGCTTACGCTTACGTACACGTTTCTCTTCGAATGACCGATGTAGTGGATTTCTGACACGTTTTTGTCCTTTTTTCGCAGCTGTTTCTCTTTTTATCATCCAGCAGTAATCTGCTAACATGTTGATACCCCAGTTTCCTTGAAATCTACGTTCAAACTCCTTTAAATCTTGGTGAAATCGTTCACCATGCTCTTCACTAAAGTCTCCGTTATTTTCAGGAAACTGATCAACGTGTGAATCAAGAAAATGAAGTTTTAAGTTCATTAGACAACCCAATTTTTCAAAATTACGTAAAAAAAACATCGGAAGAGAGAGAGAGAGAGAGAGAGAGAGAGAGAGAGAGAGAGACAAACATAGACAAAATGTTAAGTTTAACGTACACAATAGGCTAAGTTAATATCTTGAATTTACAGTCAATGCTGTGAAAGACTCTAAAATTAGTATTTCAGACGTAAAATTTTTAAAAAATCGATAAATTTACCATATACAGTTCTTGTCACCGCCCTCTAGAAGTAGTTTTTACACAATCTGACTTCAAATTCATGATCAGCAATCTGAAAAACCCCCAGGATAGTATTTCCAATGTTTATCGACTCTTCAAAAGACGCATGATTAAATTTTAATATTGTTTAAATCCATTTTAGGCAAAATTTCGACTTTTACCGATTTCCTCATCTTTTCAGCCCCATACAGAGGACTAGAATCGCGTTAAAAAAATTTGAAGGTATGGTTTCCCGTGTATTTTTTCCCGTAGAATTCGATTTTGAAGTCCAATTAACCGTATCTCATGATCTGTTTTTTCTAGACTCGAAAAACCGCAAAAAAACCGTAAAAAATGAGGTTTTTTCAATAAAACTCTGAGAAAAGGTAGGAAAACCCTATATTTTTATTACAGATTCGGATTCAGCGTCGAAAAATACATGGGAATATGTATGTCCGGTCAAAAGTTCAGACATTTTTTTTCATTTTGTGGGCCTGTGTAATGTTAGATTTGTTATGTGTAAAGCCCGTTATTATTAAGAAGGGGCCGAACTATCTGTCTTTGTCTAATAGCGTTTTTCATCATTTATGTAAACACTATCCGTTATAACAAGAAAAAAATAGCAGCCCCCGCTAGATATTAGTATGATAAGTAAATTTTGTAATAACAACCAAATTTTTTCACTGCGTAGTTTTTGAATAATTAGAGACCTACCAAAAAAAGATAGGTTATATTCTAAATTGATACATACTTTTAGCGGAAAATAAAAATCTATTTACGGCAAGAAAGAAAAAAAACGGCATTTTAGAGAGTTTTATATGATTTATTTAAGTAAATGTACATTGTTTTTATTTAATAAATTATGCATTATTTAATTTATTGTGAGCGCCCGAGTATGTACGGCCCTGAAACCGTACGATACTGGAAAATGCGCACGCAAACACCCAAAAAGACCAAAGTGGTTGAACATGCAAGCGCGCGTAGGTACGTACACGCACTTGCATGTGTAAGTACCGCTGAAAGTATACGGCGGCTCTCCCTCTCTTCTACTAACTAGGAGAGGCCCAGACCTCCGGATCACGGATTTTGCTCAAACTTTGGGATAAGTTTCTAGGTGTCAAAGTATGAAGAAAACCAGAATTTTGGACCCTAACGCTTAAAATTTCCCTAGTTAAAGGTAATTAAAGAAAATCACTGAAAAAGTTACTAGATTTCCAAACGCTTATAGCTCTTTAGCATTAACAGTTAGAAGCTTACAACCATTTTCGAATGAAAGCTGACCTCAAATCCTTTCAAAATAGTGCTTGTAGCATATCAAAATATTATTTTTTCCTAACGTTACAGCGTTATAAGATTTTGACGTGAATTTTCTTTTAAAAACATTAATTAATAATAAATGCTAAAATGTAGTACAATTTTTATAACACTGTAGCTATGGGAAAAAATAATATTTTGATATGCTGTAGGTGCTATTTCAAAAGGATTTGAGCTCAGCTTTCATTTAAAAATAATTACAAGTGTCTAGTTATTAATGGTAAAGAACTATAGGCGTTTGAAAATCTAGTAACTTTTTCAGTGATCTTTTCTAATTGCTTATAACTAGGGAAATTTTGAGCGTTAGGGTCTAAAATTCTGAGTTTCTCCATATTTTGACATCTAGAAACTTATCCCAAAGTTTGAGCAAAATCCGTGATCCGGAGGCCTGGGCCTCTCCTAGTAAGTTAGAAGAGTGGGAGAGAGATCTGAGAGAGCTGATGCAAGCAGTACGAGGAGCTTGTGACTCTCGTCACTCTTGGATCAGCTCTCTCAACGTTAAGACACGCTTGCTCGTAGCACAAGTGGCGAATGGCCTAACACGTGTTACAAGCAACCTATTCTTTATTAAGCCTAGATTGTCATAGTTTTTCACATTGTAAATTATCCAATTGAATCAATAAATAGAGCGCTTATCCAAAATAAACCTTAAGAAGGGGCCGAACTATCTGTCTTTGTCTAATAGCGTTTTTCATCATTTATGTAAACACTATCCGGTATAACAAGAAAAAAATAGCAGCCCCCGCTAGATATTAGTATAATAAGTAAATTTTGTAATAATAACCAAATTTTTTCACTGCCTAGTTTTTGAATAATTAGAGACCTACCAAAAGAAGATAGGTTATATTCTAGATTGCTAGTAGGTCTCTAATTAGTCAAAAACTATGCGGTAAAAAATTTGGTTGTTATTACAAAATTTACTAATTATACTAATATCTAGCGGGGCCTGCTATTTTTTTCTTGTTATACCGGATAGTGTTTACGTGAATGATGAAAAACGCTATTAGACAAAGACAGATAGTTTGGCCCCTTCTTAATCCTATTAACCTCGTGCAAAGCCCCGAATATTAAGGCATTTGGTCCTTAAGAAGGGGCCGAACTATCTGTCTTTGTCTAATAGCGTTTTTCATCATTCACGTAAACACTATCCGGTATAACAAGAAAAAAATAGCAGGCCCCGCTAGATATTAGTATAATTAGTAAATTTTGTAATAACAACCAAATTTTTTACCGCATAGTTTTTGACTAATTAGAGACCTACTAGCAATCTAGAATATAACCTATCTTCTTTTGGTAGGTCTCTAATTATTCAAAAACTAGGCAGTGAAAAAATTTGGTTATTATTACAAAATTTACTTATTATACTAATATCTAGCGGGGGCTGCTATTTTTTTCTTGTTATACCGGATAGTGTTTACATAAATGATGAAAAACGCTATTAGACAAAGACAGATAGTTCGGCCCCTTCTTAAGGTTTATTTTGGATAAGCGCTCTATTTATTAATTCAATTGGATAATTTACAATGTGAAAAACTATGACAATCTAGGCTTAATAAAGAATAGCTTGCTTGTAACACGTGTTAGGCCATTCGCCACTTGTGCTACGAGCAAGCGTGTCTTAACGTTGAGAGAGCTGATCCAAGAGTGACGAGAGTCACAAGCTCCTCATACTGCTTGCATCAGCTCTCTCAGGTCTCTCTCCCACTCTTCTAACTTACTGGGAGAGGCCCAGGCCTCCGGATCACGGATTTTGCTCAAACTTTGGGATAAGTTTCTAGATGTCAAAATATGGAGAAACTCAGAATTTTAGACCCTAACGCTCAAAATTTCCCTAGTTATAGGCAATTAGAAAAGATCACTGAAAAAGTTACTAGATTTTCAAACGCCTATAGTTCTTTACCATTAATAACTAGACACTTGTAATTATTTTTAAATGAAAGCTGAGCTCAAATCCTTTTGAAATAGCACCTACAGCATATCAAAATATTATTTTTTCCCATAGCTACAGTGTTATAAAAATTGTACTACATTTTAGCATTTATTATTAATTAATGTTTTTAAAAGAAAATTCACGTCAAAATCTTATAACGCTGTAACGTTAGGAAAAAATAATATTTTGATATGCTACAAGCACTATTTTGAAAGAATTTGAGGTCAGCTTTCATTCGAAAATGGTTGTAAGCTTCTAACTGTTAATGCTAAAGAGCTATAAGCGTTTGGAAATCTAGTAACTTTTTCAGTGATTTTCTTTAATTACCTTTAACTAGGGAAATTTTAAGCGTTAGGGTCCAAAATTCTGGTTTTCTTCATACTTTGACACCTAGAAACTTATCCCAAAGTTTGAGCAAAATCCGTGATCCGGAGGTCTGGGCCTCTCCTAGTTAGTAGAAGAGAGGGAGAGCCGCCGTATACTTTCAGCGGTACTTACACATGCAAGTGCGTGTACGTACCTACGCGCGCTTGCATGTTCAACCACTTTGGTCTTTTTGGGTGTTTGCGTGCGCATTTTCCAGTATCGTACGGTTTCAGGGCCGTACATACTCGGGCGCTCACAATAAATTAAATAATGCATAATTTATTAAATAAAAACAATGTACATTTACTTAAATAAATCATATAAAACTCTCTAAAATGCCGTTTTTTTTATTTCTTGTCGTAAATAGATGTTCATTTTCCGCTAAAAGTATGTATCAATTTAGTTGAAAAAGGTGTTATCTCAAAAAGATTTCCTATGTAGTTTTTTTTTTAAATAACACCTTTCTTCAATTGAAAATGAAATAAAACTTGTTTCTGCTAAAAATTAAACGACGAATGTTTTTGGTCATATATGAAACATGAAAGTACAGTTATAATCACTGCAATGGAATTTTTAGTTATTTTTAATTATTAATCAAAGTTATGTTATACTTGACGAATATGAAAGGGAGATTGGTATAGGTGCTTTTTGAAATATAAATATAGGCACCTATAAATCTTTGACTTCCCTGACACTTAACAAATTCCAAAAGTTTTCGCAACCCATCTTTTTAATTTTTTAAATTTAATTTTTTATCAACTTATAATTTTTAGAGCATAAATTCAAAAATCATGTGATACTAATCATTTTTTATTTTTAATGAATTATTACGAACATATAATCAAGGACGTTTGTATTGTAATTTTTTTAACGAATTTACGACACACATGCTATAAAGAAGTATATGATACTCGTGTCGTATATGACATTTTCCGCCACATACGACACTTGTATCGAAATATACTATGATTTTCAGACTTCTTCTTCTTAATATTTACTTGGCCTCTTGATTAGATAAATACAATCTTAGGCCATCACTAGGTTTCATCAAGATTGGATTTTCTTGATTGTAAGTTGCTTCTGTATTGTTGTTGGTTCTCTTATTTTTAGACTTCATAAGCAGTCTTTACTAAAAATTTAGTAAATGTGCTCTAAATGTTTGAGATTTTTATTTTTATAACCCAAAATTCAAAATTTTCCAAAAGTTGCTAATATAAATTCATCAATTTCTGATTTTTTAGTTGACGGTTTATGAAAATATACATTTATAAGCTTAGGAATTGAAGGTTAAGGTTGTATAGGTTTAGTATCTAAGAGCTCAGTGTTTATGGGTTTTGGGTTTGTAGTTTTAGGAACTTTGAGATTAGTGTTTAGAAGTTTAGGGTTTATGAGTTTAGGAATTATAGGTTATGCGATCAAAAGTATTTCAATTCATGGATTTAGGATACATCGGTTGAGGGTTTATGGATACATAAATTTACAGATTTAGAATGTTCAACTTGAACGTTTATAGATATATCAATTTATGGGTTTGGGATTTAAGGGTTGAAAATTTATAGATCCAGAGTTATAGGCTTCTGAATTATGGATTTATTGATTTATGGCTTATAGGTTTATGGTTTAAGGATTTAAGGTTTAAGAGTTAAGAGTCATAGAAGTGGTGCTTAGAGGTCTATGAATTTATGGATTTAAAATTTATAGGTTTAGGATCTACAAGTTCAGGATTTACAAGTATAGAATTTTCTAACTTATAGTTCAGGTTTATAAGCATATGAATTCATGGATGTAGTATACATTACCGCTCAAAAGTTCGGAAACATTTTTTTTTTCAAAGACTCAAATTCAAATCGTGATATCTTAGAAACGCTTTGATGAATTTAGAAAATGCAAACGGCGTTTTAAAGATCAGGCAAAATACTATCTTTTTATAAGCTGTAGAATATTTGAAATTCTCCTTTGACTTAATTTTTTAATGATTGAAAATTTTTGAATTTTTACGAATTTTTTAATTTCAATCAATCAACTGTAAAATAATTTTTCAGATGCAAGAAAATATTCCATATTTTTTTCATATTTCGGCAACTATTCACAACTGTATATTGTAAATTCAATGTAAGTACACCAAAACATGAAGAAGCATGGAAAATGTTATTGCACCTGAAAAATTATTTTCTTATTTACTTCATTTTCGCACGCTTGTATCTCTGCACACGGAATAGATATTAAAAATTTATTAAAGACAATCGTTTAGGAAATTTTCTCTACTTTGTAATCGATTTTGAATTTGTTAATTTTATCAATTCTTTAAAAAGTTACACTTGATTGATTAAAATTAAAAAATGTGTAAGAGTTCAAAAATTTCCTATTATAAATTAAGTTAAAAAAGAGTTTAAAATATTCTACAGCTTATAAAAAGATAGTATTTTCTCTAATCTTTAAAACACCGTTTGAATTTCTTAAATTCATCAAAGCGTTTCTGAGATATCACGATTTGAATTTGAATCATTGAAAAAAAATGTTTCCGAACTTTTGAGTGGTACTGTATATTTATAGATAAATAATTATGTAAATTAAAAGTTTATAAGTTTATAATTTATAAATTTTGGATTTGTTAGCTTAGAGCTGAAAGGTTAAGGTTTTATAGGTGCATAAATATATATTTTGAATATACACTGCGTCAACCTTTTATATTTGTCAAGTATAACATCATTGTGATTATTAACGTTAACTAGCTTATAAATGTTATAACAGTAATTTAAACTTTTCTTATATTTTCGATTTAAAAAAGGTGTTATTTTATTTTTTGTTCTAAAGAGGTGTTGTTTTATTTATGTTCAGAAACATGTATCGTTTAATTTTCGACTAAGAAGAAGTGTTATCTCATTTTCAGTTGTAGAAAAGTATTATATCAAAAAAACTTACGCAGTGATTCCTTTCCGCCGTAAGTAAAATAACAGCTGTTTGAACACCTTTGAGACGACCGTAGATATTGCATATAAACATGATGAGTATTATTATTTCTAATATTATATTTATGTATCATGGAGTTTAATATGATTAATTTAAATAAACATAAATTGTTTTTCTTTACCAGATTATGCATTATTGTTGATTCTTCATCATAAAATAAAAAATTTAAATATTCTGTATTTTAACTAAATTAAAAAATCTTAAATATTATTTTTTTTGCCCAAAAATAAATATATATAATTCATATACACAATTATGTACGTGGCTGAAAAGCTACATAGAGTATAATTTTATTGAAACGGTTTATAGTGAGACTACAAAACATAATACCGAAATAATTGTATGTTAAATCATAATTATCTCAATTATCTCAACCATATTGAAGAGAGTGAATTTAATTATGAAATTTAGCAGGAGTTTTAGTATCCAAAACTATAGGGATTTTCCTAGACAACGACAATGATATTTTCATCAAAATTCTCTGTTTTATTATTAAGTTTATATAAGAATTATATATTAATATTATTTTAATAGAAATGTTTTATAGATTTTATTAAACCAATATATTTTCTCTATATATTAATTAAGCAAACAGTGCATCAACCTAAATAAAGATTTTAAATATTTATATCAGAAAGTAAATTGCGATATCTTGGAAAATTTGCAAATGACCTGCATATAGTTTTGATACCAATGACTATAGGGATTTTCTTAGACAATAACAATGATACTTTCATCAAGATTTGCTGTTTCATTATTAAGTTTATATAAGAGTAATATTAATATTATTACATTATCGGCGTTATATCGATTTTATTTAACCAGTACATTTTTTTCTATATATTAATTAAACACAGTGCATTAACCTGCACAAACATGTTGAATAATTAATATAAGAAAGTAAATTGTGATATCTTGGAAAATTTGCAGATGACCTGTATATAGTTTTGATATGCAAAACCATAGGGATTTTTCTCGATGACGACAATGATACTTTCAGCGAAATATTACTGCTTTATTTTCAAATTTATATAATAATATTAAAAGATTATTAAATTATTGATGTTTTATTGATTGTATTTATTTAGTACAAATTCCATCATTCACTAATTAAACAAACGGTCCGTAAGTTGGTACAAATATTTGAATTAATAAAAGAATTTAAGAAATTCGTTTTACTATAAAATGTGCAGATGTCCTACATAGACTCCCGCTCACACGAAGTGGCCCACCCTAATCAGTCAAGGTCAAATGTAAAAAGTTTTACTGTTCCCTTGGATAGCGTATAAAAAAATTTTAAAAATATGTGTTCGAAAGATTTTAAAGAGCTCTTTCAAATGCTAAAGGTTTGATTTAAGAATATCAATTCTAACTATATTTATAGAGCTAAAAGAAAGAAAAAATTTCAAAAATTTTTTGCCCATGTTTAATATTGGAAAAATTCTAGCGAAATTATTCTATGTTAACGTTATACCTCTCTAATTAAAGGTTTTCTAGTTCTCTTTCAAATGCTGTCTGCTTTTTTATGCTATGATAAATCGTTTAAAAGTTATAACGATTTTTCGGAAAAAATTAGCTTTTTTTTCGGCTTGCTATATCTCATAAGCATTACACCGTATTGAAAAATGTCAAAGAAGAAATAATTTTTGTTTTTAAGTGAAGAAAATGTATATAATATTTTATAGCTTGCGATGGAATTTTTTTACACTTTTTCACCCTGTTATATTTTTAGATTTTAATGAAAAATCGACAAATATTCAGAATGTAAAAAAAAAATATTTACCGCGAGCTATAAAATTTTATATACATATTTTCCACTAAACAAACTTTTTTTTTCTTTGACATTTTGTAATATGGTGTAATGTTTACGAGATATAACAAGCTGAAAAAAAGCTCATTTTTTCAGAAATATCGTTATAACTATGCCTAAAGATTTTAAGCCCATAGCAATATTATGTTTTCTTTCAAAGGTTCTTGAGAAGATTGCCCATGACCAACTGTAGGAGTATATTATGACACACAAAATACTTGACTCTTTGCAGACTGGCTTCAGGAAGCATCATTCTACGCAGACTGCCATACTTAAACTTACAGGCGACATAAGATCAGGTCTTAACAAGAAACTTGCCACGATACTACTCCTATTTGACTTTAGTAAGGCATTCGACACGATCTCCTCTTTCAAATTGCTTAC
Source organism: Anastatus disparis (assembly GCA_017163975.1). NCBI lineage: Eukaryota > Metazoa > Arthropoda > Insecta > Hymenoptera > Eupelmidae > Anastatus > Anastatus disparis. The sequence goes on along the minus strand of JAFFSR010000329.1, from coordinate 3,040,424 downwards.
GAGGCTTAGATTGATGGGGTTTTCTAGGGCTGCACTCGAGTGGATCAACTCCTATTTATCAGGTAGGAAACAAATGGTTTTTACGCATTTAAAAGAGGATTCGGATTGGCTAACAACCAATCTAGGAGTTCCACAGGGTTCAGTGCTGGGGCCTCTGTTGTTCTGCCCTTACATTAATAACATACGTGACACGCTCGACCCCTATTGTATCAAGCACATATTATATGCTGATGACCTTCAAATCTATACTCAGGTCCCTTATGAACATCTGAATGAAGGTATTCGTATTATGCAGAGGGCGGCCAGGGCGGTGTCGGGATGGGCTGTCGATGCTTCTCTCACATTAAATACAAGCAAAACTAAGGCGATCGTTTTCGGCAGTAGTCGTTTTATTAATGACTTTTATGCTGGTGAGTCAAGAACGATTGAGCTTGAGGGAGGTGTCGGCATATCTTTCTCTGATACCGTTACGAGCCTTGGTGTTGTGCTTGACGCTAAGTTGTCTTGGGAGCCGCATATTAATATGGTGACTAAAAAATTTAATAGGATAATGTATAGTTTACGGTTCTTTCGTCGATACACCACTGAGGCCCTGCGTAAACAACTCGCAGCCGCCTTGCTATTTCTGCATCTTGACTACTGCTCAGTAGTTCTGCTTGATGCTTCGCAGGGGTTGAGAAGACAATTACAAAGGCTACAAAATTCATGTGTGAGATATGTATTAGGCGTAGGATTGGGCGATCATAACTCTCCTCATAGAGCTGCGCTTGGTTGGCTGCGTACACTGAAAAGATTGTAGGCGCCCTCCCTTACCACAGCGGAGAGATGCTATACTAAACATGAATACATCGGTGCTATATTAAATTAAAGCTATCCTCGCTGCGCTTTTGGGCTCGCTGCTTTCCCAAAATTAGAGACGAGAGAATTTTGAGAAGGCAGCGCGCCTAATAACGTAGCGAGGATCTCTCTCATGCGCACGAGGATCGCTTTTATGCGCAGAACGCTGCGTATTCATATTTAGTATAGTTTCTCACCTGCAATTTTTTCAGTGTACTGATTCAATGAATACTCCCGAGTATCTAGTGAGTCTCTTCACTAGATATGTACCTAGGGTAGCCACTAGGGGAGAGATTAAGGACTTCGCGGTGCCCTTCATGCGTACTGAGACTGGAAAAAATTCCTTTCAAGTTCAAGGTGCGCAGTTTTGAAACTCCCTGCCTGCTTATATAAAAAATCTTCCATCGCTCGGCAGGTTTAAGTCGGCTTTGAGGACGTACTTACTCAACCTCGAGTGAAATTAATTTTAAGTATTTTAATTTTTGTGTTAATTTATTTTGTTTTGTCCTATATATAGATTTAAGGTGTAAATGCATTTATTAGCGTGAATGATGGATGAATGCATGCGGAAAGTATGAGTGGTTCTGTTTTTATTAGAAGTCATGACATCTTCGGTATTGTTTTTAAATGTAATTATTATTTTATTTTTTAATTATTTTACATTGTTATTGTATTGTTCAATTTTATTTTTATAGTATTATCCAATTTTATTTTTATTGATGTCATGACAGTGATTCCTCTTTTAAATTATGTATTTTAATTCAATTACTGATAGATATTTAAGACTGTTTTTTATTGTAATTTATGTTTTCTGCGTGTATTTAGAATAGTCTGTGATATCACTTTTACATGGTGACTTACTGATACAGTATTATATATTAATTCTAATAATTAACTGTGATATCTTATCTTATTATGTGAAATACTTTTTATAAAATTATTACTTACTATTTCATGTATTACACGCCTTTTTGTACTCTTTTTACAAAATAAATAAATATCTATATCTTTATCTATAACTTCTTAACGATTTGTCACAGCATAAAAAACTAAACAGTATTTGAAAGAGGACTGAAAAACCTTTAATTTAAGAGATAAAACGTTAACGTAGAATAATTTCACGAAAATTAGTCCAGGGTTAAACGTGGGCAAAAAATGTTTGAAATTTTTTCTCGTTTTTAGTTCTATAATTAAAGTTAAAGAATAGATATTCTTAAATCAAACTATCAGCATTTGAAAAAGCTCTAAAAAACCTTTCAAGCCCATCTTTTAAAAATATTTTCATACGCTTTCTAACGGAACAGTAAAACTTTTTATATTGTACCTCGACTGATGAGGGTGGGCAACTTCGTTCGAGTAGGAGTGTATAATATATCTATGCTAAACCAACAAAATTTTTCATGAGAACGAATACCATACTGCCACCTTAGATTTTATTCTTTTTATACTTTCATTATGAATAAATGAAGAGATTGATGATCATCTAAATAAATATAAATAAATGAGCTGTAAGCTTTGCGATTATCTTATAATAAAAAAAATAATAAAATGAAACTTAATAGTACCTTATACACCAAGTGCGTAAAATGTACTTTCGTGGCGAATGCGAAAGTACATTACGCACACGGTGCATATACTATTTTATAACTCGAGGGGCGTAAAATAATTTATCAGAGCGATACGTAATTAATCTACAGGATTATAATACGATATTCTATATTTTAATAAATCAGTATTTGTATTGCGTAATTAATTTATCTTTGTAATTGTTTGCTTATATCTGTATACATAGTGTGTTAATTTTACATACGAATCGTTATGTTAAACTTAACAAAATATACAACTTTTTAGTACTCTACGATAACCACATTTTGATTAGCAAGATTTTGTATCATTAAAGTAGATGGTTGACAGAAGTGCATAGTCGTTATCTCATTTTTAAAGTATTCAATTTTAATATTTCATGATATCAGTTTGGCCATCACATCTTATTTCTATAGCAAAAAATTATCAATTTGAATTATAATTTTAATTGAACTATATTCATGTACGTCTATTATAATATGATATAATTGAGCAATATTTATGAGTTAAACATTTCATTAATAGAAGTTTATCGAATTAATACTTAATAAGTGATTGTTACAAATTTTTCTATACGTTCCACATTTTGTAGCGAGCTATTTTACACTTTTTATATCCTAGTCTAGGCGCCAGATAGGTCACAGTGGCCTGTTCGATTAAGATTGAAATACCAAGATTTTTTTCATGTATTTTGAACTCCTAAACACGAATATCGAGGGTGAATTTCGATCCGGATGTCGAATAAAGGAGTTCGAAACTATTTAATTGTTTATAACGCTATAACGTTTAAACAAAAAGAGATACGAAAATCTTGTACCACACTTTTTTGTGTGTCTTTTCAAGAAAAACACAGCCGATTTTGGATCATGCCATTTTGTTAATTAGAACTTGAGATATTATTAATTTATTGCAAATCAACGAGATAAACTCTTAGCTCTTGATAAAATTCGACTATATACTCGAATCCCATGAAACATTTTTGGTCGATTCAGGTCTTATTTAAAAGGTAAAAGTATTTTCCATAAAACTATATCACTTAAAGTTCTTTATAAACAACGATAAACAAAAAGAGACTGATCAAAATGAAAATGAAAGCTTATATTTTACTACTTTCATTGTTTATAGCGCTATAAAGTTTAAAGAAGAAGAGAAACGTAAATCTTGTAAAATACTTTTTTGTGCTTCTTTTTAAGACAAATATAACCGATTTTGAACTAACAATATAGCATAATTCGAAATCGATTGTATTTGTCTTACAAAGATACCAAAAAAGTATTTTACAAGATTTTTTTTTGTTTAAACGTTATAGCACTATAAACAAACAAAGTAGCGAGATAAGTGCTTAAATTTTCATTTTAGTCAGTCATTCATTGTTTATCGATATTCAGAAACAGCTATAAGTGGTATAGTTTTATGAAAAATGTTTTTACCTTTCAAATGAGACCTGAATCGATCAAAAATGTTTCATAGAATGCAAGTATATAGTCGAATTTCATCAAGAGCTAAGAGTTTATCTCGTTAATTTACAATAAATTAATTAATATCTCAAGTTCTAATCAATAAAATAGCATGATCCAAAATCGACTGTGTTTTTGTTGAAAAGACACAAAAAAGTATGATACAAGATTTTCGTATCTTTTTTTGTTTAAACGTTATAGCGTTATAAACAATTAAATAGTTTCTAGCAAATTATTCGACATCCGGATCAAAATCCACTCTCGATTTTCGTGTTTAGGAGGTCAAAATACATTTAATAAATCTTGGTATGTCAATCGAAATCGAACAGGCCACTGTGACCTATCTGATGCCTAGACTATCTATATATACTGTTTCATTATATACCCTTAAATATTTCATCTTTTTATAATCTTATATGAAAATTTTGAATAATAAATAATATGGTATTAAGTTTTTCGGAAATAATATCTTAACTTGAAAAAAATCTTATGCTTATTTTATATTGGAAAATAATAATGATGTATACTCATTTCTCTATAAGATAAGAATATTTTTTTATGCTAAGACGTTATTATTTATAACAAATGAACAACTTGTTACTCTTTCTTTACAATTTTCAAATTAAAGTCGTAATGATAAGCTCTTTTGATTAAGTGTTTCTCTTTTTAATAAATATTCTGTATAATTTTGTCATGACTATGTTTCAAATTGATAATCTTTTGTTATTGCGAGAAAGATGTTATCAATAGCTTGAATTTGGGGAAATTATAAAAATTGATAATCTTAATAATAAAGCAGCGGTTGACTTTACAGTTGTCTGAATTCACATATGAAATTTGGTCTGAATTTGTAACCCGAAGATGTAACGCTCTCTTAGGTGAAATATGTATTATATTATTATCACAAGAGAAAAGTAGAATAAATATTACCATACTTTTTAACAAATTTTGCTAGATATAACAAATTTTGATACGATATTGGAGTTTTTATACTTCTAAGATAATTTGCTATAAAATGTGACAATTTTTTAACAAAATAACTGTTTTTTGTTGATAGTTAATTTTGTCTGATATTAAAAATTAATAAAACACAAAATTTTAGAAAATTCACTACTTTGCAATCGATTTTGAAATTTTCAATTTTATCAATTCTTTAAAAAGTTACAGTTGATTAATTAAAAGTGAAAAATTCTAAAATTTTCAATCATTAAATTAAGTTAATAAAGAGTTTAAAATATTCTATAATTCATAGAAAGATAATATTTTGTTTGATGTTTAAAACACCGTCCTAATTTTTTAAATTCATCAAAGCGTTTCTGAGATATCACGATTTTAATTTGAATCTCTTTAAAAAAAATTTTTACAAATTTCTGTGCTGTATTTGTTGAAACTAAATAGAACGTTAGAAAGGTTAGAAACACAATCGAACTTGATTTATTATTCAATCCAGCCCTTACCATCAGTTTTTATAAGTATTATTAATATTCAAATATTTATTATCATGATTAATTTTCTATATTTATTAAAAATAAATCAATAGAATATATTAAGAAACGGAAAAAAGTATTGACCAAAGTTTATAATTTTTTAAAATTAGTTAAATTTTACGTTTTGTTTCAGAACGAAAGTTAGTTTTATAGCCCTGCGTGTCTGAAATCCGCTCGCTATGCATGCTTATTCGGGGCGCAAATAGCTTATTCTAGCACGTTTTACACAATTGTTTAGTATATCTATATAAATGCAGTGCGTGCGCATTTTTATTTTAGAAAGTTAAGACACATTAAGACACGTATAATGAACATACAGAAAAGTAATAGTACTATACTTTACGTATGTGTGTATTCAGCTACCACGTTGCGTGTACTATATAACAGTATTATTATATCTACAACTATAACAGTATTAAACTAATAACACAAACTCAATCTCATCGTCATAATAAAGTTTCAGTGTTCGTAATGATACTGTTTTTACTGTGACAATGATGAAACTGCGCAAATTTTTCAAATAAAATATTTTTTGCATACAAAAATAGATCCATTAGTAAAATTTTCGTTCAATGATGTCTATTATTATTTAATTCTTAAGAATCTAGTTCTATTGAATAATTTAAAGAATTTTTTATTAATTGAGTTATAATATTAAGGTGGGTTTTTTAGGTTGTTTTATTTAAACCAAAAAATTCCACTCTAAAACTACATTTTTATACGGGGAAAAAAGAGTAAGAGTGAAACAAAATTTCTCTTGGTCCCTTAAAAGACAGCTTTTATTTTCTAATTACCTTTAGTAAATTTTTATGGTGACTTAAACTATTTATTTTCCATCTCTTAATAATCAATATTTATTGGATAAAAACTTTGACCAAGTGGTTTAGCAAGATTGGTATTACATTGAAAGATTTATCAATTCATTTTGAATTCTCAGAATTTTCATTTTTGAAATTAAAATATAAATGATGCTTTTATTAAAATTTTAAATAAATCTTAATTTACATTGATTAAAATTTTTAGGAAATTCAATATAATAAAAATTGAAATATGAATTTACTCACAACGTTTGTTAATTTTATTTAATTAACATTTTTTTAAAATGAAATTTACTTAATATACTTAACTTTAATTAGCTGGATATTGGCACTTTATACGCAAGTTTAAATGAATAAACAACAGAAAGACAACCCGACGCGTTATATTACACTTATAAGATGTTATTATTGCCGGCGCCGGCCAAGTACGCTGAGTTAGGCCACTCCGTCCTCGCCCCGCTCCTTCATTCTCTCTCTTGCTCTCATGACTTAGTCGTCTGTCCTGATTTCACCTGGCGGTGGTAATTGCTCTTGGCAACTACTGTTTGCGAGGGCCGGCGGTGTTCTACCCTCGAGGACCGCGAGCTTCAATGAGATAAGTTACTTCGCACCCACTTCAATATAGAGGTAGGCGAGAAACAAGAACTGTCATTGGCCAGTTTTGTCGTGATCATGCATGATGTACAGTGTTTGAACCTGCACGCGTACATACTCAAGGTTCAACGGCTTGCCTGAATCGGCAGTTTTACCTCGCAGAAAATGCCACTCGATATTTTCTTATCAAGCTCATTTTCTGAGAAACGAAATAGAAAAGAATTAAAATAATGCTTGCGAATATTATTCAATTTGCGATCTAAATTGAATAATGTAAAAAAAAATTTAATTTTTATATAAGAATTTTTTTAATGAATTTAAAAATTTTAAAAACGAAAAATTTGTCACTTAACACCCCTCCTTACTTTGAAAAACTGTCGTCCCCGACAGACGCGTACTACCATCCAGGTAAAGAAACAGGTGAACCATAAAAAAAAACCTGTACATTACAATAATAAATGAAGAGAATTAGTGTGGTCAGCTGGTGAGAGGTTATGCTAATTGAAGATTAGTTTTAAAATAGAATGGGAGAACGGGTTAGAAAGGAATGGAAAATGGGAAGAGACACTTCAGTCTGTTACACCGATGTCATTGGTTGTTTTTGCTACCTTATCATGTGGGTAACCTTATTTCCTCATTGATGTAGGAGTTGGAGTTTATGACAAAGGAACTGAGAATACTGAATAGGATTCAATTAAATTTAACTGACCACACTTTACAATTAAGATTTACATGATTGTGTGATATTAATTTTGCTACATATTAAATAAGATAAAGCAAAGAAAGCTCCTTTATATATATATATATATATATATATATATATATATTGGCAGAAGGCCTTATTTTAACTAAAGCGCAATGTCTTTATTGAAATATATGTTAATGGTGATCTTGATAAGATATCATCAAGGTTGATGCGATTGACAGTCTTGTTCATTGGGCCATAGAGATGTCTGGCATTATCAATATTACAATGGTCCATATTTTGATGGTTAATGGTGGTGGTTACCTTTGCTTTTTTTTCTGTCCAGTTTTGGAATTTCATTTTTGGAAGTCAGAAAATGGATGTTCAACTGGGGGTCCACGTCATTTCAAATACTTATTTTGCACCTTCCATAGCCTTTCAGATGAGTTTCCTCGATGATTGGGAATAAATATCCAGGTAGCTTTTTCCATGTTACCGAGCCTGCATTTGAACGACTTGTTGTTAAGTCGTTGAGCTTAATTGTTGGTGACGGTGTTGAGAGTCGTCGGCCAGTTGAGATTGGTCTTCTTCGTCACGGTGGTAGTCTGCATGGCTCGTTAACTTAACGAGAGTCATGGTGGATGGTCCTTGTTTTAGATGAGTCGAATGGTCAACATAGGAATGTACAAGATTCCTTGGGATGTTGGAGACTGATGTCATCTGTGTCTAAAACAAGATAATTGTTATAGTCTTGGAAATTTTGATTTGTATTGATTTTGCATGCTGGGATGGCAGGATAATGGTGTTTGTGGATTGGTCAAAGCAACATACATACACGGAGAGAAATATGGTCTCTACAACTGCCATATTCAGCATTTTCTGAATTCACCGAGCTTTTAAATAAATGTACACCGCAATTTAGAAATGCTGAGCAAATTCATTGATATAAAAACCTGTGTGACGTGATACGTCTTACGCGCGCGAACTCAGCGATGAGAGTCCTATCACCGTGCGTGAGTGAACATTTCGTATTCTGAGATTCAATTAAAAGGTTTATTTATGGCTGTACTATGGTAAACGTCGCTTCCATAACACCCTTGAAATTTAGTGATTCAAATTGAAATAAATTTGTCAATTATATATTTTTTTTTATATCATCTGTACATTTGAAAAGACCATACCTCCCTCCTTGGTGGTTAGTAAGGTCAGCTTAAGCAAGGAAGCTTTGTTATACCTTTGTCGGCTTAGAGTACTCATGCCCCCCCCCCCTACAGCCATATTATACAAAGTTGATAGTATTTCGTCAGTCAATAGTAACCCATGGGTGGCATTGATCTAGTCAACATTCCATTTGCTCGCAGATTCAACCCCACATTATTCACTGGTATCAAGTAATGTGTTGGGAAAGAGGTACTGGGCAGGTTATGAGGATGTCGAATCATTATCTTATTTTCCTAACTCTGATCTGTCTAGTTTAGAGTCAGCGTTAATGAGTAGTTCAGGCTGTGGAAACGTTAGATAAGGTCTTAAAGTTAGGCCTTTATTTATCTCAATCTCATAAGTGATAGACAAAGTTATTGCTATGGTTTTTGTATTATAACACCTTTGTGCCTGAATAGCAGTGACAGCAGTAAATGTCATTAAGCGGGGCCCCTAAGTATTTAAGTATATACTGCTGATGCTAGCAGGACTTTGTATTTGTCGACGCATGCATGCTGGTTTTTTTTTATATTGAATGAGACTAATTTTTGACCTGTTTTACCTTTGCTCTAGAGTCTTTAGGATAGGATTATAGCAGAAATGGAAGGGCAGATGTACGTATGTCTGGTCCTTATTATTATTTCACATAAGTCTCCCTTGGAGTCTGGCCTAAAATTTTTTTAGAAGGATGTATATATATATATAGGAAAAGGATAAAACACTGCCCTGAATACCAGCGAGCATCAAGGGCTGCTGACGTCACCCGTTCGCAATGGAATGCAGTCATGATTTACTGTTAAGTCTAAAATCAGTTATAAGATGTCAAACGGCTTGATAAATACTTCTCAGTCGGAAAACCTCTTCAGATGTCACCCTTCAATCCCTAGTCATTATATACACCGTTGAACAAGGTTTTGTTCGTCATTGAGCAAACATTTAATTATTATTACTACGTTATTTACCCCAAAAGAAAGGCGAAAGGTCCCATAAAGTAACGTCAAGGATAATGAATGTTCGTCAGCATTGTCAAAGAAAAAGGAAATACAAGGATTGGTCTAGTGAGGAACTTATCTTGATTTTGAAATCATTGATTGTCTTAATTACTGTCAAGGAAAATTTTGGTGGGTATAATAGAAGAAACAATGATCTGGGCGGGTCAAGGAGTATTAGTGTTCCGGTTGTTACACAAGTCGATAATAACAAGTCATTATTATACAATTTTAGTATAATACGGTGGGGAGCTCCCAATGGTCGTCTGAGGGTGTCCGCTTGTCTTGCGAACCTAAATTCTAACATATGGTTTTTGGATTAGTGGTCGTTCCTGAAATGAAGAGTTAGATTAAACTATGGTCATGTAGTCCTGTTTCGGGCAACCTTCTACGCTTTGGTTGACCGGTAGTAGTTGATTTGACACTGTTTCCATTTTTTTTATGGTTTGTTCAAGCAATAAATGACTATTAAATTAGTTTGTATGAGACCCCTGGTTCGAGTCCTGGGCCCTAGGTCAGGTTCAAAAGAAGTTAATGCTGGGTCTTAGTGCGATATTAAATGGAAAATTCAAGTTCAAGCAGTTCACGGCGAAGGTCTATGTATTTTAGCGGGTTCAAGACTCTAGTTTAGTCACAGGGGAATGACCGTGTAAAAGACGATGATAACCGTGGAGGAAAAAGGTTAGACTTGTTTTTAATGCATTGGGTGTCTAAACATTCAAAAAAATTGGTCAATTTTGTTTTCAGCGAAAAGTAAAGTCGATTAACAAAAAAAAACATGTCCTAGCTACTGATCTAACCAGTAGGTTTTTCCCAGGATGATCGCTGTTGGCAGAATTATCCTTGATATCGGTATGTGCCCTGGTAATAAGCTTCTCCATCGATTCCAGTGAAGATGGGTCCAAGAATCGACAACAATTAGGATTTTACGTATTTTACAATTACTCACTTTGATGCCAGAAAAGCTGAGAACCCGGTTGTAACTTTGATGATCATAAGAAACGCACCAGCTGCGGCTTAACCTTCGTGGTCATGGCATCATAGACAAAGCCAATGTTAGTAGTCTGCGCAAGTCAAGGGTCACGAAATCTTCCTTCAGAACTTCTTGTGAAAACTCGTTAGAGATGTTTTTTAAGAGGCGGCCGTATAGCTCTGTCCTTGTCTAATCTGAATTTTCATTATTATTAATAAATTAAATATTGCTATACAAAAGTAAGGGCATAGCCCAATAGATTTCAGGACGACTAAACGATCCTATTCTATGAAAAAATATAAAATTTTCATTAGTTTTCGAGTAAGGTCTGAAACGGAAAAACAATTAAACTTGATAACTGTTTTTCCGTTTCAGACCTCACTCGAAAACTAATGAAAATTTTATACTTTTTCATAGAATAGGATCGTTTGCTCGTCCTGAAATCTATTGGGCTATGCCCTTACTTTTGTATAACAATATTTAATTCATTCAAAGTTAGATTAGACAAGGACAGAGATATACGGCTTCCTCTAAGGCTGTTATGCCAAAATATGCGTTATTACAGAAAGTTATGAGACCTTGACAGAATGTTGTATGAGTTGACAATTATATGTGATTTTAATTTGAGATAAATGACACGTATGGTTTTAGGAATATTCAAGATCAAGATATGCTACTTTAACACGTGAAGCATAGACCGAGTACGCGAAATGGCGTGCAAAGGACGGTTTTGAAAGAATAATTAAAGTTTGACATCACAGATTTTAATGAAAGATTTAAATACGATATACATCAAACCTTTCTGATTATTGTCCGAAAAAGTGATGAATGCGATACGTGTAGTTGTTGAGAAAAGTTAATACAAATGAAAAGGTATAGTGTATTCACACAATTGATTTTGAGACGTGGCAACGTCTCAACGCGATATATAGGTATAGTACACATAGGTTAAGCATTATACGTTTAAATAGCGTGAGGCGCGAGAATACGGCAGTTCATCTTTTAAATTGAGGTTTAAAATTAGATGCATATAAAATATAGATAAAAATTCTTATAAAAATTTTACCACTGTTAGGTAACTTACAATTTAAAAACAAAATTTGCTTCAACACTTAAAATTATAATCTCTACGACAAAACGACCGAATTCGTTTCCATATTATTCTTTATTCATTGTGTAAAATCTCATGTTTTATTATAACAGACTGTGGTTCGTCGCGTCACTCGTGATCTTAGATGCAACGTTGACACACCTAAACTGGCGCGGTAATCAACATAGTATGCGACAACACGTATATGCTACGCGCATGTATGAGCCTCTCGTCCGTGTAAGTCGACTATATATATACAGCATGACACCCTTGAGGAAAAATTACTTGACCATGATCGGAGGAGAAGCAACTGTCTTCCTTAGATCATGAGTCGGACAGCGAATCAAAAGAGTGCGATGCGGTGCTGCAGTTACGAATTCTTTGGGGCTTCCATACCAGTATATGAAAGCTTCGAACCTTAGAACTAGGATCAAAGGACAGGGTCATTACCAACCAACCAGCGCCCAAGGCTGTCCCATAAGTCACATGCTTATAGCGGCCGCTATGGTAATCAAATGTATATACTTTGGTCGGTTACTGGTACCGTAGTAACGTCAAATTTTATTTTCTCCATATGGTATGGATGTCAGAAAAAAGAATTTTTTCTTTTGATTAATTTTTTTGATATTTTTCTATTTATTTTTTTTTCTCTGGGTCATTAACCCGTTTATTTGTTTTTGCTTTTTTTTATTAATTTTTTATTTTCGCAGGAGTAGACTTAATTTTGTTTATTACTGTTATCGAAAACCTTAGTTACCATGTCTCCCCTTTAAATCGTACACGTGCGGTACTTCGCTCACTTAAGTACGTCAAATATTCCTCGAGCAATTGTTTTTATACAAATTATAAAATGCAGCCTAAAACTCCATCATTTTTTTGCGTAACTGGAGATCGTTGGGCCCTAAATTGGGTCTGTGAAAATATTAATATCCCTATTGAAAGGAACTTATGAAATATAATTTAAAAAATTTTTTTTCTCTTAGTAGGTTTTTGCACCCGTTATCTTGAATTAAAAACAATACACATGGTATATTTATTTAAATCTACAAGTTGTTTCTTATAGAAATTTTGTTGTTTTTTCTTTAATTTAATTTATAAGCCAAAAAAATTTTAATCTTTATCAAACTCTAAATTTTGTTAGCATTTATAGGTCACTTCTTCCACACAACTTCTTTTATATGACCTTATTGGCATTTGAACAGTTTATACAAAAAATTTTTCTATTTATTATCTATAAGTATTTATAAGATGTAGCAAATGAAACCTTCTTCTATTGTTATTGTTATTTATAAGGTGATCCCATTTAATTTTAAAGTTATATTATTGTATTTTATTGGATAATTTCAATCTTTTTAATAGTTTTATTGGATCTCATGATAATATAAGCTTTATTCTATAGTTTTCTATAAGTATATTCATAAAAATCTTATTGGTATTTATATGTTTTTACTGAATTTTCGAATTTATAATTTTATAGTTGCTTATGCTATTTGCATTTATAATTTTTTTATATGTCTTCATTGGCACATGACACATCTGCCTAATTTAACCTAGAGAATTGTTAGAACTGTGCTTGTTTAAATTGTTCTTTACCGTTAATAATTTATTACAGGCTTAACCTTAAGAGGACCGGAAAACCACTATAGTGGCGTGACCCCTGATCGACCTTTACCCCAAAGTCAATTAGTGATATCAGATACCTTTTTGGACCACTTTCTTAGAGCGATCACAAATCTCAAATACCGGTCCTCTAAAGGTTAAAAGAAGAAGTTATCACCGCTAAAACGATAAATGGCATTAAAGCTTTTAGCTATAATGATAATAGTACATAAAGAAATAACAAAAATTATTAAGTGGATGGACGATTTACATACGTCAAAGAAGAATGTGAGAATTCAAAATATTTAAAAACAGAATGATTTTTTTTTTAATGATTTTTTTTCATAAATAATTTAATTAATTTTTCGGAGTGAAAGTTTTTATTAGTACAAATTTTTATTATTAATGTTAAAAATTTTAAAGGAAAATCATTATAAATAATGAGTTTATATTTTTTTATTTATTAAAAATAGGTAATTTATATTAATATTATTTTGATTAGTAATTTTTTTCTAAGTAGAATTTCTATAGGTAGGATTTCATTAAATGAATTTGATCAAAATAAAAAAAATATAATTTTCATTAAAACTAATGAAACAAAATTGTTATTATTAAAAATTTTTTCGGGAAAATTATTAATTTTTTTATTTTATAGAAGAATTTAAATTACTAATGAATCTAGTGAAGTAAAGAAATAAAATTAGTAGACCGCCAATTATAATTAAAATAAAATGAATGATATTCAATGATTGTTATAAAAATATTTGATGTTTATTGATCTAAAAATTGTTAATGTTAATAAAATAAATCCAATAATTATAGGGTGAATAATTTTTTTTTTTATTATGAGGAATAATTCTGATATACATTATTAACGACAGTTATAAATAAAATTTGAAAAAAAATTTGTATATAAATTGTTTTAAATTTAACTATATTTGTATTATAAAATTTAAATAAATTCTCAAAATTATGTTAGGATTTATAATGCTTTCTTTGTTTATGTTATTATTTAGGATTTTAATTTTTATGATTCCAAATATAAACAGAAAAACAGAATGATTTTCACCCCCCCCCCTTACTTTGAAAGTAAGCCGTCCTCGGCGAGATGTATTGTGGTGAGGTTTGGAAAATGATGGATATTTTAAGTTTCATTTATTTTTACCCATTAAAAATTTTTTTTCTAATTTTGTTTGACAATTAGTGGATCGAAGCACCGCATTCCATTGTTTTTCGTTACATTTCCCTTTTATTTTTAATTGGATTTACTGTTTTACTTTTTTTTTATTAAGCACATTTTTCTATTTTTTTTTTTGTTTATTTTATTACATGAATCTCGATTTTATCATAAGTGGCCGGCCTATATTATTATTTACGGTTTCGTTTTTATTATTTACTTATATCCTATCCAGCCAGAGATCTAGTTATTATACTTTTTCTTACTTATTATTTCTTATTTCAACTAATGCTTCTGCAATAATTGTTTCCTTATATAATAATATAGTTTGATGGTGTCTGGTTGGCTTTAGCTGCTTTCTGATTTATTAAAAAAAAATTATTTTATTATATCGTTTTCCGGTGTCACCCTAAATTTAAATTATTTCATTTTGATAAATGTGGAACATGTATATACATTTATTCCATTTTGTAGTATTTGAGGTTTAAAGTGTTCGCAAAATTACACAGCAGTCCCCCCCTATAAATGAAATCGCATATTCACCGATTCCCCCTTAGTAAACATGTTCATTCATAATCATTCGAGAAATCCCTGAGGAATATGTTGATGGCTTTCACAAGCCATGCCGTAAATCTGGCTTCCGCCCTACACAGTGACATTAGACTTCCCAACATTTCTTTAATGAAAGCCCGAACATATTCCTCTCGCGTGAATACTGCATGTGTACCCCCCTATAGTTGTTATTTTATTAATAACTATTTATATTTTCCCTATTATTTTAGTATCATTTTTATTTTGTAGTAGTCATCTTTTTATTATTCATTGTACACGGACCTTAACAAAAAGCATCCGGTTATATATCATCATAACGTGACCTTAACAAAAAGCGTCCGTATTGAATTTATTTTATTCATTTTGTAATTCATTTATATTTATGTTTGGTCGCAACATTATTCACTAAAAACATGGCCATGTCCCCCCAAATTAATAGAAAATCTTGTGTTGTATACCTGGCTTCCGCCCTATGCAGTGACGTTAGATATCCCAACACATCGGTAATTTTCTACGCGTTTCACTGCGTGTGATTGAATCAGCTCCCGCCCTACTGTGACGTTTCATCAAATCAACACTGTCAGTGAAAATTTTCATTGTATTTCATTTTTTTTATTTCTCGTATCCCTCAAAAAGTGCTCCTATAGGAAAACTAGTCCATTTGTATCACGCGATGTGCACTTTCACGATTTACCAGGACTCATCCTTCTCTCGACCATCTATTCAAGAGGTTTTCTCTATAGTGTCTTATCCCACCGCTTACATTTAATACGTATTTTCGTAATATATTTATTTATTATTTGACTGTTAATATTCATTTTCATATTCATATATTCATATTCATATTCATATTCATATATTTTTTTATTTATACTCGAGTCGCAAAGTTTATAACTTCTTTTTGGTACCATGTTTTATATATAAAAGAAAAATGTTTTTCTTAGTTTCATTTAAAAAAAGAAAAATTCTACTTCAAGAAGTTGCGTGCGCAGTTCGGGTGACACC
The DNA here is from genome assembly GCA_017163975.1 of Anastatus disparis. Classification (NCBI taxonomy): domain Eukaryota; kingdom Metazoa; phylum Arthropoda; class Insecta; order Hymenoptera; family Eupelmidae; genus Anastatus; species Anastatus disparis. The sequence continues at coordinate 3,024,377 of JAFFSR010000329.1, read as the reverse complement.
GTTATATAGGAGAAAAAGAAAAATTTCTTTAAAAATTTGTCTTACTTATTCTACTGAAATTGTAATATTTAAAGGAACAAAATTTTATACCTTCTATCAGACGCCATTTGTAGGACAAACATTTACACCTGATTAACTATATTTTGTTTTACCAATACTTTTTATATGATTAGTACAATGGATATTATTATTTAATGATTAATGCATCTTTTGGAGCGTTCATTAGTTTAAACTCTCCAAAATTTTATAAGTATTCTTGTTTGCTTAAATCTACTATCGTTTTTTTCAAATTTCCAAAGTGTCCTTCCTCTTTTAGAGATTAACTAAAAAAAAATTTAAATTTCGTGATTTTTAAGTTGTTGCCAGCATTAATCTGTATTGACTTTATAAAAGGAAATTATATTGTATGCAATTTACACATTATAACCTTCGAATTGATTGCAGTAATACCCAGAACGATTCAAATGCATTATATGATGGACAACGTTTATATGTTAAGCACATTGATATGATATTGTTTATATAAATTTGCGAAGAAAAAATTTTTTAATTTTTATGGAAAATAATCAGATTTGAAACGAGATTCACACACACTGGCCTAGAAACCAAACTCAATCTCTTGGTAGCACGGGCTCACAATTAATTTGTTAGTTATTTATGTTATTACAACTTTACTTGTTCATTATCATTTTTGCAGTAATTATCGTTAATTCATTCTCGTGTAATTACGGAACAACAAAAGGAAAAATTTAATCCTATGTCAATTATGATTCGCGAAAAATAGTTGCAATCTCCCTTGGTGGCATTAGGAACTTAAAATTTTAGACAATTTAGGTATTTCTAAAAAAAAAAGATTAATTTATTATAGATGGATTCAATGTGTCAAAATGAGGTTTTTCTGTCGGAATACAGAAATATTTTTATCCATGAAGATAAAGTCTGGTTGCATGTACAATGGGAACTCAGCTTTTGTAATGACTGTTGAGTAAACAGAGTAAAAATTACACAGTTCTCATTTGAATATTAACAAATTTTTAAATCGTAATATATTCTGAGATGAAAGAGAAGAGAAAAATATTTTATCTTTGTCAATATGTTTCAAATTTGCATTTACATTTTTATAACCTCTTATCTTAAATAAAATATAATATAGTTAGCAAAATATATATCTTAAAAACAAAAGGTACTTTTTATTTGTCTGTTTTTCTTTAGTTTAGATTTTCAGCTAAATTTTAATAATGAGGTTTAATTACTAATCATAAAGAATCTAAAATACTAATAGAATCCTTTTAGATATCATCAAGATGAGGCGTTGAATTAATTGTAAATCCAGCAACTTAATGTAGAATTGGCAGTTATGCATTTATTAAATGTATGCTAGTGCATTGAGTTTTATTCGCTAATTCATATACTCAGTATAAATACTCACTTCATATTCGTTTGCTTAATGATAAAGGTAGTTGTTTTTGACAATTATTCACTATTTAAAAAAAAAATAATTTTGATTTTATTGAACATAATTTTAATTTTTGTTGTGAATAAGGAATTTGTTAATTTTGTACGAAGAAGAAATTTAATTTCAAAATTGAACTTGATTTTGTAATTTTGTATTACTTATCCAATCAATCATCATTCTTATAATTAAAATCTATACAACAATAAACACATCAACAATTTTAACTACAGTTATATTATTGAACACTAGTGATGACTTGTTTTAATTTTATTGGTAAGCGCAAAAATTCAAAATAACTGAATGGTTATTTCTTTTTGATTTTTAATTTTGATTTGTAATAAATGTAGAAAAATGCGTTTTTACACTTAGTTTTCTAAGAATAACGTAAAATAGCCGATTTTAGTAGAATGGATAATTTAATTTACTGTAATTTTTGGGTCTTACAAAAGCAAAAGAAATTTTTACCAACAATTAAAAATGCTTTTTGTTTCTTGACATGAGTTTACTCCTATATCATTGAGTCTAATGTTCATGATAAAAAAACCAATTTTCCTTTTTTTTTTTTTACAAAATTAGGTATACATCTAACTTAACAGGTTAAAAGACACGTTAGTACTAATAGTCAAGTATTGTGTTAGTTTCCAGAAAGCTTCGGTGATTGGTATGTAGTAAAAGTAGAAAACTTTAAAAAAGAAAATTCCTTAATATATTTTGATATCCTTTCGAGCATTAGCTATGCTTGTTCTGAGAGAAAGATTTTTTAGTTGAAAATGGCAAAACAACAATGAACAGTTTAGATAACTATTTACGCCTAGATCGAAGTCAAGAATAAAGTAAATACATAACCACATTAGTCATCCTTGAGCACATGAATTAGAAAAGAAAATTGTTTTCCTTATCAAAAACAACTATTATACTGTTTTGATCTTATTATTATTCTATATTATTTCGTTATATTCTTTTATTACTGCAGTTTACTGTGCAAACAGCAAAGGAAAAAGACGACTATTTTTAGCTAATAGACAAACTAAAAAGAAACATTGGTTAAATATCACTACTCGGTTTGTTAACTAATAGATGATTATAAATTTACATTAAGAATATTTTTGAAATTTTCAAGTATTAGTTGAAATTTTGTACTAATCCAATTTGTCAACATTAGTTGCATTTTCACTTGATTATATTTAAAAAATTCGATTAAGGTGTCGCAGATGACTTTATTTCGAGTAACAAAAAAAAATCAAAAGTTAAATTCAATTTTTATCAAATTATGTACACTAGTACTAAAAATAATTTGTTTTTTTTTTCTTTTAATTGGTTGTAGAAACGAAAATTCATTTAGAACGGTTACTATGCTTTTTTTTTACCAATCTTCAACAGAATATAATTCATTAGCTTGCTTTAGTTTCAATTGAACCGAGTCTACTGTTAATTTGTTGATATAAAAATAACACTGCTTTGAGAAATTAAAAATTTTAATTAAAATAGCGGTTATATTACACTCCTTTTTAACAGCAACAGAAAAAATTTCACATTGAAAGTTTTAACATAACAAAAATGGCAACAGATACAAGCAAGGATTCCTTAGCTTATATTGATGTTAAAATTTATTTTATAAAGAAGTTATTAAGTATTGAGGCAATTTATTTTTACTGGATGTTACATTATCTTCGTTGTATATACCGAGTAATATTTTTCTAGGGTTATCTAAAATGAGTTGACCGTTCGACAATCTTAAGTAACCAACATATCGGCTCACATGGCACGAGGCTACATGCTTTTGAGCGTTTCGAAGTTATGCTAACGCTGTATGTGAATTTCCGTTGAAGAGATATTACGATACTCGAGTAGGTTGCTGCGCGTTGGAAAAAGATTTGAGTTTGATTCCCAAGCCTAAAAGAGTAATAATTCACTTTACTTTGATTTCAATGTGTTAAAATTTGTCTTCATTCATGCTGACGAGTTGAAATTATATCATTGTAACGGTTCTTTACTGTCCTAAAATATTAATTTTCTAAAATTGTTGGTGCTGACTTTGTCTTTCTAATGCAAGTAAAAACAAAAGTTTTGATTTTGACACCGCCCGCTTTTGGTGGAAATTTCTTGACATGCTAGATAACGTATAGTTGACTTAAGATAATTCGTAACTGATGCAATTTTAAGAAAGTAAATTCTGCTAGTACAATCGCTATGAATTTTATCTTATTGCCCTTGACTTTATATTTTTGAAAAATATTAGTTCTGATTTGAATCCTTATCTTTTTTTTTTAAAATGATGGCCGGTGGCTGTGAAGTATTTTACACTAAGAACGTGATTGGTGTATTAAGTAGGATCATATCATTACCGAAAAAGAAATTTGATTTACTAAAATTTTTCTATGTAAAATATTTTATTGAGAATTTAGTAATAAAAATCATAGATGAATAACCAAATTATAGTTATTGAGTCATAGTTTTATTTTTTTTTATAAAAATTATTAATATAAATATTGCCAACTTCCGCTCACAAAAATTTGCGTTTCTTTTGTGTGAAGATGTCGAGAGTGCGAAGAATCGCCCTGTATTCATTTGTTATTGTGTATTCAAAATTAGAACATGATAACAATTCTATGACATCTACACTGAGAGAAAAGTTCAACAACTGTTAAAATATCTGTATATTTGATTTTAGTTTTGAAGTTTCTTAATACTCATTTTATTATATATTAATAATTAAGATATATTTTTAAAGAATAAAATATCGAAATTCAATTTAAATTTTGCGGTATGTTAAAATTTCGATTCTACATTTTAATAGTTGATATGTAACGATTAAATGTGAACATATGTTTATTACTCTAAACGCTTACTCTAATGACGGCTTTTTTTAGAAAAAAAACATTGGTCTCATCTTTTTTTTTAATGAAAAATTTATGGAAGAAATATCATCTCGAAAGTTGCCATTTGACTTTAGTAGGTATGTGCTATTGAAAAAATATTAATTTATATATAATTGAGTGAATGGCATTTATTTATTTATAGATCTCAAAAACCCTCACTTAAAAATTTCAGAAATTCGAAGTATTCTGCAAAAAAAATTTCAGAAGTACGCTAATGCTACTTCATCAGGAATCAATATCCCACACAGCATGAAAGATATCATTGGAATATTCCGAAATATTCCAATGGAAAATTTCATTAAAATATGTATGGAAGCTTTATGGAAGAAAACAGAAATATTCCTGAAATATTGCAAAGGAAACTTTCTACGAAGAACCCCTGAAAGCCTCCGTAAACCTTCCGAGGAAGATTCCGTTGGAAGATTGATGAATCATTGCACCGAAAGATTTCATGGAAGCTTTCTAGAAGACTTCGTTTTCCTTTCATAGAAATGTTAAGAATTTTCACTGGAATATTCCGACGAAAGTCTCCAGGAAGATCCCGTAAACCTTCCAAGGAAGATTCCGTTGAAAGATTGATAAATCATTGCACCGAAAGATTTCATGGAAACTTGAATGGAGGACTCCGTTTACCTTTCAGCGAAATATTGAAAATTGTCATTGAAACATTTCAGTGGAAGGCTCCTGGAAGATTCCGTAAACCTTCCAAGGAAGATTTCGTTGGAAGATTGATGAATCATTGCACCGAAAGATTTCATGCAAACTTGAATGGAAGACTCCGTTCACCTTTCAGCGAAATATTGGAAATTGTCATTAAAACATTTCAGTGGAAGGCTTCTAAAAGCTTCCGTAAACCTTCCAAGGAAGATTCCGTTGAAAGATTGATTAATCATTGCACCGAAAGATTTCATGGAAGCTTAAATGGAAGACGCCGTTTACCTTTCAGCGATATATTGGAAATTGTCATTGAAATATTCCAGTGGAAGGCTCCTGGAAGATTCCGTAAACCTTCCAAGGAAGATTCCGTTGGAAGATTGGTGAATCATTGCATCAAAGGATTTCATGGAAACTTGAATGGAAGACTCCCTTTACCTTTCAGCGAAATATTGAAAATTGTCATTGAAACATTTCAGTGGAAGGCTCCTGGAAGATTCCGGAAATCTTCCAAGGAAGATTCCGTTGGGAGATTGATGAATCATTGCACCGAAGGATTTCATGGAAACTTGAATGGGAGACTCCGTTTACCTTTCAGCGAAATATTGGAAATTGTCATTAAAACATTTCAGTGGAAGGCTTCTAAAAGCTTCCGTAAACCTTCCAAGAAAGATTCCGGTGGAAGATTGATGAATCATTGCACCGAAAGATTTCATGGAAGCTTGAAAGGAAGACTCTGTTCACCTTTCAGCGAAATATTGAAAATTGTCATTGAAAAATCCCAGTGGAATGCTTCTGAAAGCTTCCGTAAACCTTCCAAGGAAGATTTCGTTGGAAGATTGATCAATCATTGCACCGAAAGATTTCATGGAAGCTTTATAGAAGACTCCGTTTTCCTTTCGGGGGAATGTTTGGAATTTTCACTGGAATCTTCCGACTCAAGTCTCCTGGAAGATTCCGTAAACCTTCCAAGGAAGATTCCGTTGGAAAATTGGTGAATCATTGCATCGAAAGATTTCATGGAAACTTGAATGAAAGACTCCGTTCACCTTTCAGCGAAATATTGAAAATTTTTACTAAAATATTCCGGTTCGAGTATTCTGGAAGCTTCCGTAAACCTTGCAAGGAAGATTCTGTTGGAAGATTGATGAATTATTGCAGGGAAAGACCCCAGGAAGCTCTAAGGAAGACTGCATTTACCTTGCAGCTAAATGTTGGTAATTTTTGACTCCAACATTCAGGCCGAAGGCTTCAGGAAGCTTTCGTAAACATTTCATGGAAGATCCCATAAGTAGACTAATAAATCAGGAATTATTATTTTGAATGAATGTAAAACAGAAATTTTCAACGAAAAACATACTGAAGCTTCCTGGAAGCTTTCACTGAAATATTTCAGGAATGATGTACGGAAGCTTCGAGTAAGCTTCCATCGAAATATTCCATGAAAGATTTACGGAGGCTTTCAGTAAGTTTTCACTGAAACGTTTCATGAATAATTTACGGAAGCTGTCGGTAAGCTTCTATTGAAATATTCCATGTATAATTTACGGAAGCTTCCAGTAAGCTTTCACTGAAATATTCCATGAAGGGCTTACGGAGGCTTCCAGTGAGCTTTCACTGAAATATTCCATGAAAGACTTACGGAAGACTCCTGATCGAGGACATTTCCATCTTCCGGGAAATTTCCACTGGAAACTTCCTGAAAGCTTCCAACCTTTCTTCCACATCTTCCGGGAAGCTCCCAGAAAGCTTCCAGGAAGCTTACGTGCTGTGTGGGATAATTTATACACTTGCTGTCAAACTTCAATTAGAATATTCTTTCAGATTGTTAACTCAAAAAGGCTTAAAAGATGAGATAAAGTATGGATATGTTATCGGTACAGTTGTAAAATCTAAAATACAAAATGAAAAAAATAAAAGTTACTGAAATATCAAATGTTAATGGAAATTTGTACAAAAAAGATTCAGTTATATATCTTTCAAATCTTAAAGATAGTCTAGTATTTATGATAATTGAATTTATACTTGTAGATGATTCCAAAAATATTTATTTTATGCATAATACGTGTATAAAATTAGGTTTTAATGTCCACATTGAATCTTACAAAATAATCCTTCCAGAAAAAGAATGATTTTCAATATTATAAGTATGATTCAAATATCTTACAAATTAGATATTAATAATTATAATTTATCTATGCACATTATATATTTTAGATAATCTTATTATATTTAAGCTAATAGCTTCATATATTCACTATAAAACTATACGTATCTTTAGAAAGAATATAATATTTTGACTATTAATATTTGTATATTAAATCAGAATCTACAATATATGGTCAATGTCCCAATCGCTACTCACGAACCTATTACTAGCTGCTCATTGTTAAAAATTTTTTTTCGTATCTAAATAACATTGAGCGGTTAGTAATAGGTTCGTGAGTAGCGATTGGGACATTGACCATATACTTTAATAGTTAATATACTAAGTTAACAGTTATGAATTCCCTCTCTCAGTGTACTTCTGAATTACCTCTTTTTAAAAAAAAAAGAAAAATTGTACTATAAAATAGTGCATTAAGCAATAAATTTAGAAAATACCAATGTTATAAACTTTTTAGCTTATAACAGCACCATAAAATTTTAATCCATGAGCCTGGCAAGCAATTTTATAAGTTTCAAATAAGATTCAAAATATTTTGGAATATTTGAAAACAGATCGGTAATACAATTTCGATAGTTTAATTTCATATCTAAAAAATTTCTCTAAATCGACAACTTGAAAATTTTCTTTCAATTATAGTGTAATGCCATAGTCAAAATACAAACAATAAAAATTTTAATCCATATAATAATACAGGGATCATATATCATTAATAAATGATTTTAAATAATAAACCAATTTATCCATATGCATTTTGTCATTTTTATATTATTAAAATAATTTTCAATGAAATACGAAATTACTCGACAATTTCTTGATTGATTTCAACACTTATGTTAGTCAAAATTGTGTATGCAGTACTATTAAAAGTTAAAATTGAAATAAATATATATATTTTCAAATATTATAAGGAAAATAATACTATTCGATAATAAACTAGCCTGAAAAGTATTTTTTTTTTTTAAGTTTGTTAATTTAAGTTTAAAATTAAAATTGAATCATTCTTAAAATAACAGCTTTTCTGCAAAACAAAATTTAAAAGTCTTTTGTTTGAAAAATAATATAATACTGTAATTTAGAAAATATAAAATAGAAAGATTCTTATTTTCATTTGCATTTTAAAAATAGAAATGATATACAAATCGTTGAGAATTTGAGCGATTTAATTTCTATATATTTTATGAATTTCATATTGTTGAAAACATTATTAATTTTTAAATGAATTCATTCGTTAGCTATTGAGAATTTTGGTTTCTTATGTTCTTAATCATGGACAATTTTACATGACTATGTACAGAGATCAATTTTGGAATTCACTTATGATATATATTGGAAATCAAAGACGATATTTAAAGGTTAATATAAAAATTATATATATAAAAAGCTATATTTGTAAAATAACTGTTAATTTTGTAATAGTTTAAATTATTTAAATTTTGAAAATGCTTGTATGCTTTTAAGATTTAAGAAGTCTAAGTAATAATAAAAGTTTACTATTTCTTCAATTTTCTGAAATAATAAAAAAAATGAATAAAGTAATAATGTTTCATTTGTATGGGATTTATTTTTCCCGAAGTTTTTCGTGTCTCATGTATTGAATGAATTTAATTAATGGCGTATAGGCTGTTCTAATACGTTAATATATAACATTAATTTCTTTACTGATGTAGATATTGATACATACGCAACTAGATGAAATTTCCCAAAATATATAATAAGTAAAGATATGTCTTATTTAATAATGATCTTATTTTACATAAAAAAGATAAGAACAGAGGATGTTGTCAAATTTAGGATGCATACGTGATCACGATTTTACGAAATTTATCAAGATTTTAAAACAATTCAACTTCAAATAACCCGTATCAAATGTTTTTAGACTTTTTTTTTTGTGAGATATATTTTTAAAATATTAAATATTCCTTATAATATTTGATTTTGCATTCCAATATTATTTATGGACTCTAAAAAAAATTATTTTTACACATTTTATATGGCAAAAAGAAATAGTAACTGGCACTTCCGTAGCCATACCCACATCTACCCTATTATTTTTCAATAATAAACAAAATAATAATACTATATCCACAATCAATCATTAAAAATTCATAGATTCAGATTGAATACAGGACGCTCTGATGCATGGATTTTCTAGTTTAATAGAATTCACTGTTTGAAACACAAATATTCTTAAAGAAAAAAAATTTCTGAATGCGATAATCTTTTCCTCTTAAAGCTCCCAAATACTCAGTTTCTACTGTCAACACAATTAATCATGAAATTTTTATGTATTCGAAAACGTGAAAAATTTTTATTACTACATAGTGCTAACTTCTCGATTTTATTTTAAAATGAGACGAAATATTTTTATTTCCCACCTCATGACGATAAGTGAGAGATATTTTTCTCAAAATCATTGTTTATTTATTTGTGCGTTCACTCCCTGAAAACTAATGAAAGTCACTGACTTGTGCTTATTAAACTCGTTATAATAAATATTTTTTTATTACCAATTTAAATCCATTATGAGAGAAAACGTTCGTTCCTTCGCAACTTGTGAAATTATTGACCCCTACTTATTAGGATTTTTATCTCTTTTTTTTTAATGATTCTTATTTTTATGAAGATTTTGAAATTTTCACTTGATTTAGTATTTTCGATTGATGTTAATAATATTAAAAAAAAAATGAAAAATAATTTTATCTGATATCATATGATATGCATGCATGCAGTACACGGTACATAAATAGCATGTTGAAATTTTCATATATGTATTTTTATATTGGTTGAGCCCAATCGTGGGCATAAATTATTTATGGTTGGACCAAATTATGATTAAAAGATTAAATTTGTCAAAGAGGGAAATTTTACCCTATTTGCTTGGAAGGTTAACAGACAAATTCATTCTATAATAAAATGCCGGGCGCTTATTAGCAAAACTCTTGTAACTTTTATTGTAAAAATTTTAATTTTAAGACAAAAAAAAATGAAAGACTAAAAATAATTTTTACATTTAGATAGCGAAAATTCCGATTTCCGATATGACCCGTAGCTAGAGAAACAGAAATGCTTGAAATAAAAATTATTTGTTCATAAAAAGAAAACGGTTTTTGTTTCCAAGCATCCGGAATAGCAAAATTACGAAGACAAATAATTTTAATATGATGATTATTATTAAAATAACTAACTCTTTTGAAGTGCCATAGAAGAAATGGAAAGATTCATTACTACACCTTGTTGTTATCTTGATATTGTTAACATTTGATGGAGTTTGGAATTTTACGCGAATGAAAAGGAAAACTTTTAATTTTAATGCAAGTCGATGAATCATGTTCAAAAGTTTTGTTTTTGTAAAATACATTTTTAACTGACTGTACAATTTTGTTTGAATTTCTCATTACAAAGAAAATGAATTTAACAAGAGCCAACTCTTTTTTTTTTCTAATTGACTTGAAATCTTCGACAGGCATTTGTAAAGACAAAAACTACTTTCAATTATTACCATGAATAACAGAAGGAGTGTTAATCTGCTGAACGAGGAAGAATATTTTATGGTTAGTTCCATTTAATTTTTAAACAAATAATTGTTGTTGAAATTTTCCTAACACGAGATTCTACCCTAAAATTTTTCAATTTTATGCCTGAATTTAAACGTATGAATGAAATTTATTTTAGCAGTATATATGCAACGAACCTCAAAACGAGTTACGACGCTTTTATTAAAATTTTAAAGAAATAACAACAAAAGTTATATGTTATTAGAGAAATATTTTTGATTGTATATTTTTTTTTAGCATCAAGAAAAATGAATTACTTTCAAAAACAAATTGCCTTTTGATACTAAAAGAAAATTCTACATTTATCTTAAATTGAAAAGTGTTCTTAATCATTGCTTTTTGAACATAAATACTAAATTCAGATTTATTAAGGAATTTTATTGCATGGCTTTCTCTAAATTGAAAGCAACTATCATTCATAAAGTTTTTACTGCTTATTACCCAGTATGCATATTTTCGTGGTTCTGCATTATCCCTTAACTTAGAATAAGCTTTACCTGCCAATTTTTGTTAAAAAAAAAATTTTTTTATTAATATTGAAATTCTTGCACTGCTAACAAGAGTTTTAAACGGAGAGCAATCTTACACTTTCAAATATAATTCCCTAAACTGAAAACTTTAAATTATACTAATACATCTAAATCGCACTATTATATTTGGCTACAAAAAAAATTTCAAATTTTTGGTCAATAATTTCACAAAAATTTATTGTTAATCTTAAAAAGTTTTACTAAAATGTTTCTTTATCCAGCCAAAATTATCTTTTTCAAAACAGCAACAAGAGGAACAATGGGATGAGTTTCACCCTTTATATCCTGTATGAACTTTACACTGCTGTGGCTATTTGGCACCATGATAAAATAAGAGAAAAACATAATCAAAGAAATTTACTATCAACCTCTATTAGAAAAACATTCGTAAAGAATAACTAGTTTTATACAAAACTTGATTTTATATATTTTTTTGCTAAAATTTCAAATATTTTATTTTCTTTTTTTTTACAGAAGATTTTAAGTTTCTTGAAGAAAGACACTTTGACACTTTTAACCAACTATAACTTTTACATTGTATTATATTTTTTAAAAACTTCATTTTAAAATTTTAATGCACAAACAAAAAAAAATTATTTTAGTATTGAATATTTTTCTCTCTTAATATGGTTTTTATATTCTTATTTTTTTTTCTCCAAAATATTAAACACTCTTACTTTACTCCTTTCCGACGGGTCGCAAGATCAATCGCTAAACACGTACGAGTCAGTGCGTCAAGCGCACGAAACAACAAAGATTCCGCTTTTTTTCTATTTTTTTATTTTTAAAGAAAAATACAATCCTTGCAGTTCTTTTATTCGGTTGCCCAACGCTTAGGGCGCCAAGTATTAAGGTGGGTTTTTAGGTTGTTTTATTTAAACAAAAAAAATCCACCCTAAAACTACATTTTTATACGGGGAAAAAAGAGTAAGAGTGAAACAAAATTTCTCTTGGTCCCTTAAAAGAAAGCTTTTATTTTCTAATTACCTTTAGTAAATTTTTATGGGGACTTAAACTATTTATTTTACATCTCTTAATAATCAATATTTATTGGATAGAAACTTTGACCAAGTGGTTTAGCAAGATTGGTATTACATTGAAAGATTTATCAATTCATTTTGAATTTTCAGAATTTTTATTTTTGAAATTAAAATATAAATGAAGCTTTTATTAAAATTTTAAACAAATCTTAATTTACATTGATTAAAATTTTTAGGAATTTCAATATAATAGAAATTGAAATATGAATTTACTCACAACGTTTGTTAATTTTATTTAATTAACATTTTTTAAAAATGAAATTTACTTTATATACTTAACTTTAATTAGCTGGATCCTCCTGTTTTTCTCCGGCTGGATGGCAGTGATATTGGCACTTTATACGCGAGTTTAAACGAATCAACTAAAATAAATTACAAAAAGAAAACCCGACGAGTTATACTACACTTATAAGATGTTATTATTGCCGGCCAAGTACGTTGAGTTAGGCCACTCCGTCCTCGCCCCGCTCCTTCATTCTCTCACTTGCTCTCATGACTTAGTCGTCTGTCCTGATTTCACCTGGCGATGGTAATTGCTCTTGGCAACTACTGCTTGCGAGGGCCGGCGGCGTTCTACCCTCGAGGTCCGCGAGCTTCAATGAGATAACTTACTTCGCGCCCACTTCAACATAGAGGTAGGAGAGAAACAAGAACTCTCATTGGCCAGTTTTGTCGTGATCATGCATCATGTACAGTGTTTGAACCTGCACGCGTGCATACTCAAGGTTCAACGGCTTGCCTGAATTGGCAGTTTTACCTCGCCGAAAATGCCACTCGATGTTTTCTTATCGAGCTCATTTTCTGAAAAACGAAATAGAAAAGAATTAAAATAATGCTTGCAAATATTATTCAATTTGCGATCTAAATTGAATAATGTAGAAAAAAATTTTATTTTTATATAAGAATTTTTTTAATGAATTTAAAAATTTTAAAAACGAAAAATTCGTCACTTAACATATAACTTATTTTTAAAACTCGTTTTTATTTATGCATCTTAAGTATTCATGATTATTATTCAAGAATCTAGTTCTGTTTAATGATTCAAAATATAATTTTGTCTATCAATTGAATAATAACTTATTTTTAAATAGAACTCACTTTTATCTGTGCATCTTAAGTATTTATGATTATTATTTAAGAATTTAGTTCTGTTTAATAATTTGAAATATAGTTTTGTTTATTAATCGAATCATAACTTATTTTTACATAGAATTCGCTTTCATTCATGATTAGGTGGCGGATTTTATACACACGTGCTACAAAATAGTATATGATAATATACTTTTAAATGGCATATTTCGGCACGGCATTATCAACCTCGGTCGATAACTATTTCGTGCCAGAATACGCCATTTGAAACCCTTATATCATAATATACTATTTTACATTTGCAAGAACCTATAAAAAATAATGTTTAAGCAATATTCATATTGAATAACCATGATTTAGCTAATTTTTAACGTATAAACGAAATTAAATTAAACTTTAGTCATCGATATCCAAAATTATTCTAATTTGTTAATTAATTCATAATTCATACATTTTTTTAAAATTCGAAATAAAGTCATGCATTAAATATTTCAAAATAATTAATTTGAAATAACTTAATTATTTATATTTAATACCACTAGTAATAACATTATAATCAATAAATGATATTGACGTACAAGCATTTATTGTTAAATAATAATTATAAATAAAATATGTGTTTTAATTCCAAAACTTTAAATGCATGTATATAAATAACATTCATAATTTATTACATCTGCGTTTTCCTCCTCGCAGTTTTCTTCTTCTCTGTGTTCGACCTAATTGAATAAAAAAAGAAAATAAGTTTATAAACATTCATTTGTTGCATATCCTTACGAAAAATGCACCTCCATTCACTAGTAATAAAAGTGTGCAAACCATTGCAGATTTTTATTTTTACAGTTAAATGAACATCGACATTCTGTACAAACCGATTACAGGTACATATATATACACATAAATGTAAAGGATATTTTACATCAACTCACACGGTCAACAAATATAAATCGTTAAAAGTTAGGAAATATGTTTTATTACGTATATGAAATATACAAATAACACAGGCCCACAAAATGAAAAAAAATGTCTGAACTTTTGACCGGACATACATATTTCCATGTATTTTTCGACGCTGAATCCGAATCTGTAATGAAAATATAGGGTTTTCCTACCTTTTCTCAGAGTTTTATTGAAAAAACTCCATTTTTTACGGTTTTTTGCGGTTTTTCGAGTCTAGAAAAAACAAATCATGAGATACGGTTAATTGGACTTCAAAATCGAATTCTACGGGAAAGAATACACGGGAAACCATACCTTCAAATTTTTTTAACGCGATTCTAGTCCTCTGTATGGGGCTGAAAAGATGAGGAAATCGGTAAAAGTCGAAATTTTGCCTAAAATGGATTTAAACAATATTAAAATTTAATCATGCGTCTTTTGAAGAGTCGATAAACATTGGAAATACTATCCTGGGGGTTTTTCAGATTGCTGATCATGAATTTGAAGTCAGATTGTGTAAAAACTACTTCTAGAGGGCGGTGACAAGAACTGTATATGGTAAATTTATCGATTTTTTAAAAATTTTACGTCTGAAATACTAATTTTAGAGTCTTTCACAGCATTGACTGTAAATTCAAGATATTAACTTAGCCTATTGTGTACGTTAAACTTAACATTTTGTCTATGTTTGTCTCTCTCTCTCTCTCTCTCTCTCTCTTCCGATGTTCTTTTTAAATTGGCTTACGCTTACGTACACGTTTCTCTTCGAATGACCGATGTAGTGGATTTCTGACACGTTTTTGTCCTTTTTTCGCAGCTGTTTCTCTTTTTATCATCCAGCAGTAATCTGCTAACATGTTGATACCCCAGTTTCCTTGAAATCTACGTTCAAACTCCTTTAAATCTTGGTGAAATCGTTCACCATGCTCTTCACTAAAGTCTCCGTTATTTTCAGGAAACTGATCAACGTGTGAATCAAGAAAATGAAGTTTTAAGTTCATTAGACAACCCAATTTTTCAAAATTACGTACCATTCTTTTCACAATAGCTTTATAATTCGTGTCTTTGGCATTACCCAAAAATTTCGTCGATACCTCTTTAAAACTTAACCATGCTGCCTTTTCAACATCAGTCATGCTTTGTTCAAAGTTTTCGTCTCTAAATAAAGTTCGGATTTCAGGACCATCAAAAATACCTTCATTTAATTTAGCATCAGATTTATGGGGAAATACTTTGCTTATATATTGGAAGCATTGACCGTCCTTGTCCAAAGCTTTAACTAATTGCTTTATCAATCCAAGCTTTATATGCAGAGGCGGTATCAAAATTTTCGAAGGATTAACGAGTGGATCTTTTATAACATTCTGTTTTCCAGGTTCAAACGATTCTCTTGATGGCCAAATTTTCTTTTTATAGTGTTTTTCTCTATCTCTGCTATCAAACATGCATAAATAACATGGGTACTTCGTAAATCCAGATTGTTGTCCAAGTATCATAGATAAAATCTTTAAATCGCCACATATTTGCCATTTATGTTCTCTATATTTTATTTTCGTTAAAAGTAGTTCAAGATTGGAATACTCTTCTTTAAGTACTGTTGAATGTGCTAATGGTATAGGAGCATATTTATTTGTGATATTGAGGAGTACTGCTTTAAGGCTGCGCTTTGATGAATCAATGAATAGTCGCCAATTTTCAGGTTTGTATATGTTGGGTTTCAATTCATCAATAAGACCTTTCACGTCCGTGCAATAAACCATATTAGAATCATTCTTGAAATAATTTCTAAAGCGCTCTTCTCGATTACGATATGCACATACTTTAGTACCCTTTGTCAACATATTTCGTCTCTTAAACTCTGAAGCCATAAACTCTGATTGTTCCTTAGATAAACCACTCTTTCTAAATAAATCGTTCAGACTTTTTTGATCAAACTTTTCAACAATCTAATATGAACTTTGAACAAAGCATGACTGATGTTGAAAAGGCAGCATGGTTAAGTTTTAAAGAGGTATCGACGAAATTTTTGGGTAATGCCAAAGACACGAATTATAAAGCTATTGTGAAAAGAATGGTACGTAATTTTGAAAAATTGGGTTGTCTAATGAACTTAAAACTTCATTTTCTTGATTCACACGTTGATCAGTTTCCTGAAAATAACGGAGACTTTAGTGAAGAGCATGGTGAACGATTTCACCAAGATTTAAAGGAGTTTGAACGTAGATTTCAAGGAAACTGGGGTATCAACATGTTAGCAGATTACTGCTGGATGATAAAAAGAGAAACAGCTGCGAAAAAAGGACAAAAACGTGTCAGAAATCCACTACATCGGTCATTCGAAGAGAAACGTGTACGTAAGCGTAAGCCAATTTAAAAAGAACATCGGAAGAGAGAGAGAGAGAGAGAGAGAGAGAGAGACAAACATAGACAAAATGTTAAGTTTAACGTACACAATAGGCTAAGTTAATATCTTGAATTTACAGTCAATGCTGTGAAAGACTCTAAAATTAGTATTTCAGACGTAAAATTTTTAAAAAATCGATAAATTTACCATATACAGTTCTTGTCACCGCCCTCTAGAAGTAGTTTTTACACAATCTGACTTCAAATTCATGATCAGCAATCTGAAAAACCCCCAGGATAGTATTTCCAATGTTTATCGACTCTTCAAAAGACGCATGATTAAATTTTAATATTGTTTAAATCCATTTTAGGCAAAATTTCGACTTTTACCGATTTCCTCATCTTTTCAGCCCCATACAGAGGACTAGAATCGCGTTAAAAAAATTTGAAGGTATGGTTTCCCGTGTATTTTTTCCCGTAGAATTCGATTTTGAAGTCCAATTAACCGCATCTCATGATTTGTTTTTTCTAGACTCGAAAAACCGCAAAAAACCGTAAAAAATGGAGTTTTTTCAATAAAACTCTGAGAAAAGGTAGAAAAACCCTATATTTTCATTACAGATTCGGATTCAGCGTCGAAAAATACATGGAAATATGTATGTCCGGTCAAAAGTTCAGACATTTTTTTTCATTTTGTGGGCCTGTGTAATTTTAGAGCTCCAGGTGAAAGACGTAAACATTTAAATGTTATAAAATTTGTTGGAGTTGAGGATTAAATAATCTCTAGTTAACCGCACTTACAATTTAATTTACAAAAAGAAAAGAACTTAATTTTAATAGTACTAAGTAAATTAATATATCTCAGAACGAACAACTATGTAATAATAGTGATGAAACACGTAAAGGCAATCTCTTGAGTTTAAACTTGTGCAGCGAGTGCAGTCCAGGATGAGAGTGAGAGACCGAAGGTGCGCCGCGACGTGTAGAGACATGGAAGAGACGAAGACAGAGAGAGTCAGGCTGAGCGCGTGTATTGAGTGGTGGCGCCCCCATACGACTTGCGGGTGATTGTTGGAGCTATCTTCGACACTCCCTCCCTCCAACGATTCCATCTACTTTCTCGGTTCCTCCAACCTGTTCTCCTTAGTACCATCTGGAAAAAAGAAATTTATACTTCTTTAACTTCTGAATGTATATCTACTATTTTTGTATAGAGCATTTGGTATTATTAGACTTTAACGATAAACTAAGGTAGTTAGTTTTAGACTCGTATGTCATCTGAATAAGATTTAGATTATTCTTTAAATTTAGTTCATCTCTAATTTCAGAATCCGATTGCGAAGGTATTTGTGTTTCTCTGAAGGCAGCGGTTTTGTCATGATATCTGCTTCATTCTCATCAGTGGAGATCCATCTGACCACAACTTTCCCTTCGATGGAACACTGCTTGATATAGTCACCATGAGTTGTTGCCATGTGACTCTTGCTTCCAGTGAGTTCTCTGGATTCCAAATTAGCTTTGATGGTTGTTATATCATCATCAAAATTCTTTAGTCTGTGGTTGCCATCCATTCGAGTACAGTCACCAGCTGACTTGTTGTCACACCATATGGTTACGGGGTATAACGTCTCTCCGATGATATCTCTTGTTGCTTTATCGATGAAGACCAGTTCCTGACATGCGTCGCTCATAGCTAGATACTCTGCTTGGCATGTAGATAGCGTCACGTACTTCTGTTTGTGACTTCTCCATGAGATCGGGTCATTGGATAGTTTTATTATGTATCCTCCTGTGGACGAAGAGTCATGTCAATCTCTGAAACTTGCATCAGTCATGGCTTCTAATGAATTCCCACCTCCAGTGTAGGTGAGTCCTAGATCAGCTGTTCCTCTGAGGTATCGAAAAATCCTTTTCACATCTTTCCAATCCTCTTCTGTGGCTTGTGTTTGTCTTCTGGATAAATCGTTAATGGCATACGCTATGTCTAGTCTGGTTGTGCCAGCCAAGTACAGTAGGCTTTCTATAGCTTCTCTGAATGGGATTTTCTTTCCAAGTTTCCTCTCTTCTGAAGTATTATCGTCAGGCTGTTTATGTTCTCTGTTCCTGATTTGTCTGGTAATCATAGGTGTTGACTGCGATTTGCTCTCTTTCATGTTGAACCGTTCTAACACCTTTTCTGCGTAATCCTTCTGGTTTAACTTTAGTGTTTGAGTCGAACGATCTCTTGTGATGTTCATCCCCAGGAGCATCTGGGTTCGCCTAAATCTTTCATTCTAAACACAGAGCTTAATTTAGTTTTGACCTCTTGCATTTTGGCTCGGTTGTTTCCGGCTAATATTGCATCGTCTACATATAATATTATGAAGACAGCTTGTCCATCTTTTTCGGCTTACTTTTAGTCCATATAGGGACTTGTGTACTTTACATACTTTGGTGCGTTTAGTCGCATCATCACATTTGAGTCCATCTAGAATTCTCATGTAAATGTCTCCTTTCAGGGTTCCATGTAGAAATGCTGGTTTGACGTCTGTGTAGCTTTTAAGTCGTATTTGTTGATGATGCGTAGGGCTTATCTAATCAAAGAAATTGTTGACACTGGAGCATGTGTCTCACTCAGGCTGTATTCTGTTTTGTCCTTGAATCCTCTGACGACTAACTTAGCTTTATAGCTGGTTTTGTCCGTCACATCAATTTTCTTCTTGAATATCCATTTGAGGTCTATTATGTTTACTTTGTTTCCTTCTGAAGTTTTATCTGGTATGTCAACTATCTCCCAGACTTTATTTTCTTTCGTTGCACGCAGTTCTTCTTCCACTGCGCTCTGCCACTCATTTCTTTCTGTTGATGACATAGCCTCCTGTAGTCCTTTGGGTCTTTGTTGACTTCAGCGAGTATAGCAAGCTATGATTCACCCTCTATTGGCTTGTCTCGTTGAACTTCTTGTGCTCTCACGTTGAGCTTCCAGTTGGTTTTGGTTATCCTTTCAGGTTGCTTAGCTTTATTTTCCACTGGTTCATGTTCGTTTTTTTTCACATCTGAAATTTCAACCTTTTCAAAGTCTTGCGGTGTTCGATTGAACACATCTTTATATAATAATTTCTCATTAAATCTGACATTTATGGAATTAATAAGCTTCCTTGTTCCAGGATGTCATAATGTATAGCCTGTTGTGGTATATTCTACCATAACAGCTTTGACTGCTCTTTCTGAAAATTTTAATTTTGTGCTTGGAATTTTAGCATACGCTATACATCCAAGTCTTTTGATTTTGTCCTCGTGGTGTTTAGAATTCGGCAGAATTACGTCAAGTCGAGTTTTTAGTTTTAAGGAACGATGCGGTGACCTGTTGTATATTTGTACTACTGCTCCTGAGGCTAGGATCCACATAATGCCAGGTAGACCTGAGTCGATCATCATGGTACGTATTTTGTTTTTGATCGTCTTGTTGAACCTTTCTGCTGTTCCGTTGTGTTGAAGTGTATGTGGTGGTCCAAAATTGTTTTCAATATTTTCCTTCATCATTACTTCTGAAAATTTGCCTCCAGTAAATTCTGTGCTGTTATCTGCTCTTATATAGCATACTTTCGCATCTTCTTTTAATAAGTTTCTCATAGTTTTGAGAAATCTTTCTAGGCACTCTCCTGTCTCGTTCTCGTGTTTAATAGAGTAGGCCTTGGCAAATCTGGTGTAGTCGTCTATAAATACCACTATAAACTTGTTTTCTCCAGGGTAAGATAGTGGTTTTATAGGATCCATAACATCTGTATGTATTAATTCAAGACATATGGTTACTCTGTCTCTTGTTTCTGAGAAAGGGAGATTTTCCATTTTTCCCAGTATACAAGATTCACAGTCTGATATGTTATCTCTGAATTTGATCTTTTTCAAACAGTCAGTTGACTTTTGCAAGTGTTTAAAATAGCATAGGGACATATGTCTTAATCTTACATGCCATAGCATGCCTTCATCTAATTCACTGCTCTTAACTTTTGGGTTTTCATTAGACTTTAATAAGTCGTCTAATATTTGTCAGTCAGTTATCTTGTGTAAGTCTGTAATTTTTCCTTTTAGAAAATCTTCTGAATTTGTTGTCTGTGATTCTTCATTCTCGTAGACTTCATTATCTTCATTCTCCCTCCCAATCTTAGCCGGGGCGTCTGTGATTTGGTCTGCGTCCAACATTTCTGACTGAGATTGCTGTATGAAGTCATCGATGGAAACTATCCTTGCTTCACACACGTACTCTTCATGATTTTCTTGAAGTTTGTCCTCATTTTCCGTCACTATGTTTAGAGAGATTAACCAATTTGGTTTTACATATCTCCCTGTACGATATCTGACTCCTGTATATTTATCAAATATCTCTAGTGTTTTATCGTCTAGGTAAATGCCTAGACCAACATCTGCAAATTTTCTCAGTGAAATTAGATTGTGTGAAACTTTTGAAGCTGCTAACACATTAGTTAGCTTAAATACATCTGAATTATTTTTATTAGAAATCAGTATAAGATTACCTTCTCCGTCTATGGTAATGTCAGCTGTTTTATTCTTATTTGCACTTTTTATGACTCTTCCCGAGCCTTTTTTTCAAAGTTACTCAGAATCAGGCTTTTCTTTACTATATGTTCTGTCGCTCCTGAATCTGCTAGAAATGTTTTTTTTTTTTTTTTTTTGGTCATTAGTGTTAGTTTTGTTGTTATTTTCTGTCAACAAAACTTTAGCAGTTTCCTTTTTCTGTGGCCTTTCTGAAGCGGTGTCATTTTTGGTATTTTTGAAAACCTTACTTCTGAAATTATTAAAGTTTTCTTTCCTACTCTTTTTATTGGTGTTATTCCTTCCATCTTGTTTATTGTTGTGGTGATTACTCTGTACATATTCTCCTTTGGATGATTTAGCACTTGAACCTGATTTACTGCTTCCCTCATGAGAGACACTCTGTGCCTTTGTGGTTAGTCACCATGTTCCAGTGGCAACAGAACCATGATCTGTATGGTATTAGCGGACAATCGGCTTGTAGATGTCCTATCCTGTTACACCTGTAACATTTTATTGGGCGAGTAGTAGTCTCTTGAGTTGCGTTGATTTTCACCTCTGAATTCTCGTCATTTTTCTTTTCAGCTTCCAGCTGTAGTAGAAAAAATTTTTTAATTCTTGGATAGTCATTTCCTTTTGATTAGTCTGCTTCCTTATCAGCGTAGCTTATCTCAACTCTGAATAATATCCTAATACTGCCAGGTAGAAGGCAGATCTCTTTTCTTTTGTGGAGAGCATCTCCGCTGGATTACTGCTCTTATAATCTCTAGTTACTGACTCAAACCTATCAATGAATGTACTTATCTTTTCCTTTGATTTTATTTTTAAATTATATAATTTTGTTCTTACAGACGTTGCTGTAACATTCATTTCTATTTTCTTACTTTCTTTAATTTTATTTAAAATATAAATTGGATCTTTTAAATTTAATATCTTTTTATGATAATGCTCGTCTACTCTATTTATAATGATATTCCTTACTAATCTTTTACGTTTTTCAATTTCTTCAGAATTTATTTTTAATTTATTCAAATTTTCTTGATTTAAGACATTTGATAGATTTGAAGCCATCAACTCTGAATTTAGACAGTCCAGCCAGATATGCAATCCAGTCTTTTGTGTTAACTTATATTCTCTCTTAATCGTCAGTTTATGGTTGCTAGAATAATTCTCAAATTCCTTGTGCATATTTTTCACATTTTCATTTAAACTTAATAAAGCGTTTGAATTAGTATCATTGTTAAATGAATTAACTCTGGAGGGAGTAGATGTTATTTCATTTCAATCGTCTCTGAAATTGTAAGCGGTAGCAGTGAGTTTTTCTGCTTCAGTCATCTTCTTCTCCATTTTCTCGGTGAAGCTTTCTTGTTTATCGCACGTGTCTGCTATAGCCTTGTGGGCAGCTTTGGTGTCTTTCCCATTCGTGTTAGTTGACGAAGAGTGTATAACGTGTCCATTTTGATCCTTTCCAATTAATAAGAAAAAAAGATGTAATGTCTCTGAAGATAATTGACGCCTGTGGCTCAGTGTTATTTCTTTCAGTTGTAGATAAATAACTATATAAGTCTCTTCTGAATTTATGTTTTAATGTTTGGATTTTTGTTGATTTTAATTAAAAACAACAAGTCTCAACTCTTTAATATTGAATTGTTAATATTCTTAATATTTTAGCAAAGATAAATTTAATAACCATTTGCCTCTGCATCTCTTAATATTTCAATAAAGATGAATTTAATTACCATTTGTCTCTGTATCTCTTAAGTTTTGATCGACATTGACGTCATTTGTGTTGGAGCCGTTGCCGGCATTTTCAGCATTATTGTTTTTCTCCTTTTAATTTATGTATGATTTCTGAAGGAGATTTAAAAAAAAATTAGTCTGAATAATATTGTAATATTCATTAATACATGCAAAAACCGTACAACAAGTTATTGATCTGTATTAAATAATATGTTTCAAGTTTGAATTGAGATAAACAGTTTTATTTTCTGAAAAATCAAAATGAATTAACTTTTCAACCTTTGAAAAATTTTAGTTCAATTACATTCTGAAAAAAAATTATTTGTGTACAAGCATAACCGTACAACAAGTTATTGCATTGTAACAAACAATATGTCTCAAATTTAAATTGAGAAAGAAAAAAAAAATTTATTTTTTTTAATTAAAATTAAAAAATTGGATAAGAATATTCGACGTTTGAAGAATATTTATTCAATTAACTTCTGAAAGAAAAAAAAATTTATTTATTTGCATAACCATACAACAAGTTAATGCACTTTAAGTAAATGATTCAAACTTGAATTATGATTTTAATTTTCTTTATTTTTATTTAAAATAAAATTAATAATTAACTTCTGCGTAAAAAAAATACCAAACGTATTCTCTTAATTTGCTGAAAAAAAATATTCCAGTATATACGAAACCGTACGACAAGTTAACGCATTACTTTAATAGAATATTTCGTCTGTGTGTTCGTAGTACTATATATATGTGCTCTCTCGGCGTGAGTGTGACGAACGCAATCACACTATTAATGCGAGAAAGGTGATCACTCACACATACACAACACCGTTAAACACACAAAACTGTGTGGCACCAACACTATATGCATATAAATATATATATGTAGGCAATACAGGCATACCGAACGCAAGTTTGTCTGTATTTATAATTTCAGAGAGGTTATCTCACTTAAGAAGGTTTTAACACTAGCCACGAACGCGTAGATATACGCGCCCTCTGAATTTTATATCACTCGCGTGAATTAAAAAATAAACGCTTCTTTAAGCATACGGCGTTTTATTCCAGGAAGCAGGAAAGGTGTCGTAGAGACACCGAATACACAACAAAAAATGGCGAAAAGTCGCGCGTCGCGTGCCCTTAGTTAATACTCTCTTCTATCTCTCTCTTTCTCTTTATACTTTTTCCCGATGCCCGTTTATACCTAAATTGTATTTTGCACTTTTGAATAAACACAAAAAAATAAATAAAAAGAGAAAAAAAATCACGTCTGAAGAGGAAAGAAAGAAAAAAAAATTCACGTTCGAATATCTGACGCAACAATGGATGCTAAAAGAAAAGCGAGATAGAGAAGGACAGAAGAAAAAAAATGGCGGTCAATCGCACAGCGTGCGTTTTCTTTCTTTTCTTCCTTCGTTTTTCACTTTTTTTTTCGCTTTACTTTATGCAATATTTTACTTCTGCGTAAACACAAAAGAGACTCACCTCTGAAAAATTTAGTCCGAATCTCTGACACAACACACAATATCCCGAGAAAAAATAGAAAAAAAAATTCAATTGCGCAGCGTGCGTTTCCTATCTCTTTCTTTTCATATGCACTTTTCTAACTGTTTTTGCTTTTATTTCTCACTTTTGTTATTTTAAAGCATTTTGAACGACAAAGAATAGAGAAAAATGTGACGCAACATGTCACCTCTGAGTTTTATCGCGCACTTTTTCCCACATCTGATTAAAAACCCTCTTCTGGAAAAACTACACTCTACTTACCACGCTAATACTTCAAAAACTGCACCTTCCTTTTTTTTTCGAAAAAAAATACTGATAAAGCGTGGCTGGGCCGATAACCTGTTGGAGTTAAAGATTAAATAATCTCCAGTTAACCGCACTTACAATTTAATTTACAAAAAGAAAAGAATTTTATTTTAATAATACTAAGTAAATTAATATATCTCAGAACGAACAACTATGTAATAATAGAGATGAAACACGTAAAGGCAATCTCTTGAGTTTAAACGTGTGCAGCGAGTGCAGTCCAGGATGAGAGTGAGAGACCGAAGGTGCGCCGCGACGTGTAGAGACATGGAAGAGACGAAGACAGAGAGAGTCAGGCTGAGCGCGTGTATTGAGTGGTGGCGCTCCCATACGATTTGCGGGTGATTGTTGGAGCTATCTTCGACAAAATTAATGAATATGAATGAGTTAATATTTAAAAAAATTTTTTGAGAAATAAATTATTTAATGAACATTTTATTTAAGGACCATTAACTTTTGATAAAAAGAGTGGTTCGTGTAATTCCAAATTCATTCGCAAAACTCCTGTAAGAGTTTCTACTACACACTTTTTCAATAGATGAGTGCATTTTTCGATTACTTTCACTGTATTCATCTGTTTTTTTTTATAAATTCTAACCATCCATTAAGTATGCAAGTTATGTACAATTTTTATTACTTTAGATGACTTTACATTTAAATTGTAGATTTAATACAGTTAAACTAGAAACTATTACTTATGAATAATAATTTATATTATTAAATACTAATTAAAACGACTAAAGCTAATTAAGACTAATAATAAATCGCGAATCCTTAACCCATCTTTGTATTTTAATGTGTATATTATATATTAGAAGAAATTAGTTGAAAACCTGTGCAGCGCGCATTACGTTGCCCTACCAGGGGTGTCAGACTAGGTGTCACTGTCCTTCAGAATTTAGATGATTTTTGGTACTTTCTTGCTGCTTAACTTTGAACAAACATATCTCTGGTTCTTATTATTATTTCTCAATTCTCAAAACGGCAAATGAAAGCTTGCTTTCTCTACTTTTATTTTAGTTTCTGTTAATTTATTAAAGACATTTCTAGACTGAATTATTTACACTTCAATTAGGAGCATTTTTTTTACATTTTTCTTAAAATAAGACTAGAAACGTCTATAATTCCAGTTTTTCGAAGCGTTAGACCGTACCGCTCTGGCTTTAATCATATTTAGGTACCTGAAAACATATCCTAAAGTTTCATCAAGATCTGTAACCCGAAGCTCATAGCCTCTCCTGGTTAGTTACTCGTTAATAATCTCACAGTGAAATTTTTAAAGTAGACATTTTTTAAAAGTCACATACTGTTTTGAAAGTTTACATCAACGAAAGAAAAAATAAATTGAGCTTCAAATTCTATAAAATTAATTATAATTACTAGGAGAGTCAAAAAATCAAAAACTAACTTTAATAGTTGTCGGAAATTAAACTTTATTAGCATATTCATGATCAATCATCATAATTTTATAGCGCTAATCTGGAATTTATTGATATGTAATAAGACGATGAATTCGAAAGAATTATTTTTTTGAGTGTTAAAGAGATTATTCATGCGCACAGTCTATTGAAATCATGTTTTAAAGAGAAATACTACGAATTCGAAGCTAGAGTACATGCTTTGAATTGCGGGAGGAAGTTTATACGCGCTTGAAATGTCTTTAATTAATGATAAATATTCACATTTTCTAAATAACTTAAACACGTGAGAGAGAATGCAACTTTAGGATGACGTCGTTCATCGCGAACTTAAATGAAAAATCATTTCTTATTAATTTTTAAACAATCATAGTAAAATTCATCAATTAATAAAAATCTTACCGGTAAATAGTCTATTCCTTTTTCGAATCACTTTTTCATTTCCAAAAGCACCTTCTTATAATTTAATAGTATATTTGTCGTAATATTAATTTTATCTTTGTGTTTATATATGTATATATATATATTGTTTGCCATTATATTTTTTTGTTACATTTATTATAGGTCATTATTTTAATTTTTTATGACATATAGTCAATAATTATTAATTTACAGAAAGTAATTGCATAACATCACTATATTTCAAAAAATATAATAATGAACAAAATAGTATATTACACTAAAAGGGGCGAAAGTGAGATATTGCGGCCCACGTCTGAGTAAGCGCCTGAGTGAAGTGCGAATGCCAAACGCGTTGGCTTTGGTATCTGACTTTTGTGCCGTGTAATATACACGATTTTTTCCCATACCCCAATAAAAATTTATATATACTTTCAGCATATATAAATTATAAAATTCTGAAAAAAAAACTAATCTTGAAAAAATTTGCTAAAAATGTTTATTTTCAAGTTACTTTTTTCACATGGTAAAAAATTTCGAAAATAATTTTATATGTCGATTTTAAAAGCTCTTGAAGAGTACTTTAAAATATTTTTTTTTGGAATTTTCCTACTGCACTTTTTCAACATATAACTATTTTATCCACTCTAATTTTTTTAAATTACGTTATCGAATTTTTTAGCAATTCTGTACATTTAGTGAAGTATAAAGCATAGCATTAAAAATATCAATATAAATCAACTTCATGGAAAACATTTCAAGCCCGAAAACACTACGAGTGAAAATAAAGAAAATAGTCATATAAAAACATTCGAGAATGCAAAAAATGATGCAAAGAATTAAAAGGAATGTTTTTTACAGTCTATTACCTTATTTAGATAATTTGAATATTTGAATGATATTAGAAAAATTTACGAATCAGGATAATATGGTGCATTATATAAAATTTAAATAGTAAAGTAAGTTTTATTTAGGGGCCAAAAGATTAGAATAAAAAAATTAATTATATATTCAAAATCTTACCTGGTTCATCACCTGCATTAAGAGTGGTTTGAAAGAAAACGATTTCTTCCTCATTTAAATCATCTTCTTCGTTATTAATGTCTACAGGGTGTTCATTCATCTCATCCAATTCAATTTCCCTTAGTCTCTCATTGCTTAAATATACTAATGAAAAAAAAAATAAAAATTTTATAAAAAAAAATCAATAATTTTATTCTTAAAGGAATAGAATACTATTAAGAGCAGGCCGGATTCGCTGTCCTTGTCTAATTGGCATTTTTGTTATTTACTCAAGTATTAATCGGTGTATCTACAAATTGAAGGTTATGCGCAATAGATATTATTATTACAAATATTTATGCACAAGAAAAAAAAAATCTATCGCTTTGTTTTTGAGAAAAGTAAGGAACGCGAAAATATTATAAACATAATCTTTTACTTCGGCGTTCCTTACTTTTCTCAAAAACAAATCGGTAGATTTTTTTCTTCTTGTGCATAGATATTCATAATAATAATATCTATTGCGATCAACCATTATTTTGAAGATACACCGATTATTACTTGAGTAAATAACAAACAACTCAATTGTTACTCGGTCGGTATCAGGTTCTACTCCGGCCTGCCGTTAAAATCTGAAATAATAAAACATAAGGCATTGAAAATAGATTGTTTTATAGCTAAAAATAATAATTTTATATAAAAATAAATATGATTTTAGAAAATTTTTTAATAAACATTCTCGTGAGCTTGAAAATTGTAATGGTGGTGTTTGCTGACAGTTCGAAGTTAAAAATCCTAAAGATTCATCTTTGTAAAGAAGACTAAAATTATATTACAAACCATATAAATATATCAGATTTCGTTTAAGAGGAGGTCACGTATCTCTGTCCTTTTCTAATCAAAGAATTGAGTTTTTTACAGAAACTAATAGCTTTAGCAAAAAATGAAGAGAAAGCCGCATCTCGTAATAAAAAAAGCAATATTTTCTTTGATAAGAAAAAATTAATTTTGTTGCTTCGTTTTCAAGAAAACCTTGAAAAACTTAAATCATAGAGGTTAGGGTGGGCAATTTGGTTTTTCAAGGTTTTCTTGAGAACGAAGCAATAAAATTAATTTTTTCTTATCACAGAAAATATTGCTTTTTTTGATACAAGATGCGGCTTTCTCTTCATTTTTTGATAAAGTTATTAGTTTTTGTAAAAAAATCATTTCTTTGATTAGAAAAGGACAGAGATACGTGACCTCCTCTTAAGTTTAATTTCATTCATTTATTTATTAATATTATTTGTATAATTAATAATAATAATTTAAAAAAAAAAATATTATTTAGACTTATGAGTTTCTTAGAAATGTTTCACATACATATAGATTTTAGTATAATTTTATGATTTTGACATATAATTTCAAGTTAATTTAATCATAATTCAGAAAAAACTTTATTTATTTTATTTCGGGGATAAAAAATTATTTTCATGCAAATTTTTAAGCAGATTCATCAAATAGTATACAAAAAATACCAAAAAATGAAAAATTGAAATTTTTTTTTTTATAAATGATTTTGAAATTAAAACTACTCTAAGAAAACCTACTCTCAATAGCTTCCCACCAAGTTAGACAAAAAAATTGATTCCATGCAAAATTTGAAGCAAATCCACCGAGTAGTTTTTGAGATCCAATTGAAACATTTTTTTCAAAACTTCACAATGCTCTAAAATTAAAACTGCGCTAAGAAAATCAGTTTTAAAAAGTTCTATTTATTTCAGTAATCGAAAATAATTTTCATTAAAATTTTTTAACAAATTCATCGAGTAGTTTACATAAAATATCAAAAAAATAAAAAATCTAAAATTAAAAAAAAATTTTTAAATGGCTATTTTATTAAAACTGCGCTGAGAAAACGAATTTTCAATAGCTTCCGCAATAGTTAATAAAAAAAAAATATATCGTATAGAAAAATTTGAAGCAATCCATCAAGTACTTTTCGAGATTTAGTTGGCTTACTGAATACACGCACGCACACACATACATACATTCACTGGAAATCACTTTTTTCGACTCCCTGAGTCCAAATATACACAAAGAAGTAAAAAAATAGGGAAACAATTTT
Source organism: Anastatus disparis (assembly GCA_017163975.1). Taxonomy (NCBI): domain Eukaryota; kingdom Metazoa; phylum Arthropoda; class Insecta; order Hymenoptera; family Eupelmidae; genus Anastatus; species Anastatus disparis. The sequence goes on along the minus strand of JAFFSR010000329.1, from coordinate 2,994,712 downwards.
TTTATTGATACAATGCTTTCTCTTTAAGAAAGTCATAAAATTGAAATTAAAATAAAATCTAAAATTTTTATATATGATATTGTACTGTATATATTTTCATACATAATTTTCCACTTACCTTAAATGTCCCATCAGTATATAGCTGCGTGCAGCAAGAGAGCCCATGCTTCATGTCGTCGTGCATAAAAATTAAACCACACCGAGAAAGTTTCACATCATAAAAGATAGTGCGTTTTTAAAATGCTCCACAAAGTGGCTCGCATGCACGATAAATATCGAACATGCATCAAGTTTTTCGATGCGGCGCCACCGTAGGCGACGAAATACAGTGCGCCGCCTCCTCGCGCATTGTGTTTCGGCGCTTATGCACTACAAAAAGTGATGCATGAATTATGAAATGCGAAGCATTATTCGTGATTCACGGTGCAAAAGGCATCATTTTTTTTAGTGCGACGCGCATCATCTTTATTGAGGCAAAACTTTCTCCGTGCAGTGGAACCATCCGCTGCATGCACACAACCTTTATAAATTTCTTGCATCGGGGGATAATCTATTAAAATTTCCCCCGAGTGTTTTAAAGGATACCCCCCATTAAGATGGGTAAAATGCCCCCCATCACGGAATTCAAATTTTCGTCTAAAATTAGTTAGTATTTGCTCAAAAATGAAATTTTAAACTGCGTCCTGCTACCCCTCCCCCCTCCAGTACTCCTAACCTCAAAAAAACGTGTTTTTTTAAAAATAATTTTTTTCAAAACCTCATTGACGGTTAAGAAATTTGAAAAAAATTGAGCATATTCTATATAAAAATGCGCATTTACTGTGATTTTTTCAGCCATTTTTGACGTCAAAAACTAACCTTAAAACAATAAAATATTCTTAAAATTGCTCTAAAAACTTTAAAAAAAGGGGTGCCGCCTCAAAAATTTGTGGAAAGTTGAGGGTTTGCGTCCTTAATCTGCCCTATTTTGCCCAGATTTTTTGGAGTGGTGCGCCATATTTAAAAGTCGAAAAACCCTGTTTTTTAGCTATATTTTATCAATTTTTTGCTTTTTTTGCTTTGTCAGTAATAGTTACAACAAAACTAATGGCACCATCGAATTCTACGCCAAGAAATACATACAAAATATGTATAATACTCCGTTCTAATATTTTTGGATCACTAGCTATAAAACAAAAATGGAAAAGAGGCTGCTATGAGCATGTCGGGGCAACTCACTTTTTCTGTGGGATTTGTGAAAAGTTTCTTAAAAGTATAAACAACAATAATTACATGTATTTGTTCATATTTTTTGACGAAGAATACAATGTTGTAGCTATATTTTCTATAACTTGGCTCAGGTCAAATATCAGAGCCAAGAAAACAACTTACAATAAGTCTTTTTCATTCAAATTAGTTTTAATATACATTATTGTAATTGTTTCATTTCTGGATCTACGATCTTAAAAAGATTGTGTCTTATAAATAATACATAATTTAATTAGTTTTTATGAAATCATTAAAATTATAATTTTAGTATCTTGTTATTACAAAAATTATTTACAATATATACGTATATAATTCCTAGTTACAAAAGCATTTATTTAATAAATATATCGTTTTATTAGAAAATCGTTAATCTTCATCATCACTAATTTCTTCAATTACTGGCACAACTTCTTCAAAATCAAAAAGTTTAGTCAATATTGCAGCTGGTTTGATGATTCGTGATAAATTGCGGGCGTGACTTAAATAATAAATAACAGCAGCTACATGTGAGCAGCAACCAACAGTTCTATTTCCATTCGCACAGTTACAACAGTACCGTTTAATTTCATTGATACCACTAGTTTTTGAACAATAATCTATGTAACATTTGTACTTTTTACTGTTAATATGTCTAGACTGCACCTTAAATCTTAAAATATTTTGTTGTTCTTTTGCGTAACTTAAAGTTAATGAACCATTGTCTCCAATTATTTCTGCAAAATATGACACCGATTGAGATAATTGATACGAACCTGTAAAAATACTTTCAAATCTTCCAAAGTCATTTCAGGGAAATCTGATAGATCGTTCGATGACAAATGCTGAAACGGTACAGTTTTTCTGTTCCAGTTTTTTTCTTCAACTTCAATTGCTAGGGTGTTTTCTACATTATTTGTGAGGTTAATCCTAATTATGATTTTTTCTAAATTTCCTGCATCAGAATTCAACCTCTTACCAAATAAATTTTGTAAGAAGCAAGCGATTTTACAAAATAATCCAGCTTTTGTTAAAAGACCGTTATGAAGTTGGTGATGCAGAAGCTTATATTTTTGTCCTATAATTCCATGAATCGCTTCTACAACCCATCTAAGTTTCGTAACTCGTCGAGATGCGTTTGATTCTTCAGTAGTAAGTTGCGATCGTTTACCTTTCAAAGCAGGCATCAAAGTTGTGAATTCTCGCTGATTCAAGTAGTCTATCACATCTCTAAAGCCTCTATCGAGAATGAAAATATCGTGTTTTTCGAGAATTTTGTTAAATCCATCGGAACTTTTTAACAAATTCTCCAAAATCTTTGCATCGTTGCAATTAGCTGTAAAAGGTCCTGCACAATCGACGATAAAACCATTTGTTGTACATATTGTGAATGGTTTACAGAGTGAAGCTTTTTTTTGACCCGAATATGATTTACGCTGATAAGCATTATTGCTGCTTTTTTGATGACGTAAATATGTTCCATCACATATTAATGCTAACTTTTTATCCATATTGTACAACATTTTTGCAATATCAGTTGTTTGTTCAAGTAAAAGTTCCCGAGAATAAGCATGAATCCCGAATCTTTTTGGCAATATTTCATTCTCAAAACATTTGAGCACTGAATTGATAGATTGTGCTACTTGCTTTTCTTCAAGACCGAAAATTGCAGAAATGCACTTGTTTGAATTCCCAGACTTCATTTTAAATAAAAAAAGTACTAATGCTTGCATTATGTTTCTATTTTCAGAAGATCTCATTGATACCATCATGTTTTGTAGCTTAATAATGTTGTCCCACGTATATCCAGTGAGAGCTTTTATGCGTTTTTCCGTAATTGTGAAACTTCCAATTTGGTCATGAAGTTGTAAATGTGCACCATCTGATAATGCATCCATGAATTTTGCAAGTTCTGAAAATTTTATACTACATTCATCTAAATAAGTTTCTATTCTCAAAACTTCATCGTCATAAAATCTTTTATTTATCAAATGAATCTTGCAGCATCTATTTCTATGAGGAATAAAAATTTTCCTGAAAATAAAAACTTGTTAGCGAGCTTCGAAAGGCACATCTTGAATTTCATTTGTTGATTTACATATAAAACATAATCTATGACTTACAATTACTCTAGGGAATGATATCGAAACGTATTCATCTGTTGGTTGAACTGTTGCAGCGTATATCGAAAAGTCATCAGATTCTTGACTATCTGGTGACTCGGTGAACGTTTGACTACTTGTTGGTGTTACATCACTGAAATAGTTGATATTAGATGAAGGATAAGATTGCTGGCTTGTAGGAGTTTCTTTAGAATCTGATACTTCTGTCTTTGATTGTAAAGTGCTACCGACTACATCGTCAATTACTTCTTCTAATGGTAATGTAATAATTTCTTGAGATTCATAATTTGATCGCGTTCATCAAACTGTCGGAAAGGACCATTTAATTTACGGATAAAGATTTTACATCGAACACACTTTCTATTGTCTGTTTTTTTAGTCGGTGTTTCATAATCTACAGCCTCGATTTTGTTTATTCTGTTGCATGGAAAATTAATAAAATTAATTAAACAGTTTTATAAAAATTGTTGATAAGAAATCTGCCGTCCAAAGCATAAACAGTCTTAATTACATTCAAACAAAATTCGAGAAAAACAAAAAAAAATTATTTATTCTAAAATCCATACAAAAAAATTTTATTTTTGGAAAAGGTTGAACTTTATAATTTTATTTCTGAAAATTCTCATGTTTTAGAGAGGAATTCATAGGAACACTTCTTCATGATTTTTTACAGACCTAATTTTTAAGTTTTTTGATTGATTCTTATATGTGAAACATGGTAATTAAAATTATTCATTGTTCATTACTTCAGAAAATGCTTATTTTCTTTCATTTTACATAAACTTTAAAATAAATTCTGGATCATGTAAGTTAGAGCCATTAATAAGAAGTAATGACAGTTTAAAATAATTGTTATTATTGAAAATATCCTTTCGCAAACTAAAAATAATCATCTGGTTTAAATAATCTAAAACTATTAAAATAAGTTTTAAAAACACATACTAGAATGTTATTTATCAATTAAAAGCTTAATTATTAATTAAACAACATTCGTTATTATTATAATTACAATTACTTTCGTAGGCAAATAAGATAGAGTCACCGCAAACTCAATTAATTATTAAATAATTCTTGTAACTACATATACAAACATCTTCTAAATACTTATATGAGTAGAATATTAATCAAAATTAATTTGACGTACAATCGCATCATTGACCTGAATATCATTTGTAATCTGATATGTAAGATAATCTGATTTGCAATAAGTTGTTGGAACAAAGTTCTGATTAACTGTGATGACTTGTACCATCACGTTTTATAAAATCAGTTGATTAAAATACCGAATATATATTACACTATACTAATTTTCATTTCATAAAGAGAATTACCAGATGTAAATTATAAATAATTTTTAAAAATTTGGACAACAAGCAATACTGCGAACAAAGTTACCTTCATTAGGACTCACATAGTAAGTACTTCTATTGTTTCAAATAGAATAATTCATCCAATTCAAGTAAATAATTTTTCAATAAAAAATCTACTTATTTCAAAAAGTTGTTTTATTAATGAAAAAGAATAATTAAATATCTACTATTTCACTTGCATTAACTTTCTATGAAAATTACCTGTTCAATGGAAAATGATGATTCAATTTTGGAACACACACTGTTAAAAGAAATGATAGTGACTTCCATTACATTTAATGGGAGCCATTATAAATTCATTTGCTGTGAAAACCTATCTCAGCGACAATTTCAACTAATGTTGGAATGTAGAGTTTTTTGATAAATAAATGTCAAAAATTGTTAAATTTACTCCAACTGTATTTTTCATATCATATTAAAGTATAAAAAACTTGTATGCAAAGTCTCAAATCACTATTTATCATAGAACTAGAGATATGAGCAAAAATGTAATGTTCAATAACAGCGCTACCCCAACTTTTTATCAAACTTCATGCTCTTGAAGCTCTTTGATATGTATTCAAAGACTTGCAGTATTATAACTTCTTTTGCTTTCTCATAGAGAAAGCATTGTATCGATAAAAAAAATTTTTTTCTATTTTTTCATTAATTTGTACATATTTGAACTTGGTAAGTCGAAAAAAGTGGTTTCCAGAAAATGTCTGTATGTATGTGTGTGTGTGTGTGTGTGTGTGTGTGTGTGTGTGTGTGTGTGGATGTATGAATTCAGTTAGTAAACTGTATCTTGAGAACTACTCAATGGATTTGCTTCTAATTTTGCATGGAATTTAGTTTTGTGACGAACTTGCTGGGGAGCTATTGATAATTGGTTCTTCTAGCGTAGTTTTCATTTTAAAGTTTAAAAAAAAAAAAAAAAATTCGATTTTTCGTTTTTTGGTTTTTTTTGTTTACTACTCGATGAATTTGCTTCAAAATTTGCACGGAATTTATTTGTGATTGCCCGGATAAAATAAATTTTTAAAAACTGATTTTCTTAGCTTAGTTTTAATTTTAGAGCATTTTGAAATTAAAAAAAAAAATGTTTCTATTTATTAAGCCAATAAAATCTTAAAAACTACTCGATGGATTTACTTCAAATTTTCCATACAATTCAATTTTTTGATGAACTGGTGCGGAAGCTATTGATAATTGGTTTTCTTAGCGTAGTTTTTTTTTAGAATCATTTTATTAATTTTAAAAAAAATTTCGAATTTTCATTTTTTTTGTATTTTACGTAAACGACTCGAAAAATTTGTTCGAAAATTTGTATAAAACTTAATTTCGACTGCCAAAAGTATAAAAAATTTTGTAAACTAATTTTCTTAGCGCACTTTTAATTTTAGAGCATTTTTAAAATTTTTAAAAAAATTTTTATTTTTAATTTTTTTCTATTTTACGAAAACCATTTGATAGATTTGCTCCAAAATTTGTATGCAATTAATTTGCTACTGTCTGAAGAAAACAAGCTTTGGAAAACTAATTTTCTCAGCGCAGTTTCAATTTCAGAGCACTTTGAAAATTTTCAAAAAAATTTTTATTTTCCACTTATTTTCTTTTTTGCGTTAACCATACTATAAATTTTCTCCAAAATTTTTATACAATTAATTCGCTATTGTCTGAAAAAATAAGCTTTTGAAAACTAATTTTCTTAGCGTGGTTACAATTTTAGAGAATTTCAAAGATTTAAAAAAAAATTTCGATTCTTTTCTTATTTTTTTTTATTCTACGTAAAGTACTCGATAGATTTGTTCTAAAAATTGCAGGGAAATTATTTGCGACTGCCAAAAGCAGGGAAATTTTCAAAAATTCATTTTCATAGCGTAGTTTTAATTTTAGAGCATTTTTAAAATTTTGAAAAAGAAATTTTGAAAAGAAATATGTTATTTATTTTACCAGTTAGATCTCGAAAATTACTCGATGGATTTGCTTCAAATTTTGTATACTATCGATGTTTTTGTATAACTAGGCGGGAAGCTATTGAAAATTTGTATTCATAGAGTATTTTTTTTTATAGAGCCATTTTAAGAATTTGAAAAAATTTTCGATTTTTAATTTTTTTCGTATTTTACGTAAGTTACTTGATGAATTTGCTTTGAGATTTCCATGGGAATAATTTGCATCTGCCAAAAGAAGGATAACTTTTAGAAACCGATCTTCTTAACGTAGTTTTCATTCTAGAAAATTTTGAAAATTTTCTTAAAAAATTTTCATATTTCAGTTTTTTTTAATTTTACGTAAAGTACTCCATAGATTTGCTCTAAAATTTGTATACAAGTTATTTGCTACTGTCTTTATAAACCAAGTTTAAAAAAAATAATTTTCTTAGCGTAGCTTTATTATCAATTATTTAATTTTATACTTATTTCATAAAAATTTTTATTTTTTATTTATCTTCTTACTTAGCGTGGTTACGATTAAAAATTTCGTTGTTATCGTTCTTTTAAAGTACAAATTTATTAATAAATATTAATGTTAGACAATTTTTTTATATTAAAATCACATTGAAATAAATATAAAAAAAATAATGAAACTCAAAGAGCTCTATGAGAAAGCATTCTGCCAAAGCACTTGGCAGCGTTTTTTATTGTTAAGTTAAATTACATTCACCTGTAAAGTTTTAAGTCTATATCTTCAATAGAATAAAATGACTTGAAATGTAATATTTTAGCAGTGTCATAATTACATGTAATGGAAGCCACTATCATTTCTTTTAACAGTGTGTGTTCCATAATTATATAATTATTTTTCATTTAACAAAAAGTGTTCCTATGAATTTATCTCTAAAACATCAGGATTTTCAGGAAAAAAATGAGAAAGTTGGAATTTTTCCAAAAATTTAAAAAACATGATTTTTTTATTTTGGCTTTTTATAAATTCGTAATGTTTAAGAATTAAATAAATAAGCGAAAAGCTATACAAATGTATAACTAAATAGATGATTTGAAGGTCAAGCACTTCCATGAGACCACTACTTTGCCAATCCAAAAGGGTTTTTATGTCACATATAAAGTATAAATAAAATATCTAATTTCAATAATATTCATATACTGGTTGCAAGATATCTAGAACCTAATGACAGAAATAGAGTTGATTTTATTAAAAAATGTTTAATATTGTGAAAAGATATTAATCGTTTATAAACATTCAATTCTATTCTGTATCTACTAAAGTTCAATAATATTTACTTGATATGATAATTTAATGAATTCTAATTTCGGATAACCTAAAGAATGATTATAATATTCTCATACTCAAAATTAAAATTCAATTAAATCTACAAGGTTATTTTTATTCTTACTTATTTGTTACACACGTTGTTTTACTCTGAATTACCGATAACATTTAATAAAAAGTAAGTTTTTGAAGCTATATTATCATTAAAACATTTCTTTTCAAATATAAAACATTGTAAGAATAAATCAAGTACAATAATTATAGTATAAAACTTTTGTTGAATAGATTCTGTTGTATACATCTATTTGCAACAGTCTCTACTGCTGGGATTGATTTTCAGTGTATTCTGTTAGGCTCTATTCACATAAAAAACATAAGGCTGGACACTGTTACGGAAAACTTGGTTCACGAACTCGCTAAATAAATCGACAATAGAGAATAAAAAATAGCAATGGTGTTTAATTTAACGTTAACGTTTTTATTTCATTTAAATATTATGACTTAATTATTAAATAAGAAAAAGGATTTATCCTTCTTTGCCGGACGCTTCAGGTGTTACCTATTAAAAAGGACCTTTTGTAAGTTGTTTTCTGGGCTCTGATATTTGACCTGAGCCAAGTTATAGAAAATATAGCTACAACACTGTATTCTTCAGCAAAAAATATGAACAAATACATGTAATCATTGTTGTTTATACTTTTAAGAAACTTTTCACAAATCCCACGGAAAAAGTGAGTTGCCCCGACATGCTCATAACAGCCTCTTTTCCATTTTTGTTTTATAGCTAGTGATCCAAAAATATTAGAACGGAGTATTATACATATTTTTTATGTATTTTTTGGCGTAGAATCCGATGGTGCTATTAGTTCTGTTGTAACTATTATTGACAAAGCAGAAAAAGCAAAAAATTGATAAAATATAGCTAAAAAACAGGGTTTTTCGACTTTTAAATATGGCGCACCACTCCAAAAAATCTGGGCAAAATAGGGCAGATTAAGGACGCAAACCCTCAACTTTCCACAAATTTTTGAGGCGGCACCCCTTTTTTTAAAGTTTTTAGAGCAATTTTAAGAATATTTTATTGTTTTAAGGTTAGTTTTTGACGTCAAAAATGGCTGAAAAAATCACAGTAAATGCGCATTTTTATATAGAATATGCTCAATTTTTTTCAAATTTCTTAACCGTCAATGAGGTTTTGAAAAAAATTATTTTTAAAAAAACACGTTTTTTTGAGGTTAGGAGTACTGGAGGGGGGAGGGGTAGCAGGTCGTAGTTTAAAATTTCATTTTTGAGCAAACACTAACTAATTTTGAACGAAAATTTGAATTCCGTGATAGGGGGCATTTTACCTATCTTAATGGGGGGTACCCTTTCGAGGTGTACTTGGAGTGTACGTACGCCTTGCCCGCTCCATTTGCGTTTTAACACTATAATAAGAAATTTGCTCGTGGAGTAGCTCAAACCTAATTAATTTAAATATTCTAAAATGTATATACGTTCAAATCCTGCTTGTGACAACTGATTGATACAAGCATCACACTGTATACGATACATATGCTTTGTTCACAAATACATTAAGAGGAGGTCGAGTATATCTGTCCTTTTCTAATTAAAGAATTGATTTTTTTCACAATAATTAATAATTGTAGCAAAAAATAAGAAGAAAGCCCCATCTTGTATAATAAAAAGCAAGATTTTCTTTTATGAGGAAAAATTATTTTTATAGAAAACTTTGAAAAACTGAATTGTCCATCCTAACCTCCATTTTTTAAGTTTTTCAAAGTTTTCTTAAAAACGAAGCGATAAAAATAATTTTTCCTCATAAAAGAAAATCTTGCTTTTTATTATACAAGATGGGGCTTTCTTCTTATTTTTTGCTACAATTATTAATTTTTGTGGAAAAATCAATTCTTTAATTAGAAAAGGACAGATCTACTCGACCTCATCTTGAAAACCTCCGTCTCTAATTAGCATCGTAATGACAGCATAAATACAGTGACGTTAAATAAAAAAAAATTTTTTTTTAAAAGTATTTTAATTTTAAACAGTAAAAATATAACATATAAATTTAACTATATAAAATTAAAATTTCTATATCTAACCTATCGGCCATCAATTGTTGATCGAAAATTGTTTTCAAATCTGTAAATGTAAACATTGCCAAATCGCATATACATTTTTTAAACTGTTCTTTTAATAAGTATAAATCATCCCTTGGATGAATGTGTTCTTGCACTTTAGTTACTTTCTGCATTTTTAAATTCTTTGTGTCTTCAACTGATACGGATCCGGGGCATCTTTTAAACGAATTTCGTTAGGTGCATCGGAAAATATGTCCGCCCGACCTATTATCTTGATGGTAAACATATCCCTCATAAAAATAGCGTGAGCTATTGATATGCTTATCATCGAGTGTCTCCATGTCTTCTATCAATAAAAATAGATTCGTCAAATTAAAAAAATTAATAATAAGGTAAAGGGTTTGGTTGTGGACGCCACTTTGTTTTTGGCTCATAACTTTTCACCAAGTGCATATTTTTTGGATTTATAGGTGTCTATAGAAAGATGAAGCCCTTAGCTAACTACCAACGAAGGGACAAAATCGATTCCGACAAATAGAATAATTTTTTTTTGTTAATTTTGTGAAATGCCCACGACCAAGATTTTGGTTTGATTGTGGACAATCATGCAAAATTGTTGGTGTTAAGATATTGGTTGCAATCCATATTTTATCATAAAGTAGGAATAAATTACTACTGAATGAATGTTCATTACACTCAGCTTCATTGATTCACTTCGATTTGTAATTCTTTTGAAAATATATACATAAGTATAAATAAATTTTTGTGATTTTTTTTTAAGCACAGAAAAATTAATTTGCTTACAGCACAAAGCAAACGCGTTTGTTTGCTTTGATATTTGGCATAAAATATCGTACTGCTTTAATACACAAATGACATTTTTCAAGAAAACCTCATCTGCTTTCTGTCAGTAGAAACGAAGGGGCATCCAAAACCAAACCATGCCCACAACCGAACCTTTTACTCTACATCAAGTGGAAACTAAGAAATTTTAATAAAATATTATAATTTTCACAAGTGCCTCACTCCCAAGTTCCTATATATTTTGTTAATTATTTTTTTTTATTTACATTTATTATTATATTTGATTAGTTTATATCTGAAGCATTATTTTAAACTCAAAGATGAAACATGAAAGAGTAAAAAATTACAGAAGTTTAATAAATTTCGCTCTTATTGTTTATAACCTAAACTTAAACTTCATACTAGAGGGGTATTTGGGTCGTTGGAATATTCGATTTTAATGTAATGAAAAAAATAATTTGATTTTAAATTTACTAAGGAAATGTAATATTGAAGTGTAAAAAAAGTTGTCACAAAACATAATACCTATATGACAAGACAACGACTAGTGCTAAAAAACAAAAATTTAACCTAAAAAAAAAGAAAAAATTTAAAATATTAAAAATCAATAATGTTCAAGGAAAAAATCATATAACGTAAACTTTTTGAAGATTTGTCAAAACGCGCGTAAATTTTTTTGTCCAGAAACATGAAAATAGGGGCAGTGAAGGTGCTGTGGTGAGGACTTTGGCGTTTTTCGCGTAGATGTTTTGCGTGCGAAATTGTGCGCTCAATAGATAGACTTTTTAATTCATTCTTATTTTTTTATGGCTTTTCTTCTTTATTCAATCTTCTTATTCTATATCTTTTTTCTACTATACAATTAGGATTCTTGTTCGATTACAACTCTCGTTCAGTGCCTTATTTTTCAGTATATTCTGACATAAAAATAAAAAATAAATAAAAATTATCTTCGAATAAACAATTAAAAATAAGGATTATTAAAAAAAGGTCAGGAATATATTTGTAATTGATATTTTCTAAATAGTTTATTTTTCTTAAAAACTACATTTATTCTTTTCAGTTTTGTATTAGATTAATAAATTTCAATTTCAATTAAATATAAACAAAAAATTTGAATCACTCTCAAGATATAAAAAAGTAAAAACTTACATAGTTAATATCTATGATGAATTTGTCATCTTCTTTAGTAACCCCATTTGGAGGAGTTGTATCATTCTCGTTTTTCAGCATTAAATAGGGTTCAATAGAAGACCATCTTACGGGTACAATATTCTCACCTTCAGTCACTTTCAATTGTTGCTTCCAGTACATGTAATCATTTTTTCTTTCTAAGAAATAAAAAATTTAGTATAAGTATAAAATTTGAAAGTTTTTGTTAGTTATTTGCAATTAATATGCACGTTAAATAATATATACAAACATTAAACATAATATTTTTTAAGCAGGATTATTATAAAAATATTTATTTTTTCAAAATTATTATATAAAAAAGAATTAAACAATTTTTTAAATGTAATTGTATTAAGGTTTCTGTGAAGTATCACTGCTTTTCTCAGTTGGTCAACGTATCTCTTATTACTTTTTTATTCAAAGAAACACAACGCATATATCTTGCGTTTAATTTCATAAAATTAATGCCAATTTGTATTGATACTTAATTTTACAGGTTTTTCAAGTATTCAATTTTACAAGCGTGAAAACAATAAATTAAATGAATATTCAATGTTTATTCATAATTATCTTTTCTAAGTACAGCTGTTTATCAATTTTGAAAGCCAAATTAAAATTCTTTAAACTTCACTCCAGGTCATTGATTATTTATTTTATTTATTATTCTTTTCACCCTTGTCAAACTGAATACTCAAATAACCTTAAAGAATAAACATTAACCCTTTCAGAACCAATGTACATTACAATGTACATTGACATTTTTTGGTTTTTTTGAAATTGTGCAAAAGTGGCTTCAAATTTTGTAGAAAAAATATGTGTATTAGATTGAAGTGGACTATTTCCGATCTCAAACTGAGGGCCTAAGTTATTATATCTTTGATAGAAACTGAGAAAACTTGAAAAAAAAAAAAAAAATTTTATCGCAAAAATTGCTTAATAAATGAACACTTATCATCGCTAAATGGTTATCAGAACTTTTCATGATGAAATAATAATTCCGTTCTGAAAGGGTTAAAAAATCACATTAATTTTGAGAAAAAAAGCAAGACATAAATGTAATTATTCTTTAAATAAATAAGTAATAGAAAAAGAAACGAAAGAAGAGGGAAGCAGTGATGCTCCACAGAAGCCTAAATATAATGGGTAATAGTACATTTAAAAAATTGTTTAATTTTTTTATATAATAATTTTGAAATAATAAATATTTTTATGATAATTCTGCTTAAAAATTATTATGTTTAATGTTTGCATATATTATTTAACGTGCATATTAATTGCAAATAACCAACAAAATTCTTCAAATATTATACTTCTACTAAATTTTTTATTTCTTAGAAAGAAAAAATGATTACATGTACTGGAAGCAACAATTGAAAGTGACTGAAGGTGAGAATATTGTACCCGTAAGATGGTCTTCTATTGAACCCTATTTAATGCTAAAAAACGAGAATGATACAACTCCTCCAAATGGGGTTACTAAAGAAGATGACAAATTCATCATAGATATTAACTATGTAAGTTTTTACTTTTTTATATCTTGAGAGTAATTCAAATTTCTTGTTCATATTTAATTGAAATTGAAATTTATTAGTCTTATACAAAACTGAAAAGAATAAATGTAATTTTCAAGAAAAATAAACTATTTAGAAAATATCAATTACAAATATATTCCTGGCCTTTTTTTAATAATCCTTTTTTTTAATTGTTTACTCTCATTTTGAACGAGAGTTGTAATCGAACAAGAATCCTAATTGTATGGTAGAAGAAAGATATAGAATAAGAAGATTGAATAAAGAAGAAAAGCCATAAAAAAATAAGAATAAATTAAAAAGTCTATCTATTGAGCGCACAATTTTGCACGCAAAACATCTACGCGAAAAACGCGAAAGTCCTCACCACATCATCTTCACCGCCCCTATTTTCATGCTTGTGGACAAAATTTACGCGCGTTTTGACAAATCTTCAAAAAGCTTACGCGAATGATTTTTTCCTTGAACATTATTGATTTTTAATATTTAAAATTTTTTTTTTTTTTAGGTTAAATTTTTGTTTTTTAGCACTGGTCGTTGTCTTGTCATATAGGTATTATGTTTTGTGACAACTTTTTTTACACTTCAATATTACATTTCCTTAGTAAATTTAAAATCAAATTATTTTTTTTACTACATTAAAATCGAATATTCCAAAGTCCCAAATACCCCTCTAGGGGGAACTTAAGTCTTCGGGTGATTGGTTTCAAATTTAAGTAAATAAATAGTTTGGTGTTAAATTTAAAACCAATAACCCAAAGACCCAAATATCCCTCTAGAGAATACTTATATCTTTAGGTTATTGATTTGAAAGCGTTTCGAAAAGTTGTCAAAAAGCGCGAAAATTTTCTTGTCTCAAAGCGCGAAAATAGGGGCGATGACAATGTTGTGGTAAGGATCTTCGCGTTTTTTGCGTACAGGTTTTGTGCGCGAAACGTGCTTTCGCGTGCGAGAATATGAATTCTATAGACAAACTGTAAATTAAAAAATAGAATACCTTATTAGATCTCTTTAAATGTATTATATAAAAATACTTGTATCAATAATATTATGATAGAATTAAAATTTAAAAAGATAATTTGTCCAATCATTGTATTTTTTTGTGTTCATAAAAGAATGCCAAAGTTTGGAAAACGTTTTGCCAAAGTTCTGTAAAATTTCATACTAACTTAAGCCACAGTTTTGCTTTAGTTTTCTGGTAATTCAAAAAAACTGTTAAAAAAATTTATACCAACTGCTGCTAAATGTTATGCCAAACTTGTTTATAACAAATATTTTTATATCATCAATTGATATATAACACATCCCTTGTAAGTAAACAATTAATTAATAGTCTTAAAAATGTCTATATTGTAAAAAAGAAAGAGAAAGCCAGAATAGTTTCAGATTAAGGAAGAAATAAAAATGAAAAAAGAAAAATGCTTAAAACACTGACGGTTTGGAGGACAACGCAAGTGAGGAAAAAGGACAAGCAGAAGGCAATACAAAAGTAGCTGCAGAGATAGAGAAAAAAAGTATGCATAGAATGAAAGAAAGATCATTGAAAGAGATTTAAAATTTATGTTTTTTTATTTTCATTTTTATAATCATTGAAAAATTTTTATATGAAAAGTAATTTAAAATATATTTTTGATAAATTAAGGTTGAACATACAATTTAACTTAAATTAAACAAATTAAAGAAATATAAATTAAATTAATATTATATATTTAACAAGTTGCTTACTGAAGTAATGTAGATTGATTTCAACTTGTTACAATCCCAATATTTCCCAATATTTCTCGATAAAAATTTGATAATAATCACTGGAACAATCAAAATCCATGATCGGAAGGATGATCGTAGACGACCCAAATCAAGTAGAAAATTGTTACTCCAACTTAAAAAAAAATTTGAAATTCATGTTTATATTTTTGTTTTTTACTTTTATTTGATATGCAAAAAGTAATTTAAAATATACTTTTGCTAAATTTAGGTTAAATATACAATTTAACCTAAATTAAACAGATTAAAATAAAATGAATTAAAATATATGTATATTACAAATTACTTACTGATGTAATATAGATTGATATCAACTTTTTTCTAGAATCTCAATATTTTCCAATATTTCTTGATAAACAATCAAAATCGATGATCGGAAGGATGATCGTAGACGACCCAACTCAAGTATAGCAAGTTGTTACTCCAACTTCATTCTATCTTTGTCTTTTTTATGATGACGAAAACAACAAATGATATAACCGTCACTTAGTTACGTTTCTGAATAAATACTAGATGCATGCACATGAACACATGAACTAATCGCAAGACGCCGTATTTTGTTTTCGCCATGACTTATTTATATAATATATAATAAAAAATAAAGATAAGGAATATTTTTTATTCAAAAATTTAAACAACCAGAGGCTGATTGTGCGCGCGTACCGCGCGCGCATAGTTATTTGGGATTGTGTATTATACATAGGATTCAATCTAATTTTTAACACATGAAGCAATGAAGCAATAATTGACAATTACTTTTGTAAGTAATAATAAAAAATGTAAATAAAATATTATATTTTATTTACAATTTTCTATAGTCTGGTTTATTCCGATATTAATTCAATGATGAATTATTGATAGGCTAATTTTGTTCGATTAGTCAAGTGGTTAGGTGGCGCCATGGTGTATAGTGTAATTTAAGTTATGTGACCAAAATAGAAATTAAGGCGAATTGAGATGAAAAAGCAAAAGAATCAACCAATCAACGATCAACGATATAATAAAAATCGGAATAGGATAGGACAAAACAAAAATAGAGCAGTGTATCGTATCTTCATAAAGACGTTAGTCGACGACTCTATCATTTAAAACAAAATAACATTTGTAATCGTTTCTTTATTTATTTTGATTATTTGTGCAAGCGTGTGCGCTAGTAATATAAAAAAAGTTAATTTTAAATTTTTCTTTTAATTACGACTAAACTAATTGGTTAGAAGTAAAATTAATCAAAGTAAAAGATACGCTTGTAAACCTGTTGTATCAAAAGTAATTAATTTACAAGTGATTTAATTTTTAGCCATCTTAATACAAAAAAAGCTAATTATTACTTCAATACTTTATTCAATTTACTGAATTCAACGTATTAATAATATTAAATAGTATAATGGGTAAGTATATTTGAAGTATACAACATGGTATTTTATATTTGTTATTCTTTACAACTTTTAATGTACTATAATATGAAAATAATATATTTTTGTATTTTTATTTACAGAAGATGATAATTATTTTAAAATAAGTCCTGAAAATTTTAAAGATTCCATAACCTCTAAAGAGGCTTTCAAAGCTGTTACTTTATATGAGAAAACTGTGTAAGTATAATTATAATATATAGAAATTTAAAAAATTACATTAATTTATATTAATTTTATTATATCTTTTAGCAAAGTAATTGGAATAATCGATAATGTAGAATTAAAAAATGGGTTATTCAAATTAATTATAAGCAATTATGATAATTGTTAAGTGCAAGTACTTGCATGGGAAACAATGATTGAAAAAGTTAAAAATAAAATTTCACCAAATTCAGTAAGTTTTATTAAATTTACTTGGATATTAATTATTGAGTTAATAATAAATTATATTCTTAGATATATAATAATTATACATTTTACGTATTTACAGGTTGTTCATATTGATTGTGCTTTCGCAAAACCTAAAAATTCATTAAGTAATGGAAATATTGATCATGATCTCACAATCATGTCAAATACTGATGTTAAAGTGTTGGGTTATATAGATAAAATTAATGATGATGATGATATTTGCGTGCCTCTTGTCAAAGTTCAAGACTCCATAAACTATACAGGAGTAATAGGTGAAAATTTGTATTTTACTGATTATATTTTAAAATATTATTTAATGTGATGTATCTATCTCAATGTAAATTAATGTAAAATTTATTATATTTGTTATAGAAATTGTAGGATTTATAAAAAATGTAATTAAAAAAATATCTTTACCCAATACCTATATTAACCAAGGGTGTATTTGTGATGACAACTATAAATTAGAATTGAGGATGCCTACTGTATGTGATATGTCACATTTAAAAACTGGCATGCACGTAAGAGTAAAGGGTGTTGTAAAAAATGGACAGTGTCCATATTTATTATTAGAAAAGAAGGAAGATATCAAAATTGAATCTGAAAAAATTCAAAATATATGTGCACTTTTGAAAGCATAAAAAATGCTAACTTTACCAGAGAAAAACATTTTTCCATCTGTAAGTAAAATTAATAGAATTTTAATATACACTCGACAGACATTAATTCGTGTGGAACGTTTTTGAAATCCTCCAATGAGAATAACCGATACAACAGTATTATCCAATAGCATTGTACAATTTTAAAATGTTCCACACGAATCAATGTCCGTCGAGTGTATATAGATACTGTTCAATATTCTCAATATGTATATATCTATTTTTAGAAAAAAATAAAAATGGAACAATAAAAATCCAAATTTTTTTCTACATCAATGTAATAGCAGAATATTTTACAAATATTTAAATGAAAATATTGTTATACAAAAATCAATATTTAAAAATAAAATCACTTTCTAATGTATTATGAAAATAAAAACTTATGTTGTTACAACTTATTTATATATCATTTTGTATATTTGTAACATTAGTAGTAGTTAAAATTTTAGTATATTTAGTAGTTTCAAAATTAAGATCATGAATGAAGTCAGAGTAACCTTTCCACTTCGGCGTGCAGAGGGCACAAAGTCGGTGCCGAATCACCGTCAGTGGCACCAAAACTCTTGCCGAATTGTCGCCACAGTAACACCACATCGGCGTGAGGCGTGGCGGCGAAACGGGGCCCTGAGAGGGCAGCCGAATCTAGCTCATAAAATCATAGAATTGAACGTAATTTATATACAATTATTTATATAAAAAACAGCTGATTTCCAATAGTAACCGATCGATTGATTGTTCAAGCAACTGTCTACTTTTTAATATACTTTTCATTAGTGAAAAAATTTGAGTAACTTGAGTTATTCGAGTTGTTCGAGTAACTCGAGTTATTCAAGTGATTCGAATTATTCGAGTAATACTAGTTATTCGAGTTCATATTTTTGTCGAGTACTAATAGTTTCGAGTACTTAACTCAAACTAGAAGAAAAAATTACTCGCGAGTACTCGACAATCGAGTACTCGCACTTGAAGGTGTGCTCGAGTTTTCGTTCCAAGTACTCGAAAAAAATATGAATTACTCGAATTACTCGAGTACTCGAAAAAAATTTGAATTTCTCAATTCACTTGAGTACTCGAAAAAATATGAATTAATCGAATAAATCGAGTATTCGAAAAAATATAAATTACTTGAGTATTCGAAAAAATATGAATTACTCGAGTACTCGAGAAAATATAAATTACTCGTCAAAATATGAAGAACTTGAGTTACTCGAATAACTAGTTAATTTATCAATTATATTATCTACGGTAATTAGTTCTCATTTCCACGAGAATAATCAGTTTTTTGTTATGTTTTTATCATTTGGTTTTAGGTTGTATTTGTCCGTGTATTCAGGCGGAATTTCGGAATCAATTTTTAACGAGTTCAGGTCGAGTCCAAAGAAAATCATTTTATTAATTCAATCACTCATTTTTAATTTTCAATTAAAAGAAAGTTTTACCATAGCATGAAAATACAATAAGGAATATTTCGAGGTTATTTAAGATACACATCGATATTATGACAAAATCTATACGATTTTCGGCCGGCCATCATAGGACCACGCTCGCCACCATGCCTCACCCATTTGGTGGCCCGACTTCGGCAGTCGAAGGTGGCCCAACTGAGAGAAGTTGGTTGCCGTAATAAAAAGGTTACTCGGGAAGCATTTTTATATTTAAATTTTTGTATTTAAAGAATAGAAAATTATCTAAATTTCTAGTTATCATTATCTATTTATACTTATTTTTATGCACTTTTTATTAATTCTCAGCTGATTCTCAGCTGATGAAATAGCGATTTTTTTGTACAGTATATTTACATATATAATTTGTGTGCACATTATTTCATTCTAATACCTCTTATCAATCAATGATTCACTTATACAATTATAAGTTGATAATAGTATTCGCATGAATATTAATGTATTATTTGGTAATCTTAAAAAAAAAACAGAAAACATTTATCTCTTTCGTTATCTAAATCTGTATTCATTTGAAAAGAGTAACATGAAATGAATTTGGGAAATTATTGTATATAATTCAGTAAAATAAATATCTTTATTTATTTTATTTATTTTATTTGAATTATCAATTACAAATAATATTTTATATTGAAATCTTATATCTGTCTTAATATTATAGACCTACATATTAAGTTTAATTATAACAAATTTTTTAATTTATCAATTTAAATTAGCAGAAAAAAAAAACAATATTAACCAAGCTGTTTATAATTTTGTGACTATGACAAAAAAAAACTATCAAATATTATTCATATTTATTGTTGTATCATGATCTACTATTGATAATTACATTTTTTTTACGTTTAAAACTTCAATAATTTAGATGAATATCAAGTTAATATTATTTTGATTATTATATAATGAAACCACAACTAAAATTTTGAATTGATGAATAATTTATAATCTAAATTAAACTTTAATGATTTACACATTTTCATTCATCGAAATTATTTAGGTACAAGCCATGAATTTATCACGGTTAATAATCTTTCAAATTTATGTTTTGATTAACTTATTTACTTATTATATCATTAAGTATAACCTGAAAATTTTTAAATCGATAAAACATTTTATAGATTTAAAATACATACATGATGAACATTTAATAATCAATTCTTTACTAATAATTTATGAATTATTTTGATTTTAAAGACTCTGTAGATCTGTAACCATTTAAAATAAATTTAAATGGTGCCCTATTTTCATTTTTTATGGTAATATTTTTTATGTTATCAATTTGAAGAAATGGTGGTCCTTGTGCTAATTTTTCAAGTATTCCTACTACTTCAATGGGCGTTCCTTTTACAAATTTATTTAAATTTTCCAAATCAGAAAAGTTATAATTGCCTTTCAATTCTGTTTGTACTTTCCATCTGTTTGTCTTTCCATCTGGATCCAATAACAAATTCAAAATCTCGACTTTGATACTTTTTAAAAGATGATTTTATGTATCCATGTAGCCCTAAAATAAAATATAAATCAAATCAAAAATATTATTATATCATATATCATATTAATATAAATTTGATGCCATACGTATTTTTTTATAAAAATTTTCTTCAGCATTCAAAATAGTTGCATCAATAGTGGAATCATTGTTATCTGCTGTAACGGTATTCTACCGTGTTTGAATCTTTCTGCGCTTAGGTATCAAAATAGGATAGACGCTTGGTCATATATCTCGTCTAAGACGAATAAAGAAGTGCGTGTCTTGACGACCGGCACACGAGAGAGAAGTTCGCTGGCCGCGAGGCGCTTCAGAGAGTTTCCGGCTGTCGTTGCGTTAGCACGAAACCTCGAGAGATACTTGTTCGGGCATATTGTATCATCGGTGATATAACCGATCAGCGTCATAAGCGAGTACTATTTAGTTCGCGACGCGCCCTCCATCTGCTCACTCTCTCAATAGACGCGTACATTATATTTCATATATTATATTATTTCATTCTCGATTAATTCATACTCTATCTTCATTACATTTATATTTTTGTCTTATAATAAATCAGTTAGTTTTCTATTAAAACGTGCTTTCAACTAATTTATATTGCCTGACTATATTTAACATGAAATATATATTTCCCGTTGCTTACTCCGACGCCTCCGCGGTCCTTATTTTTCTATTATAGTAAAATACATATGTTTCTATATAAAATATTTAATAGGTTTAACTAGGAAATTTAAACCGAACAAAAATAAGGAGAACTGTGCTAGCGGCATCGCGTCTCTCGATCAGGTAAGAGAGAGAGAGAGACGCGCAGCGACGAGCTGATGGAAAAATGCTCTGTCGCACATCAATCTAACATACTAACTAGCTTTACCGGAGTCTGTTGCTAGTTTATTATAGTTAATATAAATCCTAGCAGCTCCGTATTCTAACAAAAATACATAGACTAAGTTAAAGTTAAATTGGAATTAAAAAATCTAATTCTTTTTTTGTAACGGACAAAATAACCGTTACAAAATGGCGCCCAACGAATAGATGCGTCAACGGGAACAGGTTTGTACGCGTTGTCTAATAAATTGAAATTTGCAAATCAAAGATAAATGAATTTAGAATTGACGTTAAATTTTTTTTATACATTTCGAAAAATAAAATTAATATTAAATTGCTGTTTTTTATGAAAAATAAAATAGAAATTTCTCGAAAAATTGCTAGGTATCTATTAAAATTTTTTTTGTCGGTTAGCTGTTACAAATTTGTGTCCCCACGTGTCCCAGCGAAAATTCTATTTCTTTGCTTAACGCGCAGATATTCTCGCGCTTTAATAGCATAGTGACAGAGACAAAAGATATAGTTCCGTATGCCTAATAGTTCGCTTTATGTGAAAAAGCGAACAGGCAGTCGAGATTTTCTAAGAATTAGAATAGTGCGTCGTTGTCTATAGCCTTTTTACCGATTAGGTCGTTAATAATAAATTACAAAATTTGAAGGTGAGAGAGAAATATTAATTTCAGCTAACGAGGAAGTTGAAATTAAATCAATTTTAACATAACCCTTTAATATAGGATAATCCAGTATCATTAATATTAACTTTTTTTTTGTATTTTGATATAATATTTAATTGAATAAAAATTAAAATTTTTCATACATATTAAAGGGCTAGATAATTTTTTTAACTTGTATAATAAGTAAAGTTACAAAGTTAAAATTTTTATTTATACACATAGTGGAAATTTTTGTTTTCTCTTTCTCTTTCATCAACGACTGCCAACTCGTAGCGCGGCAATCGACTGGCGCTGTGTGTGTTGTGGAGAAATTTTAGAATTTTCTCGAAGACTATGAATTAAAATTTATTTCTACACTACACGTTAAATACACATGTATAATAAATAAATTGTCCCTACACAGTTAGGTGTGCATTTTTAACAAAAGTCTAAAAACGCACAGATTTTTGGATTTAGTCATATAAATTAATACTTGGTATTTTAAATTGACTAATATTGCGAAATTCCGTTTAGTAATACATTGCATTTTTAGTTTGTTAAATTAATTGTAATTACTGGAAATTCTAGTATAAATCCAAAAATCAAAACAATTAAATTTTAATATATATATATATATATATATATACATATTTAGTAAAGTTTTTACTGTTACGTATGTATATGGTTTTAGTATAACCATATACAAACGATCAGTAATATAATTTTCTTTATAAAATAAATGTGCGTACACACACACACACAGCGAGCGTTAGTAAAACTGCGTGCGACTAGTATAAATAGAAAATATCTTAAGAAAAAAGACAGGAATATTACTACGAGATGGCAACACAAGTCACCGATCAGGTATCAACAGATGTGAAACAAAGAAGTGAAATAGCACTAGATGCCTCTAACGTATCAAAAGAACTGATAATTTATCTTACCGCCATGCACAACCAGATGAAAGATATGACAAAACACGTGCATGAGGTGTATTCCAAGATGGAAGAAATGTCAACTACAGTGAATTCTTTATCACAAAAAGTTGAAGTACTGTCACAGCCTTCAAGTCAAATCTTCGAGCACACATCTATTCGATCAGGCCACAGGTGAAAGAACACCTGAACGGAAAAACCTCCAAGGACATAAAAGTACCGAACAGCACGTTAACTTTCGTGATACATTTAGCGTACATTACGATAACAGTAGCAGCCCATTAAATAGCCAAGCAAACAACAATGCAGGTACAGATCAGCAAAATTATAGAAACCGTGATAATTTGCCAACTGGTACGGCAGGAGCACGTACAGTCGAGGGGGGAGGGACCCCTCACACTGCAAACAGTGCGACGGATAACGCTAATCTGACCAGACATAGTGACCCTCCAGCGAATGCAAATAAAAATACAGACGTAGGTCACATAGTGCGCCGCTGGAATGTTACGTTTTCTGGCGAGCGAGGCCAAAGTATAGACCTCTTTCTAACTAGAGTTGAGGAGTGTCGAAAACTGGCTAAACTGAGTGAGAGCGATTTATTAATCTCTCTCTCCGAACTGCTCACAGAGATTGCTGCGACCTGGTATCGACATAACAGGCATTCGTGACAAACCTGGGCTCAATTTAAAAAAGCTGCATTACGATGGTATGGATATAGCAGACGTTTCCAACAGAGATTGTTAGCAGAAACTAATGCACGTACACAAGGCAAAGACGAGCCTGTACGAGATTATATTATATGCTTACAATTTATAATTTTAAAACAAGTTCCGTTACCTGATATTAATCAGCAGCTTGATTTATTGCACCGTAACCTCTTGCCAGAAATTCAACGTATGGTCAGAAGAGATGAAGTTACGGACATTGAATCTTTATTGGAAAAAGCTGCAGAAGCTGAATTGATACTCGAGGCGGAGAGAGTCTATAGACCACCACCTTCACCAGAACAGTCATTGTTACCTGACGTAGCTTATAGGCCAACGAATTAGGTCAATGAAGTACAAATAGCAGCAGTACAGGAAGAACAGGCTGATAATGGACAGTTAAATTTAGGGAAAGCGTTAATCCAATTATTACAAGAAATACGTGTACTCAAAAAGGCGTTGGCAAAGCAGCAGAGGTTCAACGAGAACAATGTACAAAGACCTGCACCGCCTAAATTGCCTCGAAGGAAGTCTGCTAAGCGTCAAAGGAATTTTAAAAAGCAGCCTCGGAAACTTTCGCAAGATGACAGCAATTCGGAAGAACAAAGTCAACAACAAAAGGAAAGTTCTTTAAGAGATACAAATCAAACAAAACCAGGTCGAGAAAAGCAGAAAGGTTCGAAAAATCCAAAACGTAATTGTGAATGTTATCGATGTGGATTACCTGGATATACTATCTGGTCCTGCCCTATCTGTGCGGGAAGAAAGACCAGGGAACAAGTAGATGAGGTACCTACCGTTCCCAGTGAGGCTTATGAGACCTCAGAACCTTCTAATAGAAAGGTGTTCGATAAAAATCTATCTGAAGGCTCAGTAGAAACACAAGTTGAGTCTCACACTGGTCAAGTTGAGACCAGTGAGCAGGCAGAGACAAATCAGCCAATAATCGATGATGAAGCTCGATGGTGGCTCCCGGTAGTGATCGGAGATTACCGAATAAGGGCTCTGTATGACCCAGATGCATCACGCACGGTCATGAACTCGCTAGGCTTACAGCTAGCAGAAGCCTGTAATGTACCTTTAATACCAGCTACAGGTAGATTGGTTAAAGTAGCAGATGGAAAATCCTGCTCACTAATAGGTTATGTTGACCCTCCTTTCACTGTAGGCGGAATCACCAAAAGGATTCGCTGTGCGATCATGCCTAGCTTAAATGAAGAATGCTATCTAGGAGGCAACTTCGTACGAGCATTTAGAGCTATTTTCGATCCTTGTGAAAATAAGCTTTCTTTTAAAGGTACTAATATAAAGGTAAATTTAGAAGTTGCTGCTCTTGAACAACTGTACATTGGAAAATTAGAAACAGTTAGTTTAGCTGATGTATCAGCAGCTGATCAGGCTTGTGTAAAAAGCTTAAGTGTGGGTAGAGCAAAAGCGATTCACAAAATAGATGACTCAGTATGCAAGAGAAATAAAATACTCTCTCCAGCTGCTCAAGACATAGCAAGTAAGCTTGCACCAAAATTTGTTGGTACATATGTCGTTACAGCTAAATCTGGATCTAAATCGTATAGTCCAATTCATGGAGAGCAGCTGAGAGCATATATCGCAAGGCAAGAAGATGACCGGCAACCTCAACCACCGTTGGAATCAATGCGTGCGAATGAGACGATGAGCGACCCGTCTCTTGCAAGCGATGCGACTCCGTGTGCCAACGGAGGATCGGACTCAGATTGCGTGCGACCTCCTGCGAGCGGTGATTTTCCCCATATCGAGAAAGCGAATAGGAAGCGAAGTCATCCGCGTAAAGCAGCTATCGTCCGAACGCGAACTGTAGAGCATAGGCGTCAATCTGAGTCCGAACCGATCAGGCGTAAACAAGGTAGGCCTAAAGGTTCTACCAATGTGAAGCGTAGCGAAAGCATAGTAGTTTGTTCACCGGGAAAAACGCGTGTTCAACGAAAATTATTTCGTAGTAGAAAATCGTAATCACTAACATTGCTCAAGGCAATAATTGCATACCTACCACGCGATATGCAGAGCAGCAGAACCCGGTTATGCTGCGTCTGGCGGAGGGGTGTAACAGTATTCTACCGTGTTTGAGTCTTGCGCGCTTAGGTATCAAAATAGGATAGACGCTCGATCATATATCTCGTCTAAGACGAGTGAAGAAGTGCGTGTCTTGATGACCGGCACGCGAGAGAGAAGCTCGCCGGCCGCGAGGCGCTTCAGAGAGTTTCCGGCTACCGTTGCGTTAGCACGAAACCTAAGCCGCGCTGTGCTTATTAGAGAATTTCGCCACGTGGTCTTATAATACGTTAGACTAACTTCGCAATTGATAGCGCGAAACATTGTCTTTATTAAAAGGCGTGAGTTTATACCGACTTGCGTATTATATTATATTTGCAAGTTGCCACTCTTAGAAATTCTTTATGTAGAGTTTCGCTTGACCGCTTTTCGCGCGTCTTAGCGGTCAGCCATTAAGTGCCAGCAAATACGTTGATCGGCGTGTATAGGATTCCACCGATCTACGTCCAGGCAACCACGTTGGCAGAGCTCAGCGGAATTCAAGGATCGGGAAGAGACGTGTTCCACCGACCTAGTCTAGAGCATCTACGTATTGGTTACGTACAGGGAAGGAGCTTCGATAACGGGCGAGCGGCGTCTACGTGCACGTAGGTAATTAGTGTAAGCTGGCCAGTGCGTTATTGTAAGTATAATTATACTGTGCGATATCCAAGTGTCTCTTCCTCGAAAGATACTTGTTCGGGCATATTGTATCATCGGTGATATAACCGATCAGCGTCATAAGCGAGTACTATTTAGTTCGCGACGCGCCCTTCATTTGCTCACTCTCTCAATAGACGCGTACATTACTTTTTATATATTATTCGATTTCATTCTCATTTAGTTTACTTTTTATCTTTGTATTTATATTTTTCTTATAATAAATTGATTCCGTTTTTCTATTAAATCGTGCTTCATATTAATTATATTGCCTGACTAAATATAACATAAAATATATATTTTCCGTTGCTTACTTCGACGCCTCCGCGGTTCTTGTGAGCAGTTATAAATTATTTAATTACGTAATATCATATATTTTAATATAACGTATTTTGGAACCTGCCTCACGAAGGAAAACTGCGCTACCGGCCACGCGTCTCTCGATCAGGTAAGAAAGAGAGAGAGAGTCGCAGTGCGTGCAGCAAGCGACAAGTATATCAGATATGATTTGGTCGTTTATCAATAGGATTGATTAGCTAGCACAATCGGAGTTCGCTGTATAATATTTAGTGAAATTCTTACAAATTTCAGCAACTCTGCATATAGTAAAATTTAAGGACTTAGCTAAAGTTACATTAAATTAAAAGCTAATTCTTTTTTTTTGTAACGGGCAAAACAACCGTTACACTGCTTCTTGGTAAACACCGTAAATGTCCACATTGGAATTTTCTTTAATTAATATTTCAAAGTGGACATTACCACTATTATAAATTATATTTTTAATAGGCGATGCCATACCTGCACTAATGTGTACTATCTAAAATTAGATTAAGTGATAAAAGTAAAGTTTCATGTAAATAGAATAATAAACTATACAAATATATTACCGTATAAATATTTTGAATTTTATTAATTATTTCAATATTCTTATTCCATGCGATGACTTGGATTCTTTTACCACTTCCATTGTCAACAATAAATTTGTAGTACTTGGCTTTAGATTGGCTGTTGCAATTCGTGTCGACTTTAATCACATATCGAACAAGATCACCGTAACCAAACACATATATTTTTAGTTATATTTTTGTTTATACTATTCCTATAATGAATATATGTTTAAAATTAATGGTATTTATTTCACTTCTGATCATGTATATACATTAATAGGTATACTTTATTTTATTTACTTTTGTTGATAAATGATAATAATATAAATGTAGCTACTTAAATTTATTGTGCAATTTATCACTAATATAAAATTTTTAGATTACTGGAGTAAAGATAATTGAAGTAAAGATATGACCAAAAATCATTATACTGTCAAACACCAGTTTATAAGTTAATCAATTTTAGATATAAACAGTTATAGACATAGAAATATTTTTGTACTTACATAGTTGAATCCCCTATTTGTACGTTGTTTAAAATATCATTTGCAGTAAAATCTTCTTGCGTTAACATTTTAAAAGTTGTAAATTTAGTTTTACAATTATTATTAAATTTCAAAGCTCACCTATTTAAACAAATTTTCGTTATAAATAAAAACAACGAAGCATCACTTAATTTATTGTAGCAATCATTTGTTTTATGAATAAAACAATCCTTTTCTAAAATCATCATCACGCTTAGAATTCCCCGATTCCCCGTTTTTTATTTGAAAATAAACTTTTTTATTTATTAAACAATTAATATTTATTCTTTAAAACAAAAATAATATATTTCTGCTAACAAACCACAGTATATGTAAAGATTCATATCATGTATTATGGCTGAATTTAAAATTCTGCAATCAAATCGAACGAACCAATGGAATCATCCAATACTTTGTCTGATTTTAAATTCACAACTAAAGCACATTTGTGGATACCACGTATTTGGTAGTTAGATCATGCGCATACGCTAGTCAGAGCTAAACGCTTTCAAACAGCGAGAAGACAATTAAAGAGTTGCACTTGAACTTTTTCGTTAAATGTTTATCAGATTTTAAATAGTAATTAATAATAACAATTATTAATTATTATTATTATTATCGTTACTATTATTATTACTATTACAATCATCATTTGAGTAATAATTATTATTAATATGTATTTATAACAATGTACAATACTGCATTCTCTAAATTATATTGTTAGCATATTACAATTAAAATATATTAAAAGTGTTATTTAAATAGAGATATTTAGGACAAATATAATTATATAAATTTTAAATCTTGCAATTTTTAATCTGTTGATTTTTATAATTTTGTTAATCTCATTTAAAAGTCATAAAAATATTTTAAAGAAATAATTTCTATAAAATGTATGTTGTATAATAATTATATCATCGTTCTATAGTAATTATTTTATTTTTTATTTATATATTATTTATATCATCATTCTAGAATAATTATTTTATTTTTTATTTACATATTATTTATATCATCATTCTAGAATAATTATTTTATTTTTTATTTATATATTATTTATACATAAAGTTCTTTATATACAAAATTCTTAATCAAATTATCATGTAAATCGTTTAAATATAAACGTAAAGAATTCCAAGATCGAACTCTAGATAATGCCACGTACAATTGTCCATAATTAAATACTTGCTTTCTTAAGTCAATGCCAATTTTGTCAAACGTCTGACCTTGAGCTTTATTAATTGTCATTGCAAAAGCAATTTTTATAGAAAATTGCCTTCTTTTAAATGTAAATGGATAATCACTTTCCGTTGAATATAAAGTGATACGATTTAAAAATACTATTTCTTCTTTTTTATCTCCAGTTAATATTTCACATTTAATTATATGATCGGATTAATTTAAAATTAATAGTCTTGTACCATCACATAAACCTTCACTAATATTAAGATTACGTATAAGCATTATGATACAGTTTATTCGTAATCTCAATTCGTATGGTAGTAAGGATGGTGGATTTAAACTGTTTAAATATTCTGGTAATAATGATTCATTTATGCCTGTGTTATCGCAATTCTCAGTACTATCAAGTGATGTATAAATTCTTTCTGTTTCCTCATCAAGTAATTTTACAACTTTTTCATTAATATCATTTACATCTGAATTCCAAGCTAACAAAATCGCATAACCGATTGATTTTCTGTACTCTTTGTTTTGAAATATTTTACCGTACGTATCTTTTACTATATCAATATCAGATGGAATAACATTGACATGTGGTAAAAAATGTTTTATTCACATATTATCATTACTATCATTTAATTTTCCATCGCCAACATTTAATAGAAATTTTGAAAAAGTTATTTCTTCAGGCAAAGCTCTCATATTTTGTATTAATGAAAATTTTATGAAATTTTTTCAAAGTAAACTGCGATTTATTGATAAATCTACCATTTCACTTCGTGTACCATTTGTTTTTACAGGTAGTAATTGTCTAAAATCTTCTCCTGATATTACAATTTTCCCATCAAAAACTATATTATAATTCATTATATCACGTAATGTTCTATCCATTATCTCTATAGCATATCTTGGTGCCTTTGGTGCTTCATCCCATATAAAAACATCAACGTTTTTTAAATATTCAGCTTCTTTACTTTCCAATTTTATATTTGAAGATGAATCTAAATATAAAGGTACTGGTAATTGAAATACTTTATGTACTGTTTTGCCATGAGGAAGCAAAGTAGCAGCTATACCAGTAAAAGCCATTGTACATACACTTTTATTATTCCGTTTTAATAAATACCAAAGTGTTTGATACAAATAAGTTTTATCAGATCCTCCAGGGCCATCTATAAAAAAACAATTATTGTCATTGGATTTTGAATTAATTGTGATAGCAACAGATACTACTTTTTCTGCAATTTCCTTTTGTTTTACATTTAATTTATTGAATTGAAGATATCCAATCGATAAATAATCATCAATATTATCAATTGTTATTGGTAAATCGTTATCAATTGTTAGTAAAAGACATTGCAATTGTGAAAAATCAGAAAGGCTTTTATCTTCTAAAGTAAGCATACTTTGAACATGTATAATTGATTTGCAGTAACTCTGTTCTTTATTATGGTGTTGCATAAAATCATTAGACATTTTATCTTTAAAATCATCCCAAATTTGTTTTGGATTCAGAGGATTGCAATACAATAAAATGCGAAGAAATAAACTACGAAGTTGTTTTGGCATTATATAATGAGATGCTACTTGCATTGCATATGTCCACTCATTATCAGTTTCAACAAAGCCATAAAATACACAGGTTTCAGTATATGTTTCTATTATATTTTCATTTACTTTTATTAAATTCTCAAAACTTGTTGCCCCTTTAATACACAATAACAATATTCTTAAATGAAATAATTCTATCTGAGTTGGACTAACAGTATACATTCTACCAATACAGTTAATGTATTTCCTGCATTTAGACCACTGTTTCACCTTTGTTCCATTGATTTCTTTTGTTTTAAAAGTATAATGTAGAGGAATATCAGCGTAATAATAATTACGTGCATCTGGATCACTTTCATTTAATGCAAAATAATCTTGAAGCATTGAAACTTGATTTAATGTATTATCAATTTCGGTTTCATCTAGGTCAGTATGAATTGTTATATTTTGAAAATTAGGAAGATGAACTGGCAAACGTATAATGCAATGACTTTTATCATGTAATGGTTTAGACAAAAAACGCCAAATTGCTTCTGACGGACCAACATAACGAGTATTAATAAAACAGTTTATCTTGTCATGTTCAAGTGATTTATTTCCATCATCTAAATTAGTTATTACTGCAGAAGCAGCATCATGACCTTTATACATATATTTATGTAAATATTTGATAGATTTTATACTTGAACAAACTTCTACATTTAAGTGACAATTAAACATTTTAGATAATACTGGACAATAAGGAACCACGTTGCGATTATCTATTATGAAATTATCAGGCCTTGTGTAAATTTTATCAGTATTTCTACCACGATAAATAGGATAATTATTTGTATCTATTAATGTCTCTTAGCTGAAATGTTTTGGATATTTTTTTGAACATTTGCCATCAACAATGCACCAATCTCCACAGGGTCCATGTATCATATGTTTCATAATAATATTATGTAAAATGGGTTCTCTATTTGGATCAGGGATTTCACAGCTTATAAATTTGTCAATTTGTTCTGGAGTTATAATTTTACATTCTGAACTTAAAGTTACTAATAAATGAGCATGCGGTAAACCACGTTTCTAAAATTCAATAACATATATAAAAGCAGCGACATTTCAGAAAAATTTTCGCTTCACAATAAAATCAATTAATGCCATCTCTTTTAAATGAAATACTCGTGTGCATATGTCTGGTCAATCTGAAGTCTGCTGACCAGCTAATAAATTTTCTTGTATTTCTATCTAATTTGGGTTGCATGTCATGGTAATAAATAAATCAGGTTTACCTTTTTTTTGAACCAATACCATAGAGTCATGATAACATTGTAACATATATCTTGGAGAGCCTACAAATGTTGATGGAAGAATTGTAATTTTTCCAATCCTCATATTTTCCTCATTATTTGTTTTTTTCTGCATAGAATCCTTTATTCCTTGATGAGATAAGATTCGTAACTCTTGATGCGACTTGCAATATTCAATCCGGCCTTTTTTTATTTTAACATAAGAATCGACTGAGTATTTTTGAAATAATCGACGACCTCTTATGATGGGATTAAATTCATCATGAATGGCAATTCGATACTTCGTGTAAGCTGCTCTAGTAATTCGTTTTGCACTATTATTACATGTCATATTTCTATACCATCCTTGAGATCCATGAGGATAAAAAAGAGGATAAACCCATGGTTCAACGTTTGGATCTATAGAACTAACACTTTGCAATTCTTTGGTATTTTTATTTTTAATTATTACATAAGAATCAGGAATTTCTCCATCAGCTGTGGTTAAAAAGATTGCTGCTACTTCATTGATTTTTTGAAAATTATAGCGGCGTTTGTCTGTTCCAGGTTTTACAGAAAATAATAATTGCAATTCTTTTGGAAACTCTAAGTTTTCTTGTTTTTTCAATTCATCTCCCATCATTTCATATGATTGAGCAAATATATTGTAATCACGCATTGTTTTCTCAATTAACGGTAGGCCGGAGTAGAACCTGATACCGACCGAGTAACAATTGAGTTGTTTGTTATTTACTCAAGTTTTAATCGGTGTATCTTTAAATTAAAGGTCGAGCGCAATAGATATTATTATTATGAACATCTATGCACAAGAAAAAAAATATTTACCGGTTTGTTTTTGAGAAAAGTAAGTAACGCGAAAATATTATAAACATAAACTTTTACTTTGGCGTTACTTACTTTTCTCAAAAACAAACCGGTAGATATTTTTTTTCTTGTGCATAGATGTTCATAATAATAATATCTATTGTGCTCGACCTTTAATTTAAAGATAAACCGATTAAAACTTGAGTAAATAACAAAAATGCCAATTAGACAAGGACAGCGAATCCAGCCTGCTGTTAATTGTACAATGTCGGTATCAACACCATCATTTAAAGCTAATCTATGCTCAATAGCTGCATCTGCATCAACAATGAAAAGTTGACTGTAAGATGGCCTCTCATTTATTTACGGGTATAATGATGTATTGATTTGATAGTAAATTTGTCCTTGTATTTTAAAACAATAAGGACCAAGACGTCTATTATTAAAATTTGTAATATTGACATTCAAAGATGCGAAAGAAAAAAAATTATTATATATTCGAATATTTTCAAAAAATAAATTAGATTTTGGGTTTACACCATCAAATAACTGTTTTAATTCATGTGGAAAAGCAGATATTGTTTGAAGAATTACATCACCGTGGCTGCAACAATCATTAAAAGAATTGCCTTTGCCACATACTTTCTCTAATTCAAAATGTTTCGCTTTACAATGAATGCAAAGAATATTCATTTGCCCAATATAATGTTCGTTAATATTTTGCTCCATAATAAGATATTTATCGACATTTATATTATTATTTTTATTGTTAAGATAATTATGTTCATTATAAATTTGTATAAAATCAATATTAATATCAGATGATGGAATAATGTTATTTAAAATCGCTGAAGATTGTGTTCCATTAATAGTTCTTTTTTGACGTTTTCTTTCCCAATACTGTCGTTGGTATTCTTGTTGTCTTTCACGTTTTTGTCTTTCGGATTCTTTTTGTTCTTCTAAATTTCTATTTTTCTTTTGACAAACCATTTTCGAATAAAGAATATAATTTAGAAAAAATTAATTGATCTTTACTTCAATAATTAGGAATTTGAAATGAAAAGTAGAAATTAAAAAGTAGTATTTTTATTCTTTATATATATTATATATGTATACAAAGACATAATATTTATTTTAATGTTATACATTATTCATGAATAGTTTTAAAGAATCAAAATATTAAAATAGTGAAAACAAATTCTAGTAATTTTTTTCAATAATATTATAAAGATTGCAATAAAAATTGTTATATAAATTTCTACATTTTATATAAATTTTATCAATTTCATTCAAAATTGTCTTTGAAAGTTGATTTTATTATTGTATAATACTGTGGGGACACTCACACTTGTATGTATGCGTATGGCGCTGTAAGCGCACCAATACACATACATGAGAACGCCTCTGCGCAGGCTCATATCAGACGAGGAAGTAGTAGCTCCGAGACTGCTTGCTTGTACTTCAGTCTTGTTCCGCCAGCCACTGCGCTTAGTCGCATTGGCTCTCTAATAAAGTTACATCTAACTTATATAGTCTTTGGCTTATTTCCAGATCCTAGTCTCCTTCTGCACTTAACTTCTACATCGCCACCAAGGCGTTATATCTGGTGACCCCGACTGAAGGATTCAGCGACGACCAGGCAGCCATTTTATTAACCAAGCGACGGACCAAGAGGGACGCCTCGAAATTCCGCCATTTTGGGTTTTCTGTTTGCTGGTCAAACATCGAATTTTTGCTGCTCTCGTCGCTCATCCACACGCATAAGGAGTCTTCTCTTTCTCTCTGCTGGGACTAGAAAGGCGGAACATCGCACGCACGCATCGCACGGCCCCTACGAGCTCTAAGTGGAAGACGTTTTTTCTGCGGCATCTGCCTCAACGTCTTTGTCCGGAGCATCGTTGTACTTCTTCTTAAGGTAGCGAGAGTTGCTAAAGTGCACTCTCTTTTATATGTTTTATTCTTCTCTAATAGAAAATCGCGAGTGCGCGAATAAAAGTGTTAAAGTGCAAAAATTCGCACAAGAAACCTTTCTCTAGAGAATCTTGGCCACGTGGCGCCATTAATTTTTGACACGCATAATTACGTGAAAATTTTCTTTGTTCACGGCAGTGCGTGTTGTGGCCGTTATAGTAGAGCGAATCGTGAGTGAAATTTATCTATCACATTTGTGAAAAAGCACGCCATTGACGCGCGTATAGGTTATGTACGCATTGCGTCTGGCGTTGGAAAATTTCTTTTCTCGCGTATGTCGCTTTATTAGAAACTAAAAAAAAAAATCATTTTTATACAGTAATTTTTATGCCCTAAGACACGCGACATAGGTTATGTACGCATTTTGTCTGGCATATTAATTTCTTATTTGACCGGTAGTCACGCGATATTGCTTCTAAAGACAAAGAAACGGCCAGTTTTAAGTCTAGCAAAAACGCGTACTTTTAACTAGTATAAACGGTCAAAATTTAATATCGAAACAACTACCTCAAGGTCATCGTGGAACATCTTTCAACTTTAAGCGAATGCGGAGTGCGAGGAGTCGGTTTTTCGCGTCAACTAGCTAGCATTAATTTTGTTTTTCGTATTTGAATTTTGAGTTATTTAATTGTAAAAAATAACGAAAAGTCGACTCTAGACAAATTAGCATAATTTAACCTAGTATAGAATTTCTTATAAGATTCGCTGAAGTGCAATATAAAAAATTAGTCATATGTGTTTGTGTCGTATTTAACCTTTTATATATTTATTTAATTGTATTTTTGTCTATATATACATATATTTTTTTTATTTTTTATACATATATCTACATATATTTCTTTTCACATATAAAATTTTAACTGTGCACAATTGAGGATTTCTCGTCCTAAAATTTTAAGATACTTTAAAATATATATACTTTTTCTTTATCATTGTGAGAAAATCTCACTTTAACTCGAGGCGCTGGCATTGCTTAAGAAAGCTCCTTCGTCGATTCCTCCGGATCTCAAACGGGGACTATCGAGAGTAGTGCGAGTGCCAAGAGCCTTCTCCATATTATTTTAACTCGGTAATAGACGAGAAGGCCGCAATTGCTCTTATCCGGTAGTTGACCACGTGAGAAATTCTCTCCGATTTTTCACTCGCACAGCGAGTGCGCGTATTATCAATTATTTGCGCTTGTGCATCGGATAGCCTTTTTGTGCATCAGTCGTCGACCACATGAGGTCTCTCACGCTGAGCACGTGAAGATAAAACCCGATTACACAAGACGCCTCCTTATTATCTATTTAAGCATAAAATCATATTTCGTATAATATTCGGAGAGAGTTTTCTCGAACTGGTCACTACATAGACTTAAAAAGCGTTATTCCCTCTTTTGCGACCGCTCGTCCGCAAAAATGCCTCCCAAAGTAGTTCATACACCTCCTAAAAACAGCGAGCCCGGCAACACGGAACGTACGGAAAACGCGTTACGTATGCAACAGAACAGCTCTTCTTCAGAGAGCATGTACTCGGGTGACGGGGGCGTCCTGGGAACTCTAGAAAATGCTATAGGACCAATCGTTTCCGACAGTTCGCCCACCGGGTTTCATGTAAATTTAACAAACTCAATTATTAATAAAAATCAAAAAACGTTTGAAAAATCCTTATTAACGAATAGACAAAGAACCGCGCATAGTTTCGATCAGAATAGGCTTTTATCTATTAGACCACCTTCTCATAACATACCAAACGAAAAAACAGTTCCACGAGAGGCTTATGAAAGGATGGAAAAAACTTTGAGTAATAAAATTAAACTAATGCAAAATTCGCACAGCGAACAAATTAATAATTTAACAGAGCAAATAGAGTCATTAAAAGCACTTGTATTAAATCAAGCGAGAAATGAAAATTCGTTAGAGACTCAGCAAAATTTAAATTCTAGACTTTTCGAAAATACAAGAAACACTCAAAGTCATTATAACCTTCCATCGGCCTCTACAACAACACATAAACAAACATCACACCTTTTTCCTACAGAACAAAGCACGACCTTCAATTCAATATCAAACATTCCAAACACACAAGAAACACAACCTTTAATAACAAATAACCGAACTTTCTCGAATTTTAACTATCCTGTAACCTTTCCCGTATACACAACAAATACGCCCAACATAAACACACAGAATCATAACACTCAACCGTCAGTCGCGGCTAATATAAAATTTAAACCAATTAAAATGCCCTTCTGGCAACACGATCCGGTAACATGGTTCGAAATGTTCGAGTATCAACTATCGATACAAAACATAACGGACGACAATATTAAATTCGTAAACGTCATGCCTAACCTTAGCAATAGTATCGTTGATGAAATATCTAATAGCACCAAATTGCTAAGACCTAATCATCGTTACACCTGGATTAAAGACATCTTAATTAAAAAATATACGCAATCGCAAGATTCTAAATTACAGACATTATTTCGCGGTTGTCAAATCGGAGCAAGAAAGCCATCGGAATATTTATACCAGCTGATTAATCTCGCGGGAGAACAAATGCCACGCGCGTCGATTCTTAAAGCTTGAAGAGCCAATCTACCAGGCAACATCCGTCCGTTTATACGAGAAGACGTAACACCTGAAAACGAAATGGCGTCGGTCGAGCTTGCTGATCAAATACATGCCGACTTACATGCAAATCATAACGCGATTCATGAAATTAAACAAAATGAAACACACATTTTGACGGAAATGATGACTAAAGTCGACGCGCTCGTAAGTCAACGTAATATAGTCAAAAGACGCTCGCAAGATAAAACGTGGCACGAAGGCAACAAAGCAGGAGGGCGCGGACGTAGCAAAAGCAGAGAACGTAGACATTATTGTTACCATCATAGTAAATACGGTAAAAACGCATTTAAATGTACCAAGCCGTGTGACTGGGTGGATAACTCCATTAAACCAGATCAACAAAACACGAGAAATAAAGATAGAACAAGCTTGGATGGTAACAAAGAAAACGTCAAAGATTCGTTAAACTAGAAACTCGGCGCGTCATGGAGACCAGCGTGGCCGGGACTAATTCAGTGCGTCTCCACGTAAAAGATAAAACCACTAATGAGGTGTTTTTAATTGACTCGGGCGCGGAAATTTCCGTAATCCCTAGACCAAAAAATTTTTCGGGAAAAAGACAAATTTAAACTTATATGCAGCCAACGACACTAAAATAAACACATATGGCACATTACACAAAAAACTTGATTTTGGGTTCACTCAGGAACTGCTATGGCTTTTTATTATCGCAGATGTCCCTTATCCTATATTGGGAGGGGATGTTTTAAATCATTTTCATCTTTTACCAGATCTTAAGAAAAAATTACTAATAAATGCAAGTACGAATGAAACAATTAATGGATTTAACAAAGCCGTTCCTGACTTACAAATCTCTTTGATTGACCCCAAGATCAAATATGCATACATTTTAAGCAAATTTCCTACGGTAATAGGTGTTGATAGGCCAAAATCTCTAAAAAAGAGAGGCATCTATCATTATATTAAGACCACAGGTCCTCCTTGTGCGCAGAAACCGCGACGCTTACACCCAGAAAAACTTAAAGTAGCTAAATCAGCGTTTGAAGAGTGGTGTAGGTTAGGTGTGTATAGACCCTCGAAAAGTCCTTGGGCTACACCCATACACATAGTGCCTAAAAAAAACGGGGAATGGCGAGTCTGCGGAGACTATCGAAAATTAAATGAGGTAACGGTACCGGATAGATACCCCATACCGAATTTGCACGATTTTTGGAGTAATTTACACGGTAAAACTATTTTCTCCGCCTTAGACCTGGAAAGCGCGTTCTTACAGATACCCATCTTTCCAGATGACATCCCCAAAACGGCAGTAATTACACCGTTTGGTCTGTACGAATTTCTCGTCATGACTTTCGGTTTTAGAAACGCGTCGCAAACGTTTCAAAGGTACGTCAACCTTGCGCTGGGAGATTTAGATTTCGTCTTTGCTTACATCGACGATATCCTAGTGGCGTCCGCCTCACCCGAGGAACACGAGAAGCACTCAAATATAGTGCTTGAAAGATTGCAGAACTTCCATTTGCATCTAAATTTAAAAAAATGCATCTTCGGAGCCGAAAGTTTAGTTTTTCTCGGGCATACGATCGATAAAGAAGGCCTTAAGCCTGACCCAAAGTTGGTCGATTCAATCAAAAATTTTCCACAACCGCGAACCGTAGATGAATTACGTAGATTTCTCGGTTTAGTTAACTTTTATAGAAAGACAACCCCTCAAGCGGCAGAAACGCAGCGCCATCTGCACGCGCTCATTAAAACTAACAAAAAGAAAGATAAAACACCGATAATTTGGACCCCAGATGCACTACAGGTTTTCGAAAAAACAAAGATAGACCTAACTAATATTACCAGTTTAGCTTATCCGTGCACAGACGCAGAAATACGCGTAACTACGGATGCCTCAAATTTCGCCATGGGTGCTTCCTTGGAGCAATGTGTAAACGGCAGTTGGCAGCCACTAGCATTTTTCTCCAGGAAGTTCACTCCCGCGCAATCAAAGTACAGCGCTTACGATCGCGAACTAATGGCAATTTATGAAGCTTTAAAGTATTTTGGCTATTTTTTGGAAAGTCGTAATTTTAAAGTTTTTACTGATCATAAACCGCTAATCTACGCGCTCGGGCAAAACTTAGACACGTGTACACCATTGCGCGCGCGTAAATTGTCGTTTATATCGCAGTTCAATACGGAAATTTGTTACTTGCGGGGCGAAGACAATGTGGTCGCAGACTCGCTCTCGCGTATTGATCCTTCCATTGCGCCAGCCTCTTTTGACTGGAACAATGAGGCATCAACTGGAGAACCCTTTGTAAAAAAGACCCTCGCAAGTATCACGACATTCAACTTTCCAACATTTTTTACTCTTGAAGAAATTTCACAAGAGCAGGAACGCGATGACGAATTAAAAGAGATAATTGCGGATTTGAATCACCCTCTAAAATTAACTAAGCTGCGCTGGGGACCCAATCGAACAGCCATCTATTGCAACTTCGACGCGCAAACCTTTCGACCATTTATACCCAAGATACTTAGACGTGAAGTATTTAAAATTTTTCATATTAACAACGCGCACCCTTCGGGCCGTGTAACCGATAGGTTAGTTAGACAGCATTATGTGTGGCCTAATATGGCTAAAGAGGTAAAAGAGCAGTGCAAAAGCTGTTTAGATTGTCAACGCGCTAAAGTTTCTCGCCAGAATAAGTTTTTGCCACTGCACTTTGTTGAACCAGACGCGAGATTTGCGCATGTGCACATCGATATTGTAGGTCCCTTGCCCTCGAGTGAAGGCTACAAGTATCTGCTCACGATGATAGATAGATTCTCGCGCTGGCCAGAGGCGGTACCTCTACACGATATCACGGCGCCGGTGGTTGCGCGCGCATTTTTTTAAACTTGGGTAGCGCGATTCGGTGCACCCGTAACAATAACTACGGATCAGGGGCGGCAATTTGAATCTCAGCTTTTCATCTCACTCTTAGAACTAATAGGTTGTAATCGGACGCGTACGACTGCTTACCATCCGCAGGCAAACGGCATGATTGAAAGATGGCATAGGCAATGAAAAGCTGCATTAATGTGCCTTGCACGGACTCATGAATGGACCAAAGTTTTTTCAAGTGTTTTATTGGGATTGCGTACTAGAATACGCCTAGGTACGGATGCTAGTTCAGCAGAGTTTGTGTATGGCACAAAATTAACCATTCCGGGCGACATCTTGCAGTTTCGCGACACCCGCGGCCTTAATGACAACATCTTTTTATCGGAATTTCGGGATTATATCGCACAAATGAAACCAGTTCCGGTAGTACATAAAACTTCCGCCAAACCTTTCGTCTTTAAAGATCTCAACACCTGCACTCACGTGTTCGAAAGAGTGAGAGCCGTAAAACCGCCACTTACACAACCATACACCGGTCCGTATAAGGTTGTCTTGCGTCATCAAGATGGGCGCACTTTTACCTTAGAGAAAAACGGCAAACATGTCGTTGTAAACTTAGAACGTCTTAAACCAGCGTACTTTTTAACCGAAGTCCCTGCAACAGTTTTTATCTCCGAACTTTAACTTACCTACAAGCGCCTCGGTGCGCAAACTCGTCGATAACGCAGAGAGTGAGGCCTCGCAACTTCCTCCCTCCGTTGTAGATAAAAATAAAGTGCAGGATGATAACTGCGAATTAGGTAGTTTTTTGACACAGCAGTCAATAAATGAAGACTGTGATAATAGCACGGAGGATAGGACCTTGCGATCCCCACTCTCTCAGACTAATGACACTGCACCCTGTGCAACTGAAACAAATGGCCAAGAGCCACCTCGCGTCGGTAAATCAGATTCCGTTGCTGAGCCTCCTGTTATCACACACGAAGTTCTTGTACATAGAGATGATGACATGGACGAGTTGTCGCCGGGGGGGGGGATGATCGTGGCGTTAGCAGCGACATTCAAGCGTCTAGTGATGGGATAATAGATGAAAGCGCGCCTCCGGAAATAACTAATAGTAATCAAATTATTGATGCACCGGAATGCATAGAAGCTTCAGAAACTTCCACTCTCAACAAAGACAATCCTTCCTCTGTCATTCATCCACAAGCAACTCCCTCCTTACCTAAAAAGAAAAAATTTATTCCCAACATCCTTAAAAGAAATAAAATTAATTCAATAGAAAATAGGGAGGTAGATAGAAAAGTTAGATTTAGCGATCAAATCTCGGTTGAATACATATGTAAAGCCTCGCACTCATTTCCTAAATTGTATAAAAAACGCAAGCGAAATGTCGCTAGAGAACTGGAGGATATTAAATGCCTCCTTACTAAATATTTGAGTATAACTAATCAAAATGCCTTTTCGTCTGTTCTCTAGCTCCTGCTGGTCCAGCTTGCTAGAAGACATGTCTTCCCATAGCGGTTGGGTCAGAACACAGGATGTCTCCGCAGAGATCCTCCGTCTACATGAGAGTCTTCTCAATGCCATCGTGGCAACACCAGAGGGCTCTCCTACGAGACACCATCTTCGTATAGCGGAGCTCTATCTCTCGGAGTTCAAAGAAGAATACCTGCGAATCTTAACCGAGACCATGAACGCCGCCGTTCGTGCCTCCCTACGCACTTACCCGTGCACTCCACCTACCTATGATCGTCGCCTTCCTATCTTGTTCATAGGCGGTCAGCATGTATGTACCCTGTTAGTGTATAACATGTATAAAGTTTTGAAAAAGGTTTTGGGTGACATGCTGATCGCGCGTGGACAGAAGGAGTTTAAGATCAATGCGATCTTTGTCAAGGGTTCGAGGTGTAGTGCGCGGGTGACCTGCGATAACCTCGCGTCGTCAACTAGAATGCAGTGCGACGCCCTTTTAAATAAACTTTTTTTTGAAAAGGAACGTGGGGGCAAGTTATGCAGGAGATACGTAAAAGTATGTCCAGCTAGGAATTTTTTGACAGACACCGATTCACAACCGGTGGTACAGGTCCCTCAAGACCCTACTTCTGCCTGCCTTGCAGCCCTGCGTCTTGATCCTATTATTAGATGCATTGTTAAACACTTGGACAATGACTCCAAGTTGGCACTAGTCACTGCATTCGAAGGATGGCGCGAGGTTCATTACAAATTAGGCCACCTGCACTTTGATTCGGGTAGCGAGCGATACCAGACGGAAAATGGATGGCAAAGAATGCTTGAAGATGCGCACCAATTTTACTTTTCTAGCATCACCATCCGCGAGTGGTGGCCCATAGATGTGTCCGAGCTCCAAAAATTGTTGGATATTAATTTAGTTAACCCGTCGGGTCGGGAGGAGCGGATACATCTAACGGGCGTTGATTTGCGCGGCGTTGTGGTAACGCCTACGGCACTGGAGATGCTATCCCGATTCT
The DNA here is from genome assembly GCA_017163975.1 of Anastatus disparis. Classification (NCBI taxonomy): domain Eukaryota; kingdom Metazoa; phylum Arthropoda; class Insecta; order Hymenoptera; family Eupelmidae; genus Anastatus; species Anastatus disparis. Next base: position 2,951,990 of record JAFFSR010000329.1, on the reverse strand, counting down.
TCACCATTGAAGGATTGATTATTGGAAAAACTACCGGGTTTTTCGAGAATCGGGTTAGCCTTGAAGGTGTCAAGCATCTTGCCGTCCATGATAACCCGATGGTTTGTCTTGCTTGGGAGAAGAAGCACGAGGAGGATAACTCCGACGAGCGCATTTGGATCCCATGGCTCAACCGCCAGGCTACTTGTATGCTCACTTCTTTAAGGTTCGTACAGAGTCCACAGTTGCGTCTGAAATTTTTAATCGAGTTTCTTAAGGACAATGATAAAATTTCTGAGCTTAGCCTGGTGGATTGTTCCAACATCGACCCAATGCTGCAGATGTGGCAGCTCCCTGTATGGGTGTTCACTGAGCTTAACTCCTTGAGCACCTTCCGCATGGAGCATAACACCACGACCGCCGAACCACTGGACTTTATTCATCAACCAGACCTCCATACTCTTCCTTCTTTAATGGAGTTGAGCCTTAAAGGCAGTAGATTCGCTGAGCAGCACTTGCAAAATTTTTTAAACCATGCTCCAGTGCTTCGTGTGGTCGATTACACGGGTTTGGACATCCCCCAGCCAAGATTGAATTTCTCGGGTCTTCAACATCTGACCACGCTGCAACTGCCTTACCATCATGGCATTGAGGACACCTTGGAGTCTCTCTCTTCCCTCCAAGTACGTGACGTCACTATTACCAACACCTTGGGGAAGAATAACAAAGGCAACAGAGCGTTTAGCCCACGCTTTATTCTGGACGTCATCACCAGGGTGCCCTCATTCAACTTCCTAGCGCTCAACTGCAAGATTTGCATGCGTGACACCATGCGTAGGCAGCTTATCAACCTCGGCGCCTACGTCACGCAAAAGAATCCCATAACATCTGGGTCTTCACATTACGAGCGTTTTGAAGTTTGGGTCTTTTACAACTAGATCCATAGCGGTCCAAACCCGCGTACCTCTTACTAACACCTTTTTAATTGTGCAATAGTTAATTAACCGGTTCATTCTTTTTTATTTCACTTCACTTTTTATATTTTTTGTACTCTGTTCATTCCTTTTTTCTATTTTTTTTTTACACAGAGTCACATTCTTGCAATAAATTGCGTTCTAGCCAACGCATTACCTTTAAAGTAAAGCAAAGTAAACTCACGTTTATAATAATTTCTTTTTTTAAAAACAGTCAAGTGCACTACTTAAAATCTTAATTACTTAATTATAATATGCACTCTGCATTTTGCATTTTGTACACTCAACTCTTACTTTTGATTCATGCAACTTAGCATACGCCAGATGAGCAATTTGTATTATAATAAATTGATGCTACTTAACCTAATAAGTAATAATTGTCTTGACAAACTAAAAAATTGCAATGCATCAACCACTCTTGTCAACAAATTATAATTTAGTGAGTTGTACACACACACAAGCATAATCTGTAACTTTATAGTGCATTTGACTGCAATAACTAATGCACAAAAAAAAAAATTCTGCAATATGTAAATCTTTTGTAATATTTCACAGCGAATCTAATGTAGTACATAACTGCGCTCATACTTGAAAGTAAAGCACTATAAGTGCATAATATGTAAATATACTCAAGTACCTTAATGCAATCCGCAACAAGCACTAAACTTGTTCCGTGCGTACCATTTTTTGCGTATAGCACAATTGTATAAAAAGTTCCTATTTCACTGCACTTTAAGTGAATTAATCAATAATAGCGATAAATAGCTAACAAACATTAACAGTTTTTACTGCAATAAAGCATTTTTTGCGAATCCTCTAAGGAAAAATCTTATGTAAATCCTAAAGGATTTATAGACTAAAAAAACTAATAGTATTAACAGTTTTCACTGTAATAAAGACTTCTAAAAAAAAAAAAAAAAAAACTATAAATAAATCTTGAAAGACTGTTAAACACTTGTAATTGTTATGTACTTTTAATAACCATGCTGTGATAATAACTGCGATATTCATAATGTTAGTGTGATCTTTTATATTTATTTTTTATGAGACTTTAATGTCAATGCGAATATTTATACAAATTTTAATGCGATCTTTTTAAACTCAGTGTTATGCGATTTATAACTTATATTGTAATTTCAACTTTTTATTGTTAACTTCATATAAAAAAGACTGATTGTTAACCTATCTGTGATATAAAAATATGCACCTTTTTGCAACTCTGTAAATAAAAATAATCCTTAACAAAATTTAATTGTTGGGGGGGAGTGATGTGGGGACACTCACACTTGTATGTATGCGTATGGCGCTGTAAGCGCACCAATACACATGTCAGCGTATACATGAGAACGCCTCTGCGCAGGCTCATATCAGACGAGGAAGAAGCAGCTCCGAGACTGCTTGCTTGTACTTCAGTCTTGTTCCGCCAGCCACTGCGCTTAGTCGCATTGGCTCTCTAATAAAGTTACACCTAACTTATATAGTCTTTGGCTTATTTCCAGATCCTAGTCTCCTTCTGCACTTAACTTCTACATCGCCACCAAGGCGTTATAATACTTTAAATTTGAACTTTAATATTGTACTTTAATAATTATGTAATATTTTTGTAACTTTAATCAATATTTATATTTTGAACTTTCTTTAAGTTTCATGATTTTCAACTATAAAATTTTATTCCACTTTATAGTGATTTTACTATAATTTTTAGGTTGACTTTTGAACTTGAAAGTTGATTAGTATAGATGACGACTGTCCAGGTGACAGTTACCATTTAGTAACCTGAAAAATAAAAATAAATCTTTGAAAAAATGTGAAGTTAAAAAATAAAAATATTGATATAATCTAAAATACAACCGTTTTTCAAAATTCAAATTAATCTTTGATTTAAATGATTAAAAATATAGTGATAAAAAAGAAATTTCATTAAAAAAGTATGTAATTCATCATTATTAAAGCTTATTCTATATTGTTTGATATAATTGTTTTGATCAATATAAAAAGAAATAAAAAATAATTTTAGAATATGAATAAATTTTAATACTTATTTTACTATATTTATTGAATGTATTATACTCTGATAATATAAAAAAATAATATGATAAAGAGCAAGGATTATTGTATTTTGCATAGATCATTTGACAATAAAATACCAAACAGATGTGTTTTGCATAAATTATTTGACAATAAAATACCAAAAGTAATTTATTTCTATTTAGTGGATAAATAATATGTTATTTGGTATTATTTTTATTTTAATGTATAATTCTTGTAAGTTAATAAGAGGAGTAAAAATGTTATAAATTCAGTAATAAATCATAATAAGTAACTTTAAGGTAAATCATTTAACAATTTTTTTATATTTTTAAATAAAAATGGTCCATAAATTTTTTCTAGAACTGTTCAATCATAAGTAAATTCAATAACCTCTTTGATATGATTTTTTACATACAAAATAAAAAAAGCACATTATAAAAAACAGATCCTAATTGCTATTTATAATATTAATGATAATAAGCGGAAGTTTATTAAAAATAAGTGAAAAATAAATTAATTGGACTTGAAAATAAAATCTGCTTTTTCAATATGTGCTTTTTAGAACTCGCGGAAATTCATATTAATATTTCTATTATTTATTTGTTTACTTAAGTGAAAATGTTTATGTAAACTGAATTTACACAATGAGAAGATATAAAATGAAACTGTACTATTAATGATTACTGCTAATAAATAAAAATTATTACTAAAATTGCAATTTTACTTACCAAAAAATGACATCTTTTCTTCTATTTCAAAATAGTACATCGACGAAATTTCATTTAATTTAGTAAATTAATAAATAAAATAAGAATCTGTAGAATAAATTTTTATTTATTCTTAAACAATCTTAAATAATAAAAATCAAATAAAATATCCAGACATTAATATTAAAGAAATAATTTTCATAAAATATATACTTACAATAAATAATAATACAGTTGTTGATTTTAAAATGTTGATAAGTTTTTTTTGGAGAGGAATTCGAAGAAATTAAATATTGATTTTAATTAAAGAACAGGCCGGATTCGCTGTCCTTGTCTAATTGAAATTTTTGTTATTTACTCAAGTATTAATCGGTGTATCTGCAGATTGAAGGTTAAGCGCAATAGATATTATTATTACAAATATTTATGCACAAGAAGAAAAAAATCTACCGATTTGTTTTTGAGAAAAGTAAGGAACGCAAAAATATTATAAACATAAACTTTTACTTCGGTGTTCCTTACTTTTCTCAAAAACAAAGCGGTAGAATTTTTTTTTCTTGTGCATAGATGTTCATAATAATAATATCTATTGCGCTCAACCTTTAATCTGAAGATACACCGATTAATACTTGAGTAAATAACAAACAACTCAATTGTTACTCGGTCGGTATCAGGATCTACTCCGGCCTGCCGTTAAAGAAAAAAGAGACAAATATTCAAATTAATGTGTTATACGCGCGCGCTCACGCACACATGTATATATATATATATATATATATATATATATATATAAGAATACATTTTTTTTATTTAGCATTTTTCCGTATTTTCCGTAATTAAGAAGATATGGAAAAAAGTTTTTATAACGAGCTGTGTAAAATATTTCTAGCATCATTTTTAGAAAAATGTTTCATATTTTAGCATAATCGAAAAAAAAATTTTTTTCAATTTTTTAAGTCGCAATATTTCCCAAATAATTACTTAAAATTAAATTACCATAAATCTTACAATAAGTTGAAATGCGTTGATTACACTTTTATCATTTAATGCGATGAGATCTATAGCATTTTTAACGCTTCAAAGTTATTACGCTCGGCAAACTCCAATCAATCAATATTGTAAATGTTTTGATTTAGATTAATTTTATCAACACATATATTTTTCAATCTTTGCCATTCATATTAATCTGCTAGAGATTTAACTATTCTATGAATATTATGAACTTGAGGTCATCAGTGGCTCAAGCGATGGATTCATAATCTCGAAGTCGCGAGTTCGAATCCCGCTCTCGGCAAATTTATACAAGCACCACTGTACGTTACATGTGCTTTGTTCGCAAACATACTGACGACTTCCGTCGCTAATTAGTATCTTAACGATAGCATAAATGCAGCGACGTTTTGAAAAAAAAATTTTCAGGGGACAATATCTATTCACAATATTATTCTATTATAAACAATTTTCTCAAATAAACTTTTTATTGTTAAAAAATAGAATTTATTAAGAAGACAACAGTTATTCGCAGTTTTCTTTTCTATTAAACTATTATAAATAGTTTTCTTCAGTTACAAACAAATATTCTTTAATTATTAATAAATATAACTGTTAATAACTGTAGAAAACAGAAGGTGCCTACCGTCTTAAGTGTCAATGCGGTCACTTTTCTACTGTTAATAACTGTATCCTTCATTTTTATTAAGATATCTACATTTTTTCCGATAAAATTTGTTTTCTTTTTAAAAATTAAAGATTTAATTTAGACAAATTTTTAATATGCATTATAAAATGTAAAACAAGAAAAAAGATTTGTATTTTATTGTAATTATAACCTTATAAAATTGAATACGTTTATTATTTTGCTAGCTGCTAATAAGTATCTCCATGTCTCTCTCTCTCTCTCTCTCTCTCTCTCTCTCTCTCTCTCTCTCACTCTCTTATATACATATTATAATCTATCCTTTTCTGTTAGTCGGTTATAATTATCGACTAGCTTTCATATACATATTGTAGTCTATCCTTGTCTGTTCACCGGTTACATAAATCGACTCTCTTTGTTTCATATATATTATAGATAAGATTTTAACAAGATTTATTCGTTATATAAAATATTATAGTGTAGAATACACTGTTGACTGTACAGTTTAACTCGTTTTATAAATGATATTAGTTATTGGTTTATTGTAATGATTTACCATCACTGAGAAAAAGACAGACGGCGAGAGCATGTTCGATGAAGAGTGATGAAGATGATGATTTTAGTTCGATATGATAAAAAATCGTATATGCTTCTTGGGATAAACAAGCTCTTTAGGTTTCGCTTTGGGAGATAATTCCACGCCGGCTTGAAATTATGCTTTTTACCCTACGTAGCATATATACTATTATTGGTAGCTCAATGTAGCTAAACGTATATCTTAAAAACTAAAAAATAATTAAATAATGAAAGGCTTAACAAAATAATTAAACAATAATTCTCATATTTTGTCCCTCATAATAAATTTTTGTGATTTATTCATGGAATAAATATAAAACTTTGTAATTATAAAAAATATTGCACAAAGCTTTGAAAATATTATTTTGGTATTATATTATTCAAAACGAAATCACATAAAAATTTCAGAACTTATTTCGTTGTTGCAATATTCATAAAACCATTCCTTTTGCGTAGCCCTTTTTTACATACTTGTACATCAGGGTCATAAAATTCATAAAAAAGATAATAAAAATAAAAGATTAGATTATTAATATTATTGCATATTCTTTCGTTGGTGATAAATAAAAATTGAACTAAAGACAAACATTCAAAGTATAGATAATTATGTAATTATTACGCCAAGACTTATTAGAAATGAAATATAAAAAATTAAACTATATAAGAATGGAAGCTCGTTGGTGTACCATAATAGAATATTATACAGCTACTTTAGTATGCAGAAGAAATAATATTATATTTCAATGAAAATATGGCAACCATTCGAATATTTCATAATGTATTGGGACATCATTATCTTTGATAATAAATTGTGCACGATGTTCTGTGCATAACATTACCATTGAAAATATATTCTGCCTAATGTTCTGTGCACAATGTTCTGTGCATAATTTTAAACTTGAGAATAATTGTGTACAATATTGTGTGCATAATATTATCCATGACAATATATTGTGTATAATGTTTTGTGTTAAATATTATGTATTGAAAATATATTGTGCATAATATCAACCTTTAAGAGGAGGTCACGTATCTCTGTCCTTTTCTAATCAAAGAAATGATTTTTTCACAAAAACTAATAATTTTATCAAAAAATGAAGAGAAAGCCGCATCTTGTATCAAAAAAAGAAACATTTTCTTTGATAAGAAAAAATTTATTTTATTGCTTCGTTTTCAAGAAAACCTTGAAAAACCAAATTGTCCACCCTAACCTCTATGATTAAAGTTTTTCAAGGTTTTCTTGAAAACGAAGCAATAAAATTAATTTTTTCTTATCAAAGAAAATATTGCTTTTTTTATTACGAGATGCGGCTTTCTCTTCATTTTTTGCTAAAGTTATTAGTTTCTCTAAAAAACTCAATTCTTTGATTAGAAAAGGACAGAAATACGTGACCTCCTCTTAAGATCATTGTGTGCAATATTATGTGTATAATATTATCCATAACAAAACATTGTGCATGATATTTTGTGCATATTTTAAACCTTAATAAAGTGTTGTGTGCGATATTCTGTGTATAAATCTGGAATCCAAAAAAATATAATTAATTCGTGCATAAATAAATTTAATATTAAATATTTTATGCTAAATTAAAAATGTGTATAATTCTTATGTGTTCAAATGACTCTTAGTGAATAACATTATTTTACACACGACTTAAAAATTATTTTCATGTGATTAAAAATATTGTGTATAAAAAAAATTTATACAACATTCATACTTGAAATTTTATAATATGCAATAAATTTATACACAATTTATTTATTCTTTGTGCCCAATAATTATGTGCATAATTAATTATCTTATGTGCTTAAAAAAAATCAATCATATTTTCGTGTAAAATGAAAATGTGTATAATTTTTATGTGTACAAATGACTCTTAGTCATATTTCAAATATATGACCAATATATAAAATAAATATTGGAAATTTTAATCCTTTCAATAGAATGAAAAAGAAAAGTAGAAAAACAATACAATAAGTAATATATTCTTTTAAAACAAATTAACTGTTATTTAATAATAACAAGACTAGTTGAATTGAGAGTGAGGTATTTTATGAAATAATTACTGTCCGCAACAAATCTATAAACATTTTTAGTTTTATACACTGTTTTATTGATAGAACACAAAACTTTTCTAATTTTTACAAAAGTATGAACTCGTTGTTTTATTACTATAATGCAAATACAATTTGAATATAAACTAAAATACGCTTTTAACCTTTAGCTGGCATGCCTCTCCAGCCGATTATAGCTGGCCTATAGGGTACTATAGTACCCCAGCGCGAAAAATTGTCGTAAAAACTAAAGTATTGGTTATCTCAACTCAAAAACATTCTGGAGGGATCTTCAGAGGTTACTCCAAAGGGTAGCATAGTTTATAAGAGGAAAAAGAAACGGTTCCAAAATTTGATAAGAAAGAGCGTGGGGTACTATAGTACCCCCCCTGCCAGCTAAAGGTTAATGTGCTTTAACGTGTCGCTAAACAAGGACTGACTAAAACTCAGAAGATGCCACTGCTCATAGCAACCTTAGTAGACCTCCGTCCGTCGACCTTTTTGTCAAGTCATTAATATCAAGCTGAAACTTTCTAGATCGCTTCGTTTAAATGAGTCGGACAAACTTTTTATCTGGCAAAAATCTCGATAGTGGGGACTAAATCTGCTACAGGCCTTCAAACATGTCGATAATTCCGGGTGCCAAAAATTTACTAATACCAAGTCGATTCTTACTGAAATTTAAAGATTAGTTAATGAGAAAGTCGAAAAGTAGATTGTCCGACAAAATTAATGGGGACTATCCGCCAGTCCAACATTAACTTTAATTTACCCATAAAAAAAATTAGCTTGGTATTAATCACTTTTTTGAGTAGGAATTTCCAACATTTTCAGTATGTCGGACTGGCGATTAGTCCCCGTTAATTTTGTCGAACAATCTACTTTTCGACTTTCTCATTAACTAATCTTTAAATTTCAATAAGAATCGACTTGGTATTAGTAAATTTTTGGCACCCGGAATTTGGCACCCGGTAGCAGATTTAGTCCCCACTACCGAGATTTTTGCCAGATAAAAAGTTTGTCCGACTCATTGAAATGAAGCGATCTAGAAAGTTTCAGCTTGATATTAATGACTTGACAAAAAGGTCGACGGACGGAGGTCTATAGTAAATTCCCACATTGAAATATGCGCTCACTCTTAACAAAAAATAAACATGAGTAAAATTAAAGTATTAATTTGAAAACTATTTAAGATGTTTCAAAGAAGCAAACATCAATTTATTTATTTAAGGGATATCGTATTAGTTACTATTCATTTATATATTATTGTATTTTAATGCATTAAAACATTAAAATTGTATCCCAATAAAATGAAAAAAGAAAAAATAAAGAAACAATATAATAAACAATTCTCCTGATACCCTAGTGGAAAAAAATAAATGCAGACAACACTTAATAACTGAAAATATCAAGAGTACACGGAAGAAAATAGATAAAAACTGAAGAAAACGGAAATTAACTGTTGAAAAATGTCGGAATTGGGACAAAGAAAATAGTTATCTTCTAATTTTTTTAGATTTCTTCATTTTTTATCAGTTTCCTACAGTTCTATACAATTATCTGCAATTATCAACAATTATATTCATTTTTGAACATTTCTTTTCAAATATAAAAGCCATTAAAAAAGTGAAAAAATATAACTGAAGGAAACAGTCATTAACTGTTTTAAACGGAAAAAAGTTGAAAAAATATATTTATTCCACGTAAAAAGTGAAAAAACGGAACATAACTGGAGAAAACTGATAATATCGACAGATAACTGAAGAAAACAGTTATTAACTGTTTTAAAACGAAAAAAAGTGAAGAAAGTTGAAAAAAAATTTTTTTCTCGCACGTAAAAAGTGAAGAAAACAGAACATAACTGTAGAAAATTGATAATATTGACAGATAACTGAAAAAAACAGTTATTAACTGTTGTCTTTGTCTCAATTCCGACATTTTTCTGCTGTTACCTGCGGTTAAAAACTGTTTTCTTCACTTTTCTTCATTTTTTTTTTCCACTAGGGTAGCACTGACTAGTTTTATTACTATTAATATTTCGCTCAGAACGAATTGATAACTTATATGAACATTATGTTAATAACACTTATTAAAATTCTGCTGACTTAAAGCTTAAAGTATATTTACTCTTATAGTAAAGATGAGCTTAACGGCAGGCCGGAGTAGAACCTGATACCGACCGAGTAACAATTAAGTTGTTTGTTATTTACTCAAGTATTAATCGGTGTATCTTCAAATTAAAGGTTTAGCGCAATAGATATTATTATTATGAACATCTATGCACAAGAAAAAAAAATCTACCGCTTTGTTTTTGAGAAAAGTAAGTAACGCCAAAGTAAAAGTTTATGTTCATAATATTTTCGCGTTACTTACTTTCCTCAAAAACAAAGCGATAGATTTTTTTCTTCTTGTGCATAAATATTTGTAATAATAATATCTATTGCACTTGACCTTCAATTTGCAGATACACCATTTAATACTTGAGTAAATAACAAAAATCTCAGTTAGACAAGGACAGTGAATCCGGCCTGCTCTTAAAGTATATTTACTCTTACAGCAAATAGAGTTCTGGTTTCCTCTACTCTTTTGCCATTAGGCTTACCTGAGCAGATGCAAAATAATGACATCATGCGCAAAGATGCCAGGAACATATTAAGTTACATCTGTTCTGCAGATAAGAAAATATAAACAAAGCATGATTTTTTGTAAAGAATTTATAATGTAAAAAATAATATTTACTTTGTAGATAAAAGAATACAAACAATGCATGATTAGCAGAATATTTATAACTAATGGCCTTTCTGACAGGTGTAAAAAAATTACACTCAATCCTTTTACTTTCTCTCGGACATCTTTTATTAATATTCTATATCCTTCCTCAGGAGTACTATCAAAAAATTACAAAAAAAAAATTTTTTTTTCACAAATTATATTAGATATACAAAAACTTAGCGGACATTAATCATAAATAATAAATAAAACCAGCATATTAACTTACAATTAAAATGAATACCACTATGTATTACATCGCAACTACGATGGATCGCCAATGCCAAATAAAAGTCTAAAACCTTTACTTATATAGTTCCCTAAATATAACAATACAAAAGTGCGCAGGATCACAATGCAAGAGAAAACAAATTTTAAAATACAAAAACGCTGTCAATTGCTTTGGCGCAATGCTTTCTCATAAAGCTCATCGAGTTAGTGTAATTGATTTAAATATTTCAAATGTGAGTTCAACGTGAAAAACATGATTTCTATTTTAAAAAATTAGAGATTCCAGTGGAATATTCTGAAATATTTTGTAAAGACTTCCTAGATTCTGCATGGAAGGTTCCATTGAAATATTCCAGTTGAATATTTCGAAATATTTCATTGAAATCTTCCATGATGTGTGGGATGTGTTGAATTTTTGATTTTCAACAATTTTTCTCTTAATGCAATTAAAAAAACGCTGCCAAGTGCTTTGGCGGAATGCTTTCTCATAGAGCTCTTTGAGTTTCATTAATTTTTTTATATTTATTTAAATGTGATTTTAATATTAAAAAATTGTCTAACATTAATATTTACTCATATTGTACTTTATAAATTTCGAACATTTATGCTAGCTGTTTGCTTTTTCAACATTTATAATTTATTTTAGATTATCAAGTAATACAAAAAAATTTGTTCTATTGAAAAAATGATATAATGTAGTAATAAAAAGAATGACGACAACAAAATTTCTAATCTTTATAAAATGCAATCATATTTATATATAAATACAGTTCATGTTTATGGCTCTATAAAAAAAACTACTCTATGAATACCAATTTTCAATAGCTTCCCGTCTAGTTATACAAAAACATAGATGGTATACAAAATTTGAAGCAAATCCATCGAGTAATTTTCGAGATCTAACTGGTTAAATAAGTAACATTTTCTTTTCAAAATTTCTTTTTCAGAATTTTAAAAATCCTCTAAAATTAAAACTACGCTATAAAAATCAATTTTTGAAAATTTCCCTTCTTTTGGCAGTCGCAAATAATTTCCCTGCAATTTTTAGAACAAAACTATCGAGTACTTTACGTAGAATAAAAAAAATAAGAAAAGAAGAATCGAAATTTTTTTTTAAATCTTTAAAATTCTCTAAAATTGTAACCACGCTAAGAAAATTAGTTTTCAAAAGCTTATTTTTTTCAGACAAAAGCGAATTAATTGTATAAAAATTTTGGAGAAAATTTATAGTATGGTTTACGCAAAATAGAAAATAAATTAAAAATAAAAATTTTTAAAAAAATTTTAAAAATGCTATAAAATTAAAAGTGCGCTAAGAAAATTAGTTTACAAAATTTTTTATACTTTTGGCAGTCGAAATTAAGTTTTATACAAATTTTCGAACAAATTCTTTGAGTAGTTTACGTAAAATACAAAAAAAAATGAAAAATCGAAATTTTTTAAAAATTCTTAAAATGTCTCTTAAAAAAAAACTACGCTAAGAAAACCAATACTCAATAGCTTCCGCACCAGTTGATCGAAAAATTAGATTGTATGGAAAATTTGAAGTAAATCCATCGAGTAGTTTTTAAGATTTTATTGGCTTAATAAATAGAAACATTTTTTTTTTTAATTTCAAAATGCTCTAAAATTAAAACTAAGCTAAGAAAATCAGTTTTTAAAAATTTATTTCATCCGGGCAATCACAAATAATTTCCGGGCAAATTTTGAAGCAAATTCATCGAGTAGTAAACAAAAAAAAACCAAAAAACGAAAAATCGAAATTTTTTTTTTTTTTTTTTTCAGACTCTAAAATGAAAACTACGCTAGAAGAACCAATTATCAATAGCTTCCCAGCAAGTTAGTCAAAAAACTAAATTCCATGCAAAATTAGAAGCAAACCCATCGAGTAGTTCTCGAGATACAGTTTACTAACTGAATTCATACATCCACACACACACACACACACACACACACACACACACACACACACACACACACACACACACACATACATACAGACATTTTCTGGAAACCACTTTTTTCGACTCACCGAGTTCAAATATGTACAAATTAATGAAAAAATAGAAAAAAATTTTTTTTATCGATACAATGCTTTCTTCATGAGAAAGCAAAATATATAACACACAACTCTAGTAAAAACATACAATGTTCATCATAGCTAAATCACAGCTGATAAAAAAAATAATCTAACATAAATAATGTTCTGATATAAAAATGTATCTCAATCTTGAGCAATGAAGATTGTCAAGTTATTATTTTGATCTCAAAGTAGCGCTTACGCAGTCGTTATAATATTTGAATGAATAACACAAAAATCAATTAAGCAATGACAGCGAATTCGGTCTATACTTAATATAAATTTTAGATTATTTAACATTTTAATTCTCCATCAGTGATGAAAAATGTGGGGTCCTATGCTATAACCCGAGTAGAAACATAAAACGGCCAACCGTAACTTTAATGAATTTTAATTAATTGAATTGAAGTGTAACATGAAATTGACTTCATTTATTAAAAATATTCTAAATAAAGTTTATATTTAGAAAATAGAGAGGTATAAGTTGCGTAATAGAGAAAGGTTAAATATAAAAAATATGACTGGGATCAAAATAGTTGTATCGATAGTGATAGCTAACTTAACAGCTACTAAAAATGTATAGAAATCTGTTCTGAATAAATTTTATTCATACATAACTTTTATGTTATATATCTTTGAGTAAAAACCTATATTAAAATCAAATGTGGACCTTATCTGCACCAGATTTGACCGCATCCGGACCGGATTTGTATTTAGTCTATTGTACTTCTTTGTACTTCAGACTGTCCTACTCCGGTCCTGTCATAGCCCTGAATAGCAAAACTAAATCAGGTATCCTAACAGAGTATGCAACTTTTTCTGGTGACATACCCAAATAAGGTAATAATTCGATTCTGGATCGGGACCAGAATATTATCTTCAGGATACGGACCCGGGACAAATGTTTTCCGTATTTACATTTCTAATCAGGAACGTGGATTATTTATGTTTAGTTTATGTTTTCTTAAGGCTCAAAAATTAAAACTACAGTAAGAAAACTAATTTTCAATAGCTTCCGTACTAGTCAATACAAACAATAAATGATATGGAAAATAGGATGCAAATCCATCGACTACTTTTCGAGATTTAAGTAACAAAATAAATACAAACATTATTTTCAAAAATATAAAATATTCTAAAATTAAAACCACGCTAATAAAATCAGTTTTCAAAAGTTTATTTTAATTTAGCTATCAAAAATAATTCCCATGAAAATTTTTAAGAAAATTCAAAGAGTAGTTTACGTAAAATACAAAAAAAAATCAAAAATATAAAATTAAAAAACTTTAAGCATATTATAAGTATTTTAAAAAAACTACTCTAAGTAGACAAATTCTCAATTACTTCCGCACTAGTTAATCAAAAAAATAAATTCTACCGAAAATATGAAGCAAATCCATCGAATACTTTTCGAAATCTATTTTTCTTCATATCTTAGCCGAAAATTCGGGGTTCTGCTGGGTCAACATATAAAGAAACTCAGAATTTCTGCTGAGTGAGACGACATCTATCGTAACTAACGCAGCACTGACGACCCAATGCAGAAAACTTTCAATGGCCGCCAGACGCTGGCGCCGTCTAGGCTAATAGCAACAGCTGTTGCTGTTACTATAACCTTACTCGAAGTTCTTAAAAATGAATTCTAAAATGTAAATACATGCAATGTATTTATATATGCACATGAATCTTTTTAATACTTTTCTTGTCGGTTTTTTATGTTGATACTGTATTGTATGTGTTTGTGTGTGTGTGTGTATGTGTTAATTTTTATACGTAATACATCGTTATGAAATATATTACGTATAAAATATTGACAACGATGTTTAAATAGTGTTAACTTTTCGATTTATTATTTACATTTTTTAATAAATTTTTATATGCAGTATTTTTATTTTTTTTTAGATTTATCATTTGTATTTGTTTTTTGATTCATAATTCGTATTTGTTTTTCGATTCATAATTCGTATTTTTTTAGATTTATCATTTGCAATTGTTTTTAATTGCATTTAATAATTTATGTTTATAATTCATATTTAGATTTATTATTCGTTTTTTTTAATAGTGTTTCATAGGTTACATTTTTTGCATATAATGTATCATTTTGCAATTGACCGTAATTTTTAGTGTTTAATTTTTTAGATTTATTATTCATATTTTTTGATAAATTTTTATATTTATCATTTATATTTTTTTGAAGATTTATCATTTGTATTTATTTTTAGATTTATAATCCGTATTTATTTTTAGAATCATAATTCGTATTAATTTTTAGGTTCATAATTCGTATTATTTTTTAGATATATCATTTGTATTTATTTTTAGATTCATCATTAATATTTCTTTAGATTTATCATTTGTATTTGTTTTTAGATTTATCATTAATATACATTTAGATTTATCATTTGTATTTTCGGTAAACCCTTAGATTTATTATTCGTGATTTTTAAAGTGTATTTGAATCGAGGCGCGACGCGCGCCTTTGAATTTTGTTCAGAGTTGGCCCGCAGATGGCGCGTGAGCAAATCAGAAAGAAAATTCATGGCCGCGCGCTGTCGTCAGCTGGTATATTCACACGCGTGACATTTTTTTGGATTTATTATTAATTAGCGTGGCGAATTTTCGGCTAGCTATGAAGAAAAGTAGTATTATCCACTCAGATATAAATTAGATCAACCTGCCGTGCGTTTGTCTCTCTCGGCTTCGCCTCGAGAGACAATTCTACGCATGGCAGAAAAATCTAATTTCTGCCCTCGTAGATAAATATACTATTACTAAATAAATACAAGCATTTTTTCAAAAATTTCAAAATGCTCTAAAATTAAAACTACGCTAAGGAAATCAATTTTCAGAAGTTTATTTTATTTCGGGGATCGAAAATTATTTCCATGCAATTTTTAAGCAGATTAATTGTATAGTTTACAAAAAATAATAAAAAAATTAAAAATAGAAAATTTTTTTTTTTCAATGACTGAAATTAAAACTGCGCTAAGAAAACCAATTCTTAATAGCTTCCCATCAAATTAGACAAAGAAATAAATTTTATGCAAAATTTGAAGCAGATCTATTGAGTAGTTTTCGAGATCAAATTAAAACATTTTTTTAACAAATTCAAAATGGTCTAAAATTATAACTGCGCTGAGAAAATCAGTTTTCAAAAGTTTTTTTTTATTTCAGCAATCGAAAATAATTTTTATTAGAATTTTTAAGCAAATCCACACTGAAAAAAAAATCCGAATCCAGCGTTGCGAAGTTGATCATATTAGCTGGATGCGAACAACATTTGAAGCATAAAAATACATAAAATCGTAGTAGGTTTATGCGTAATCATATCGCAGTCAATCATTGCGACCGTCTGTACAAGATGGTAACGTGAATCCGAGTAGAGCGTTGCGACTGCTTTGCCGGGTTAATCGCTTTGACTCGTCGGCATCTCCCATGCCGACAGCCGAAACCGGGAACAACTTTTAGCATTGCGTGGTTGCTTTTTTCGACTCGTCGGCATCTCGCACGCCGCAAGCCGGAATCAATCACAGAGACAACGTTGCGAGTTCGTATACTTCGACTTTCTAGATTCTAGTACTGCGAAAGTCGATATTAATACTTTATGTCAATTTAAATTATGTGTTAGTTTAATTTTCATTTAAAAAGTGTTTATATGATTACTAAACAAGTAAATGTTTTAATTCTTTAATATTATTTAGATTAAATTTTATTTATTAACATATTATAGGAAACGTTTATTAAATTAAATAAGGATTAATGTTTCGTTATACTTTAATATTTACTAGAATTTCAAAAATTAGATATCTTGTTTAAGTATATTTATTAATTAATTATAATAAAATGGAGTTGATCAATATTTTACATGAAAATATTTACTAAGTCGACTTCATCAGTTAATATAATCTAATGAATACCTATCTAGCTATCTATCTAAATGATATCTGATAAAAAATGTATTTGTATGTTTTCTTCAAAATTAAGAAGAGAAAAAAGATCTTATTAACGATTATAAAATGAATATTTTTCTGACTCTTTTGTAAATTAAGAAGTTTTCAGTTATTTCCCCGTTGAAAATGAGAAAATTAATCAGGCAAGTTTACTATTAAGTTTTTCTGTGTATTGAATAGTAACCTTTCACCAATCAGGTATGCTAAAAAATTCACATATTGTAATTTTCAAAAATTCAATTACATTCTATATTTCATTTATAAGAAAAATGGTTCTATTAAATTTTTACTTTGGTTCGATAGTTTGGAATCAAAAATTCATTAAAACATTAATTTAAAAAAAGGTTTGAAACTACAGCTCTAATAGTACATTGTTAACCAAGAGAGTAAAATAGGTGATTTTTGCCCGAGTCGAGTTTGACGCCCGAGCGAAGCGAGGGTAACAATAAAGACGAGGACAAAAACACCTTTACTTCCGTGGTTAACATATTACTTTTTCATACACAAAGGGCGTCGAATTTAGCCACATTAAATATAAATTCGTTAACATATTAATGCCGTTACATAAAGTAATGGCATGAATATATGATAAAATCAAAATAAAAATGTGGCAAAGAATGTGCCGAGGGGGGGTGGCGAAGCCCCCCCGCTCTAAAAAAATAAATAATAATTCTTGAAATAAAAAAACCATTAAACTTAAATTTTATGAAAATCTATTGACTATTCAAATAAATCAAATAACACGAAAAACTCGTTTCTACAGAAAATATTGATAAAAAAAGCAACTATATTTTCGAGTAACTTGAGTTCTTCGAGTAGCTCATATTTTTTCGAGTAATTCGAGTAATTTATATTTTTTCGAGTAATTCGAGTAATTTATATTTTTTCGAGTAATTCGAGTAATTTATATTTTTTCGAGTGATTCATATTTTTTTCGAATACTTCGAGTTATTCGAATACATATTTTTTCAAGTGATTCGAGTTATTCGAGGAGTTGATATTTTTTTAGAGTAACTCGATAAATTCGAGTAACTCGGCAAGTTCGAGTTAATACTCGACACGAACTCGTCAAATCGAGTAATTTATTAGAGTTGCTCGTAGAATCGAATACCCGCACTAATAATTACTACATTCATTTTTCGTTGACTGAATTCATTTTGCATTTTCTAACAGCGCATGCTAAATTTTTATGCACCGTTAGAAAAAGTAAATTTCTTATTGGAAGCAGGGAAAAAATCAATCACGCTTGTGAGAAAATTACTTTTTTACCATATCCAACCCGAAAGTTTCTACTTTCATCCCCACTACTTCAACCGAAAGTCTCACATTCTTGCCGGGGCAGGAAGCAAAAAGAACGTTCTGCGCAGGCGCTAACGACAGAGTATAGCATACGTTATATCTCTCCGTCTCTTTCTTTTCCCCATATAATGTCTAATATACCTAGCCTTTTTGTTCGTCATCAAAAGTCATAGTAAGAACAAAACAAAGGCAGATATCAAAATCTTTTTCTGTTTCTTTTTCAAAATCTCTTAAATTTGAAACAAAAAAAACAAAATGTATACATTATAATGTATATGTATACATTGTATTATATTATTATTTAGTTAAAAATGTGTGTGATGAAAAATGTGTGCATTGAAACAGAGTGTATCGAAGAATAACTCTATCAGATTAAATAATAAATTTTTTTTTTATTAATGAACTATCATTACGAGTGTTACCGTGTAGTGTGTTATCGTGTAGTGTATATAGTAAAACAAAGCATAGAATCTTTAAAAATGTGTGTGATGAAAAATTAGAATAATTCATAAAATCTTTTTTTATTAATGAATTATCATTACGAGTGTTACCGTGTAGTGTGATATCGTGTAACGTATCTAGCAGAACAATATAGCATAACGTTTACGTTATACGTAATTTTAGTTGACAACTTTCGGCTTGGCTATGGTAAAAAATTGTATACGCACCACGGGAGTGAAGGGGGACATCTTAACCCGCGTGTTTATCGCCCTCGCCTTCGGCTCGGGCGATAACATACGCGCGGGTTAGAATGTCCCCCTTCCTTCCCTTGGTGCCTAATATACTATTATGCCCTAGGGTAAAAAAGAGCTATTTTAGCCCCTGAGAATAGACATCAAAAATTAAATTTTACGCCCTGAGTGTGAAAAAATTTATTTTTTCTATTTTGGGATCCAACTAGAACTTATCCCCTCAATTTTATCATTTTTTTTTCATTGTGTCAATTAACATGAAATATCTCATATACATGTGTACAAGTGTATTATTTTATTAAAAATTCATTGAATATAATAAAATAATATTTGAATAAAATTTATTTCAAACATAATTCAAAGATTTAAAGATAAATTTTTAAACGTTCTAGCTTTGTATGTAACTTTTTTGAAACAATTTTCAAATATTTACCATTCCCTCACATCAAAAAATACATAACTGTATTTGCGAATAAATTGTCCGTCTCGAAAATAATAAACAAAATTCATTTTTTTTAAAGCTATATAGTACAGTACCTTTAAAATTTCATAAAGAGTATCAAATTTTTAAGAGAAGTAACGGGTTTATATGTAAATATTTTGTAATTATGACAGCTTTCAAATCAATAACATCAAATAATTTTTCATTCCATAAATATGCTAGTGGATAACAAATTTATAAATTTTTATATTGGTTTTGAATTATACTTTATAAAATTATTTTCTAATTTCAAACAATTATTTTATTAAAACTTTATTTTATGAATGCAATTATAAATTTATATTTTTAAATTTAAGGTATCAATGATTTTAAATTAAAACTTATGTCTCTAAATTAATGATATTTTATTAAAATATTAAATAAATTATATTTTTTCAAATGAAATAAATATTTAGCACTGTATAATAACCTATATTTTTAATTGAATGTTTAATGCCATTAATTTAACGAAACAGTAATTTATAAGTCTCTTTAAGTTAATTACATGACAATATAATTCTTTTTCTTAATAATTGTATAGGACTATTCAATGAAAGTGATATCTCATATACTTGTGCATGGATTTAATTTTTAAATAAACTTACTAGAAGAGTGTTATGTTAAAAAATAGTATATGCAACTTGGTGCATAAGGTACTATTTTACATTTAAAAAAAGATTTCATTCTTCGAAATTTCTATGCATACTTCTTAGTGAATTATTGATATACTTTTTTTATAAACGATAATACTAATAAAGTTTACTATTCGATCCTCTTTTAAAAAAACGATGGCCGGATGTTGTGAAACATTTTATACTAAGAACGTGAATGGTGCGTTGAATAGAATCATATGATTGGCGAGAAACGAGATTTGATTTACAATAATATGCTTAAATAAAATCATCGATTTAAAATTTAATAATAAAAATCATTGATAAAATATAATTATTGAGTTAAAGTTTGATTTTTTAAATAAAATTATTAGTATAAACATCGCTACCTTCCGTTTACAAAAATTCCTTTTGTATGAAGTTGTCGAGAGTGCAAAGTAACACTCTATATTCATTTGTTATTGTACATTTCAAATGAGAACATGCACTGTAAAAAATTTTCTGGTAACTATACCAGTTTCCTGTAAATAATTACATATTTCAGCGATGTGAAGTTACATTTTTATGTAACTCTACGTCGCTGAGCGTAGGTCCTACTACGATCGCGGTATTTTCCCCGTGCTTAGCAGTGTAATGTTACAGTCAGTATCAACATTGCTGTCCGGTAAAAATACATGACATACATGAACTTCCGCGACAACAGAAACACATTTTAAACACAATAAGAAATATTTTATTCTTATTAATTTCATAGTATAATAAGTAATAAACGTTTAATGTATATTTTTCATTAAATTATAAGGAATGTAGGTTAGAAACGATGGGTCATGTAATTTTACCGGTTTTCATGTGTGTTTAACACGCTCAGCATGGGTCCCGATACTTACCATGCTCAGCGATGTAAAGTTCCGAAAAATTTTTTACAGTGTGGTAACAATTCTATGCCATTTACTTCTGAATTCTCTTTTTAAAAATTTTACTATAAAATAGTATATTAAGCAATAAATTTAGAAAATACAGATGTTATGAACTTTTTAGCTTATAACAATATCATAAAATATTTATCTATGAGCCTGGTGAGTAATTAGGTAAATTTAAAATAAGATTTAAAATACTTCGGAATATTTTAAAATAAATAATAAAAAAACCGATAAGTAATACGATTTCGATAGTATAATTTAGTATATAAAATATTTCTAGATTGACGGCTTAAAAATTTTTTTTTTTTTTTTATATTATAATATTTGCCTAAAATGTACTATTTTTAGAAGTTTGTTTATTTAATTTCAAAATTCGAATTGAATCACGTTTAGAATTAACAGTTATTCTGCAAAATAAAATTAAAAATCTTTTGTTTGAAAGAATGATATAATTACTATTATTAAGAAAATTTAAATTAGAATTTTTATTTTTATTTGTATTTTAAAAATAGGAACGATATACATATCGTTAAGAATTGATTTGAACTATTTTATTTTTTATATATTTTATGGGATTCATATTTTTGAAAATATTAAATTTTAAATAACTTCATTTATTAGTTATTGAGAATTTAGGATTCCAATATTATATATTAAAATTTTTCTGGTACAAGAAATTAAAAATTCATAAATGCTAATAAATAAATTTATTTAAAAATTTAGTACCATCTAATGCATTTCTTTTCCTGAAATTTTACACTAAAATGTGGAGATATAGTCAATATTTATGAGTGTAGGTGTCGTGTCCGTTTTATGTCTCCTTAAAATGTGAAACTTTTAAGTGATGATAAAATTGGAAAAGTCATTTTTATAAACCACATTACATTGTATTAAAAACAGATGTTTTTAATCATGGATAATTTTACATGACTATTTCCAGAAATCGATCTTGGAATTCTCTTAATATACACTCGACCGACATTGATTCGTGTGGAACATTTTAAAATTGTACAATGCTATTGGATAATACTGTTGTAGCGGTTATTCTCATTGGAGGATTTCAAAAACGTTCCACACGAATTAATGTCCATCGAGTGTATATCTTGAAAATCAAATACATTAGATTGATATTAAAAATTATGTGTATGAAAAGTTATATATTTGTAAAATAACTTTTGACTTTATAATAATTTACGTTATTTAAATTTTGTAAGACTTAAGAAATGTCTAGAAAATAATTTAAAAGTTTACTATTTTTTCAATTTTTTAAATAATAATAAGAAAATGAATATAGTGATAATATATCTTTTAAATGAGATTTATTTTTCTCGAAGTTTTCCGTGTCTATAAATTCATTAATGCCGCGTAAACTGCTCTGATACATTAGTATATAACATCAATTCTTTTACTGATGCTGATATGAGTAGATATGAAATTATTATTTAATAATGGATAGAAAATAATAACACTATATTAACAGTCAATCATTAAAAATTTATATACATTTAGATTAGATATAGGGCGCGCTTGCGCGCATGGATTCTCTAGAATACAAAAAAACTTAATAGTAAACTTGCCTGATTAATTTTCTCATTTTTAACGGAGAAATAACTGAAAACTTCTTAATTTACAAAAGAGTCAGAAAAATATTCATTTCATAATCGATTATATCTTTTTTCTCTTCTTAATTTTGAAGAAAACATACGAATACATTTTTCATCAGTTATCATTTAGATAGATAGCTAGATAGGTATTCATTAGATTATATTAACTGATGAAGTCGACTTAGTAAATATTTTCATGTGAAATATTGATCAACTCCATTTTATTATAAATAATTAATGAATATACTAAAACAAGATATCTAATTTTTAAAATTCTAGTAAATATTAAAGTATAACGAAACATTAGTCCTTATTTAATTTAATAAACGTTTCATATAATATGTTAATAAATAAAATTGAATCTAAATAATATTAAAGAATTAAAACATTTACTTGTTTAGTAATCATATAAACACTTTTTGAATGAAAATTAAATTAACACATAATTTATATTGACATAAAGTATTAATATCAACTTTCGCAGTACTAGAATCTAGAAAGTCGAAGTATACAAACTTGCAACATTGTCTCTGTGATTGATTTCGGTTTGCGGCGTGCGAGATGCCGACGAGTCGAAGCGAGCAACCACGCAATGCTAAAAGTTGTTCCCGGTTTCGGCTGTCGGCATGGGAGATGCCGACGAGTCGAAGCGATTAACCCGGCAAAGCAGTCGCAACGCCCTACTCGGATTCACGTTACTATCTTGTACAGACGGTCGTAATGATTGACTGCGGTATGATTATGCATAAACCTACTACAATTTTATGTATTCTTATGCTTCGAATGTTGTTCGCATCCAGCTAATATGATCAACTTCGCAACGCTGGATTCGGATTTTTTTTTCAGTGCATCGAGTAGTTTACATAAAATATAAAAAAAATGAAAAATCTAAAATTAAAAAAAATTTTTTAAATGGCTATTTCATTAAAACTTTTTTAAGTAGACCAATTTTCAATAGTTTTCGCAAAAGTTAATCAAAAAAATAAATTGTATGGAAAATTTGAAGCAAATTCATCGATTACTTTTCGAGTTCTAATTGACTAAATAAATAAAAACATTTTCAGAGGTTTATTTTATTTTGGAGATCGAAAATGATTTTCATGCAAATTTTTAAGCAGAGACATCGAATAGTTTACAAAATATACCAAAAAAATGAAAAATCGAAATTTTTTTTTTCTATTAATGACTCTGAAATTAAAATCACGGTAAGAAAACCAATTCTTACTAGCGTCCCGCCAGGTTAGACAATAAAATAAATTCTATACAAAATTTGAAGCAAATCCATCGGTTAGTTTTCGAGATCCAGTTGGCTTACTGAATACACACACGCACACGCACATACATACAGATATTTTCTAAAAATCACTTTTTTCGACTTCCTGAGACCAAATATGTGCAAATTAATGAAAAAATAGAAAATAATTTTTTTTGCCGATACAATGCTTTCTCTATGTGAAAGCAAAATCATAATACTAACACATGAACAACATTTCTCTTGCATTGTAACTCTGCGCACTTTTGTATATTCAGGGAACTATATAAGTAAAGGTTTTAGACTTTTATTTAGCATTGACTATCCATTGTAGTTGCTATGTAATACATACTTATTTTTACATACATATTTATTTTAATTGTAAGTTAATTTGCTGGTTTTATTTATTACTTGTGGTTAATATCTGCTGAGTTTTTTTGTATATCTAATACAATTTGTGAAAAAATTTTTTTATAATGCTCTTGAGGAGATACATAGAATATTAATAAAAGATGTCCAAAACGTTGAGAAAGTAAAAAGATTGAGTATAATCTTTTTATAACTGGCAGAGAGGCCATTAGCTATAAATGTTCTACTGATTCATATTGTCTGCTGTTTGCTACTTGAAATTAAATAAAAGCATGATTTTTTTTAAAGAATTAATAAAGTAAATTATTTTTAAAATTTATAGCAAGTATCAAAATGCAAGAATGAAAATAATGTGTTATTGGATATGTTGTAATAGATAAAAACATGCTTTTGTAAGTAAATTATCGGTCATTAGGTGCTCTATTCAGTTAATTAATGCGTGCGCAGGTATACACTGAAAAACTTTTCGTACGAAAACACTATGATGAAAACCAAAAAGTGTTTTGGCACGAATGTATTAATGCTCTAGTTTACGAATATTCGTAGTTATTCAGCACGGAGATTGTAGTGCATGAACTGTAGAAAACGATACAAGTAAAACCCTCTGAGGCTCGAAGTTAAGGGCTATGAATTTCGTAGAATATATGATTGATACTAATATCATATGTGTATACTTTGAATTTCGTAGCTCAGCACTATGAGTTTCGTAGTGAAATAACACGAACATTCAAAACTCCAAAAGAGAGTCGAGTGCGGCTCTCCCACTCCTTCACACAAAAATCAAATAAGGGGAAAAGATAAAACTCACGCTTTATGAGAAAAACAGCCTCGATTGAAATGGCGTTCTTTAATAACATATATATTATTTATACATATGTTATAAATGTAAGGTTGTCGTATAAACACTTTTAAGGCAAAATAAAGATAACTCAATAGTTAAGGATATTAAAGTTAAATTTATTAAATAGTAAAATATAAACGATCACTTTGTATGTACACTTTCTATTCAGTTCTGCAATTACGGCACACAGCCCTTTATTATAAATGTTATTACGACTCGCAAGCCTATCTCGCAAATACGATTGCTAATTCACGCCAGACTCATACTCGTCCTATCTCGACAGAGTCATCGCTCAATCCCTCTCGCACAAAGCATAGGTCCCGGTACACAGCTCACACAACGCATGCAACACACTAGCGCCACCAATATACGGCATACATACAAGTTATAAAATAAGGCTTATAACATTCGGCCATCCTAACTTTAGCTTGGTCTCCAAGCTTACTTAATTTAATTTACAGTAAAAAGAAATAGTAAAATACATAAACTAATCACAATGTTAAGAAATAATAAAATACATAGAAAAATTACAATATTATGTAACGTAGTCGTCAAGTTTGCGTGGACGCTGCCTATGACGAGTGCTTTTTCGCAGATTTACATTATTATCATTATTTGTTTGCATAATTATTTTCGAATTAGGATCGGAATCGCCTTCGACAGAATCATTGTTAAGATGTTCTTCTGAAATGCTCTGGTAACTTACAAGATTGACGTTTTTATCAGAAGTTTCGAGGTCGCTTTCGCTATTTTCGCTTATTCCATCGTTTTCGTCGTCAACACCGAGCCAAATTTTTAACTGACTTACATGCGCCGTAGTGATTCCTTTACTGGTCGTTTTCGGTCTTAAACTTTGAACTCTATAAGTATCAGCGGGTAAAACTTCAGTTATTACAAGTGGACCTTTATAGCGAGATTGAAGCTTAGTAGATTCGCCCGTGGCAATAGCATTTTGTTTCATAAATACAATTTCACCTATATTGAATTTTACATTTTTGATTCGCGAGCGATCATAACGTTCTTTAGCATTTCTCTGTTCAGTCTCTATCTTAACGATTGCTTCTTGTCTAACGTCTTCGGGAATTCGATATGTTTAGGCCCTCACTGTTAGTTCTCGACTAAGCCCTTCTTTAAATCTTGGAATATACCCGTAAAGCATTCCAAAAGGAGTTTTTCCAGTTGTTTTACATATCAAACTATTTAAATCGCGTTCAATCGAAGACAGACCTTTGTCCCAATAACGTCCTTCTGCGGTTAAGCTAGTCTGCAAGGCTGGTAAGATAGTTTGGTTTAACCTCTCTACTTGACCATTTGCTTGCGCATGTCTACTTGAATTTAATACGTGTTTTATTCCATGAGAATCGCAAAAGATTTTAAATTTTCCTAAATCAAATGCTTTACCACGTTCTGAAATTATACGTCTAGGTGCTCCAAAACGTTCTACGAAAATTTCCAATTTTCTAACCGTTGTTTTACTTTTTACATCGCGAACTGCATATAATTGCGCAAATTTAATTAGATTACAAATAACCGCGAAAATATATTTATTTTTCTGAGTAGATGTTATAAATGGACCAAGATGGTCAAGATGTACTGTTTCGAACGGTCTGTTACCTGATGGTATAGGATGTAATTCCCCAGATTGTTTTCCAACTTTAGCTTTAGCTAAAATACATTCAATGCACGCTGCAATATGTCTCTTAATATAAGTTCGCATTTTCGGAAAATAATAAAATTCTCTAATACGCGCTAACGTTCTATCAATCCCAAAGTGATTACTAAAATAGTGATTCTTAATTACTAAAGCTTTGCGCATGACACTTGGAACTACAAATAATTCTTTTCCGTGCTGAGTTACATCTTTTTTATATAAAATACCGTTACATAGAGTATAATCATTAATTTCCCCCTTCTCTTGACGAGAACGTTCATACTCAGGTTTTCCTAAAATTGAAATTTTCCTTGCTAGATTTTTATCCGTACGTTGATACATATCGATTTCATCTTCGTAAACAAGTATATTATAAATTCTAGCTTCTGCTAGCAACTCTACAGCTGGTTCGACTGGTGCGCGCGAAAGAACATCTACGTGTTGCATTTTCTGTCCTTTCTTATGATGAATTTCATAATAAAACTCAACGATTGCACTAAGCCAATGAACTATTTGAGGGTTTTTTGCTTTTAAGGAATTAACGTGTATTAATGCTTGACAATCCGTAAACACATTAAAATGTATACCAATAAGAAAGGGTCTAAGTCGCTCTAGCGCCCACACAATCGCTAAGAATTCTAGTTTACTCGAGTGGTAGAATCTTTCTGTTTCCGAAGTTCTCCTACTTATCGCCTATACGAGTTGTAATTCGTTATTTACATTACGTTGGAAAAGCATTGCAGCAAGACCGTCTGCTGATGCATCTGTATGGAGCTCTGTGCGTTCAGAATTTGGGTTATAGATAGCTAATACCGGCTTTGATGCTAATTTTTGTTTAATAATGTTAAACGCGGTTTCTTGCTGTTCACCCCATGAAAACGACTTTTCCTTCTTAAAACATTCTATAATAGGAGCTACTATACGCGTAAATTCAGGTATAAACCTTCTAAAGAAACTACACGTTCCGTGGAATCTTTTCGCTTCGTGGGTATTCCTCGGCGTAGGAAAATCTAAAATTGCATGCACTTTTCGTTCACCTGGTCCTATTCCGTCTTTACCTATTTCCAACCTATTTAATTTACTTTTTCTACGCCAAAGAGGCACTTTTTTCAATTTAGCGTTAATCCTGCATCTTTCAATAATTTTAAGACTGTTTCTAATTTACTCAGCAATTCTTTCCATGAGCGCGCGTATAACAAAATATCAACGAAAAATGTGATTGCTAAATTATTTCCATATGGACCGAAAATCTTTTTCATAAGTTCGGCAAAATAGAATGGCGCGTTCATGAGACCAAACATTGCTCGTTCGAATTGACCTGTGTCATCTGGCGTGATAAAAGCCGTTTTTTTTTGCGTCAGACGTCAATGGAATTTGTAGATAACCTTGAGCAAGATCAAGCGTAGCGAAAATCGTAGAACCATAGACGGTTTCTAAACAATCATCTACATTTAGCATTGGAAAATTCATACGTATCACGTTTCTATTTAATCTACGATAATCGACAACTAATCTAGGCGTTCCGTCAGCCTTTTGTACTAATAGACAAGGACTAGCGTATTCAGAATCAGTTTCGGTTACTAATCCTGCCTTTTTCCAATCTCGGACAATCGTGCGCATTGTTTCGCGCTAAGCCGTACTAGCTTTGTAAGGTTTAGAGAATACGGGTTCGCTTCCCGGCTTTTCTTGAATATCCATTTTCAAGACATTACTACAACCTAATTCACTTTTATTCATTGCCGAACATATTCTATATTTATTGAGAAGCAGAAGAAGCGAATCCATTTCCTCTTCACCAATCAGCTGACCTACTTTTATATCACTCGCAATGAAAGGAGCCTTTCTCGGTTTCAATTCAGGTAACTTTTCCTTTACACACAGAATATTTCTTAATGTACTAACTTTTTCAGTTACAATCTCTTTTTCAGTAGAGTTTGCAACAGGTAACCTTAATTCAATTTCTCCCGACTTCACGCGAACAAATCTAATACTCCCTTTAGCTATTTTCACAGTCTCAGCTGTTTCGGTTTTATCGCATTTTATTTCACGCGCATTTACAATAGTTTTAAGATCAGATTCGAAATCGATGTGAGGTTTAAATAATAGTCTATCTTTATCTTTATAATAAGAAAGGTTTGATAATTCCGTGAAATTTCTACCGATAACAACATCACAAGGCGTTACATCATCCGGTACTACTCTAAATATAATTTTATTTACAAAACACTCATCGACTCGTAAACTCTCTTCTATGATACCAAATGATTTAACTTTGTTATTAGTTTTTCCAAAACCTACTAAAATACTACATGCTTTAAAATATTTAAAACCATGTTCAAGTACAAGCGATGCTTTAATTAAACAATCGGAACTATCTGTATCAATAAATGCGTCAACATTACCTATTTCACCGATTTTAACTTTTTTGTAATATTTTTGTCCGCTATTAGAAATTTCTGATTCTAAAAATTTAATACTCGCGTCATTAACCGATTTTAATTTCGTGCAATTTCTAGAGATATGAACTTTTGCACGACAATTATAACAAATAATCTCACGTTTGATCGGACAATTTCGCGCGATATGACCCGTTACTTGGCATCGATGACATTTACGATCTTGATCACTTGACGTTGTCGATGAACAGTTGCTTCAACGATCGCTATTGGTCTGCGGTGCTGGCTGTTGTGTCGCTTGCGTTGCCTTTCCATCTATAGTCTTGCGCGACTTGTCATCTGCTACTGTTTTCTGATTGTTAGGTTTAAGCCCCAAGGCTTGTCTTCTTGCTGTGTCAAGAGTCTCATGTTCAAGAATACTTCGCAAAACTGCATCGAGATCATAATGCACTTGACTAATAATTGCAACGCTAATATTTCGTGATAAAAGTCTGACTGCAACTTGTTTCTTAGTTTCCTCTAATAGAAACTTCAACGCTTTACATAGACGCACCTTGTCGAAAAAATATTCTTTTGTATTTTCGCCTGGTTGCTGCACTCGTTTTTGCATCTCTTCCCATTTTTCCATGAGCGTTTTTTCCATAAGAAACGTGTTGGCGAATGCTTTCCTAAAAGATTGCCAATTAATTACAACATCCATATTGCCAAGGTACCAGCTTCTGACTGCTTTAGTTAAGTGACTTCTAGCGGTTCCAAAGGCAATAGCCTCTGTCCATTTATGCAGTGTAGCAGTCGATTCAAGCTACTAAAGCCATATTTTAGCGCTTGCAGCGCCAGACAATCCATCGAATTTAGAGATGTTATGTGATAAATCGGGTAAGATATTATATGTCTGCATACCGCTGTTTTGCGTATTTGTTTCCTTCTCCATCAGCTCAGTATTTTGCTGCATCAAGGAAGTCATTGCTTCGATCAGTTTCGCCATTTAACTCGTCTGCGGCGTATCAGACACTTGAGAAGTTGGCGGCAATCCTGCTTGGCCTTGCGCAAGCGCGCCACTGTTAATGCCTTGGTTCATCATTATCAACGCCTTTGCGGCAGCATCAGCGTCGGACATATTAACTTTAGTCGTGGTTTTACGTACTTGAACTGCCCTCTGTTGTTCTTGCGACGTAACCTTACATTTATAACGACTTTTTCGAATTCTAAGAATTTGCCTAACGACTTCTTTGTCTGTACTCGCGTTGCTTTGAAAAATTTTCTTTTCCCGTACAGCAATCTTTCGTGAACCTAGCGATTTTTCAAAACGAGGCCTTTTAATACGTACTAGGCGTTGTATTGCCATTAATTACCTTTACACTACATAGAATTTATTTGGTTTTTTTTTTTGTTTGAAAACCGCACTTCGCGTCTCGCTCTTTTATACTACACAAGTTCTTTCTCGGATCGCAATTTCCTTTTTATTCAATTTATAGAGTTTATTACAACACTTCTATCGTATACACAATACAATCGAATAGATTTCTTTTCTTTACTTTTCTTACAATCGTGAACTTAGAGTCTTGTTATCCCACTTCTGAAATGTTATAAACGTAAGGTTGTCGTATAAACACTTTTAAGGCAAAATAAAGATAACTCAATAGTTAAGGATATTAAAGTTAAATTTATTAAATAGTAAAATATAAACGATCACTTTGTATGTACACTTTCTATTCAGTTTTGCAATTACGGCACACAGCCCTTTATTATAAATGTTATTACGACTCGCAAGCCTATCTCGCAAATACGATTGCTAATTCGCGACAGACTCATACACGTCCTATCTCGAGAGAGTCATCGCGCAATCTCTCTCACACAAAGCATACGTCCCGGCACACAGCTCACACAACGCATGCAACACACTAGCGCCACCAATATACGGCATACATACAAGTTATAAAATAAGGCTTATAACATATAGATGTAAAATTAAAAATATATTTTAATATTTTACGCAATCTAAGTGTAAAAAAAATTTAAATTAGCATTTCGAAAACCCAATATTTCAAAGAAATTATTTAATCTATTTGTTACAATTATTCTAATTATTGTGTCAGGCAAATTTTCCTAATAATAAAATGATAAAAAATATTTTTATTGTTAATCTATAGTTTTATTATATTTTTAGCATAATAAGTATTACTTAATTTTTTGTAAATATTTATTTTGTTTGAATAAATTTAAATTATATTTACATTAAAACTTCTTAACAATACTAGTGGTTTTAGTTTTTAAATAATAATAATTTAATGTAAAGATATATTTGTTATAATTCTTTCTTTTTCTTTCTTTCTTTCTTTCTCTTTAATTGGCCTTTTGATTTTTCATCATAGGCCATCATCAATTTTTGCCCCGAGGGGACTTTTTATTATTAATTTTTGTGTTGTTCCGAAGAACTCTCTATTTTGTGTTTTGTGTTCTTCGGGTTCTCTTCCCCACGGAAAACTACGAAAATTGTTTTTCCCAGTTTTCCCAGGGAGTCAAAACCCCGATCCACTAGGACGCAAGCCAGCTGCCTTAAGCAACTGAGTTACTTTTCGTCCTTTAACGACGGAGCTCGTAAGTGTGTTCATAGGAACAAAGCACATGTAACAGAGGTGCTTGCTTGAAAAACAGCCGCGAGCGGGATTCGATCCACGGTCCCCCGAGAATACGAATCCAATGCTCTTACCGACTGTGCCACAGACCGGCTCTTGTTATAATTCTATTGAAGATAATAGTATATTATACATGTAAGCAAATATTTTATAACTACATTGATAGTAAATATAATAGAAATTTTTTTAGTTTTATAAAATTATTTTTTCAGTATCGCTTATTTGAGTAATTCTCTAGAACTTTTAACTTTTAATGTCACTGTTTAAATGATTTTCTAACAGTTTCTATTCCGTTATTTTGAGGAACACAAAACTTTACTAAAAAAATTTCTATTATATTTACTATCAATGTAGTTATAAAATATTTGCTTACATGTATACACTATTATCTTCAATAGAATATAACAAATATATCTTTACATCAAATTATTATTATATAAAAACTAAAACCAATAGTATTGTTAAGAAGTTTTAATGTAGATATAATTTGAATTTCATCCAATTAGTTATATTTATTATGCTTAAAATATAATAAAACTATAGATTAACAATAAAAATATTTCTTAACATTTTATTATTAGGAAAATTTGCCTGACACAATAATTAGAATAATTTTAACAAATAGATTGAATAATTTCTTTCAAATATTGGGTTTTCAAAATGCTAATTTAAATTTTTTTTACACTTAGATTGTGTAAAATATTAAAATATATTTTCAATTTTATATCTATATATAAATAATATATATGTTATTAAAGAACGCCATTTCAATCGAGGCTGTTTTTCTCATAAAGCGCGAGTTTTATCTTTTCCCCTCATTTGCTTTTTGTGTGAAGGAGTGAGAGAGCCGCACTCGACTCTCTTTTGGAGTTTTGAATGTTCGTGTTGTTTTACTACGAAGCTCATAGTGCTGAGCTACGAAATTCCAAGTATACACATATGATATTAGTATCAATCATATATTCTACGAAATTCATAGCCCTTAACTTTGAGCGTCAGAGGGTTTTACTTGTACCGTTTTCTACAGCTCATGCACTACGATCTTCGTGCTGAATAACTACGAACATTCGTAAACTAGAGCATTAATACGTTCATACCAAAACACTTTTTGCTTTTCATCATTTTGTACGAAAAGTTTTCCAGTGTAGTGATAAACCGAAGATAAGCAGTTTATCTGCGCATGTGCGCCAGTGCACGCAAATGCGGCGCGTGGACACGTGCCACGGTTATAAGTAAATCACCTTCGCAAGTCTCCTAGTATCCACTTATATAACGGGTGAACTCGTATTGCGCTAATAAGACAATTACCATGCGTGTGTCAGTTCAAGCGAATTTGGCGTGCGACCTGCGTTACGCCACCACACAATGTGCTCTTTTGATGTATTTTTTTAAAAATCATAAAACTTAGAATAGAAGTGCGATATGGATATAAATCTTTCTGGATTTTAAAATTCATAAAATTACTAATACAGAAAAAATCATATTTATCCGAGGAAAATTTATTCGACCGAGAGAAACCGAGTTAGAAATTTAGTTTTATAAAACAAATATTTTTTTCTTATTTCTAGTCTTTCGACTGGCTTTTTTTACTATTACTACGTTTTTACTATTACTACGTTTTTATTAACTCGCTTTGGTGTCTGTCTGTCTGTCTGTCTGTCTGTCTGTCTGTCTGTCTGTCTGTCTGTCTGTCTGTTCGGTACGAATTTTGCAACCGATTGTAAACTAACTTCCTGATGAGCTAGAGACTTGAAATTTTAAATATAGCTCGGAACTGGATGACAATGCAATATTATAAAAAAAATATATATATCTACCGAACAATATATTAATATATTCAATCATATACGGAGATGTTGGCAAAATTGAAGATTTGAAGATTTTATATATAGATACACTTTTAACATTAGTGTCTAAACATCTTCGAAAATTTTAAAAATCTTCTTTTGATATATTAATATATTAATATATTAATATATTAATATATCAAATATAGTAATATATTAATATAGTAATATATTAATATATCAAATATAGTAATATATTAATATAGTAATATATTAATATATTAATATATCAAATATATTAATATATTAATATATCAAATATATTAATATATTAATATATTAATATATCAAATATATTAATATATTAATATATTCAATATTATATTTTTGCATGCATTGTTGGATAATATAATTAAATATATATTCCCACCGAAAAATATATTAATACAATTATATACGGAGATATTGGAAAAATTGAAATTTTGAAGATTTTATATATAGATATACTTTTAACATTAGTGTCTAACCATCTTCGAAAATTTTTAAAATTCTTTAACTTCTCATATTGCAATTAGACATAAATTACAGCATTTTCTATTATACATATAGAATTGGAGACTGTATTTTATTCATTTTATGGTCTAACAATGCATAAAACAATAAATCTTGGTTGAATTTCTAATGGCGTCATTATCGTCAAAATGGCGGGAAACTCACCATGCGATTACGTGTTCTCTAAAAAAATAGATGAAACACGTTTTAGTCCCTTGACAACAATATATATGCTATATAATATGCACTGTTGGACAACACGATAAATAATATTAATAATAATAATAATAATAATACCAAAATGTATAAGATAATATTTAAATAAAAAAAAAATTTTCAATCTACCACGTTTTTAATTGAACTAAAAAGTATAAAATAATATTAAAAATAAAAAAAAACTTTTTAATGTACTACGTTTTATAATGAACCAAAAAGTATAAAATAATGTGTAATGAAATGAAAAGTGAATAATGATTTGAAATAAAAAAACGTGGGGCGCATACAATACATAATAATAAACATGCGCCCCACGTTTTTTTATTTCAAATCATTATTCACTTTTCATTTCATTACACATTATTTTATACTTTTTGGTTCATTATAAAAACGTAGTACATTAAAAAGTTTTTTTTTTATTTTTAATATTATTAATTTTACTAACGCATTTTTTTATAGTTTTTAATATGAGGAACTTAGAAATAATCTAAAATCTGATAAGAATCTGTGACATGGCAGATTGGCCATGTAAACGGACTTGACTTTAGTAGTCAAGCCGGAATAGTTTTCTCGCGCGTATGTGCGCATGCACATCTCGCAAGCAAGAAGAAGCATGTCGATCAGAAGGATGCCAATGGAGCGTGCATTCACTCTGTCGCCATTGTACAAGGCGGTTGGCTATACCCACGTGCAGCGTCCTGAGCCTCATGCTCGGTCTTATATAAGTGATTACATTTTTTTTATAAAAAAAAAAAGATTAATATATAAAGGATATTGTCTTCTATAATATAGTGATGTCGAGGGAGTTTAGCCCGGTTCCCGTTTAACACATTAAATCAGGCTAGACTGTCAGACTCACCATACCGAAAACTTTGACTACCGATGGATGGTCAGCCACTTTTGTGACCAACAATCAACCGATATCCAATGAGGTCGGATTTTTTAAGAGTCATGATATAAATGGCACATAAACTAATTTTTTTTGATAAAAAGTTAGAGGTACCTGGCCAAGATTCGAACCCACGCCCTCCGCGTTGAAGGCAAGAGCTCTATTAATTACGCCATCGCGCTCTCATAAGTGATTACATTAGCGTGATGTAATATCGGTAGTTTGTAAATTGGACTACTAAGTCCTTTAAATTAATTTAAAATAATTAACGTTCGCTTGTGCACGTGTGAGTGTGTATAGAATTGTGAGTTTAAATAGTAGATATTACGTGCGCATGCATACCGGTTTTCCACGGGCGCGAATATCATTCTGTTTACCTTCTAGTTATTGTGTTCTTTCAAAGCAATCTTGTTCTTTTCATTATTGTGTAGTGCGTTAATCGTCTTTAAATTCACTTGACTTGACTCTTTAAATTCAATTGACTTTAAAGTCAAACAATTAGCTTTTCCAACAAAGTCGCGTCTGTATCACGTAACTGGCGCCCTTTCTCATGTATAGCTAGTGATTGTATGTTAACTGAATCCTATAAATTTTGTAAATTCTAGCTCATTTCTTTTTATTGGTTTGTGTGTTGTTTTTAGTGCAATTATTAAGTATATTGCTTTCTCATAGAAAAAACATTGTATCCATAAAAAACTTTTTTTTCTATTTTTTCATTAATTTGTACATATTTGAACTCAGTGAGTCGAAAAAAGTGGTTTCCAGAAAATGTCAGTGTGCGTGTGCGTGTGCGTGCGTGCGTGCGTGTGTGTGTGTGTGTGTGTGTGTGTGTGTGTGTGTGTGTGTGTGTGTGTGTGTGTGCGTGCGTGTGCGTGCGTGCGTGTGTGTGCGTGCGTGCGTGCGTGCGTGCGTGCGTGCGTGTGTGTGTGTGTGTGTGTGTGTGTGTGTGTGTGTGTGTGTGTGTGTGTGTGTGTGTGTGTGTGTGTGTGTGTGTGTGTGTGTGTGTGTGTGTGTGTGTGTGTGTGTGTGTGTGTGTGTGTGTGTGTGTGTGAAATTACATTATACAATCTCTTATTAATAAATTTCTCATTTGGTAAAAAACATTTTATTTTCTAATTTTTAATAATGATTATAAATAAATACCTAATTTAATGTGATGAGACAAATAACAGTCCACACAGTGTGTGTGTGTGTGATTTCTGTTAGTAAATTGTATCTCGAGGACTACTCGATGGATTTGCTTCTAATTTTGCATGGAATTTAGTTTTTCGACTAACTTGCTGGGAAGCTATTGATAATATTTGGTTCTTCTAGCGTAGTTTTTATTTTTGAGTTGTTTACAAATAAAAAAAATTTCGGTTTTTCATTTTTTTGGTTTTTTTTTGTTTACTACTCGACGAATTTGCTTCAAAATTTGCATGGAAATTATTTGTGATTGCCCAAATTAAATGAATTTTAGAAAACTGATTTTCTCAGCTTAGTTTTAATTTTAGAGCATTTTGAAATTTTTGAAAAAAATGTTTCTTTTTATTAGGCCAATAAAATCTTAAAAACTACTTGATGGATTTACTTCAAATTTTCCATACAATTCAATTTTTCGATCAACTGGTGCGGAAGCTATTGAGAATTGGTTTTCTTAGCGTAGTTTTTTTTTAGAGTCATTTCAAGAATTTTAAAAAACTTTCGATTTTTCATTTTTTTTGTATTTTACGTAAACTACTCAAAGAATTTGTTTGAAAATTTGTATGGGACTTAATTTTGACTGCCAAAAGTAGAAAAACTTTTGAAAACTGATTTTATTAGCGCACTTTTAATTTTAGAGCATTTTAAAAATTTTTCTTAAAATTTTTATTTTTAATTTTTTTCTATTTTACGAAAACCATTTGATAGATTTGCTCCAAAATTTAAATGCAAGTTATTCGCTACTGTCTGAAAAAAACAAGCTTTGGAAAACGTATTTTCTCAGAGCAGTTTTAATTTGAGAGCATTTTGAAAATAAAAACAAAATTTTTATTTTTCATTTATCTTCTATTTTGTGTAAGCCATACTATAAATTTTCGCCAAAACTTTTGTACAATCAATTCGATATTGTCTGAAAAAAAGAAGCTTTTGAAAACTAATTTTCTTAGAGTGGTTACAATTTTAGAAAATTTTGAAGTTTTTAAAAAAAAATTTCGATTTTTTATTTCTTATTTTTTTTATTTTACGTAAAGTACTCGATAGATTTGTTCTAAAATTCGCAGGGAAATCATTTACAACTGCCGGAAGAAGGGAAATTTTCAAAAATTGATTTTCATAGGGTAGTTTTAATTTTAGAGCATTTTTAAAATTTTGAAAAGAAAATGTTATTTATTTAGCCAATTGGATCTCGAAAATTATTAGATGGATTCGCTTCAAATTTCGCATACTATCTATGTTTTTGTATAAGTAGACGGGAAGCTATTGAAAATTGGTATTATAGAGTAGTTTTTTTTATAGAGTCATAAACATGAATTGTATTTATATATAAATATGATTGCATTTTATAAAGATTACATTTTAAAATTTCCAATTCTCCAATTCAAAGTATAAGAGGAGTGTCTCGACGTTTTAGTATTAGTAACTCTTAAAAATTTATAATATTACTACTGATTCAGATGTTGACTTGTATTATTACATTAAATTAAGTCTTAAATTATAATCATTATTAAATATTATAAATTAAATTGTTTTTTAATAAACGGAAAAAATATTAGAAGAAGAAGAAGAAAAAATTACAGATATTAATAATTACGAAGTTGAACAAGTAAAAAAACGCTCACTCAAATATATCCATAAGACATTTCTCTCTCTCACGATTAACGTAATGATAACTCTATCAGTTTTTCTATTTCACTAAAACCATTAGATAGATTTGCTCCAAAATTTGTATGCAAGTTATTTGCTACTATCTGAAGAAAAAAAGATTTGGAAAACTAATTTTCTCAGCGCAGTTTCAATTCAAGAGCATATTGAAAATTTTCATACAATTTTTTTTTTCATTTTTTTTTTATTTTACGTATACTACTGAAAGAATTCGCTTAAAAATTTGTTTGAAACTTAGTTTTGACTGCTAAAAGAAAACAATTTTTTGAAAACTGATTTTCTTAGCGCACTACCATTCGATAGATTTGCCCCAAAATTTGTATGCAAGTTATTTCTGAAGAAAACAAGCTTTGGAAAACTAATTTTCTCAGCGCAGTTTTAATTTAAAAGCATTTTAAAAATTCACATAAAAATTTTTATTATATATTTATCTTCTTTCTTAACGTGGTTAAAATTAGAAATTTTATTGTCATCATTCTTTTTATTATTACATTACATCATTTTTTCAATAGAACAAATTTTTTTGTATTACTTGATGATTTAAAATAAATTATAAATGTTGAAAAAGCAAACAGCTAGCATATATGTTCGAAATTTATAAAGTACAATATGAGTAAATATTAATGTTAGACAATTTTTTAATATTAAAATCACATTTAAATAAAT
This sequence comes from Anastatus disparis, assembly GCA_017163975.1. Taxonomy (NCBI): domain Eukaryota; kingdom Metazoa; phylum Arthropoda; class Insecta; order Hymenoptera; family Eupelmidae; genus Anastatus; species Anastatus disparis. The sequence goes on along the minus strand of JAFFSR010000329.1, from coordinate 2,913,296 downwards.
ATAAAAATATCAATGAAACTCAAAGAGCTCTATGAGAAAGCATTCCGCCAAAGCACTTGGCAGCGTTTTTTTAGCTATACATTTAGCTACATTTGTGAGGCCACCTGATCCCCACGGCCGTTACAATTGGCGCTCAACGTGGAGCTCCAAAAAATTTGATTAAAATTTCCGAAAATTATTCGGGATTAAATGTGAAAAAAAGGGATAGCAAATTGGTGTTACAATTGACGTGCCAACGCGATGCCGTCAAAAAATCCAGAGAAAATTTTTGAAAAATTTTGAAATTGGTAAAATGAAAAAAAATTAAACTGTAAAAAATATGAACTGTGAAAAAATAATATAAACTGTGAAAAAAAATAGAAATGTACCAGTGCAACGACAATTTTTTTCTTCGTGTTGCGGGTGTAAGGCTTTGCTACATGCTCGCCATCTTACACGACGCAGAACGAAGGACGACACGTTGGTGGCTATTTCTCTTTCAGCGGGTCGGTGATAAAAACAAGAAATTCTATAAAGTTAGCAGCAAATTTGCTTTTGATTTTGAGAGAAAAATTTTCTTTCGTACCATAAATTATTTGTTTTTCATTATCATCATTTTTTTTTCATATATGACTGATTCCGCAAAACCTTTAATATTTGACTTATAAAAAAATTAATTTTTTTTTAATAGCACGCAGTTCTTAAGTTTTTTTTTACACTTTTAAATAGTTCAAAAAGCAATAATTATATAGTGCCCCTCATTTTTCAAAGAACGCTTTCTTTATATTAAAAATATTTAGAATTTTCAATGTTAAAATAATCTTGCTATTTTTCGAAATAAAAATTAATTTTTTTGTTTTGTTTGGTCATTTCTGAAGACTTATACTAAAATAGCGGCTTGTAGATAGCATTATAACTTCATAAATATAGCAAACAAAAAAGAGCAATAGGTTTTTTAGAATTTTAAACTGTATTTATTGAGTGCCAGCAAAAAATTGCCAAAAATAAGAGTAATTAATACGAGGGACGCACACAGTAATGTTTTTTAAAAACTTCACTACTTTTGTTCATTAAATCGCACGCTGATGTAATAGCTCCAGTTTGATTCGTTTTAAGAAATAGAAAATACTCTCGCTTTTTTATTTTCCAAAAATCGAAAAGCATTTTTTTTAAACGTTGGAATGTAAAAATAAATTCATTTTTATAAGAATGTAGTTCCTATTTTTTAAAAATTATATTATATTTTCAAAAGTAGGCACCTTCTTGAAAAGTCTTTTTTTTTTTTATAATATATTACAAAATAAGAAAAAAAAGTTTTTGCGAGCCTTATTCAAAACGCTCTTTTTTTAATCATGTAAAGCAAAAAAATAGGGACCAGTTACCTTTAAAAAAACTTGAAAAATGACGTATTTCAATTTTTTTTATGCGAAAACAATTACGTTACATCAACTGAAACTATCTTAACATGCTTTTTTACATTTCTTTCATACGAAAAAATTTTTTTTACTCATCAATTACATTAAATTCATAGCATTTATGTACAGTTCCCTAAATATTAAAAGTTTCACGGAATCATTCATATAGAAAAAATTTTTGGCAGAGTAAACATTTTTTATTTTATTCAGACAATTCCTTTTTTTGTACGAAAAATCTTTTGTCTTATTCGATTTTATTTCAGTACAAAAGTATATTTTCTTATATATTGCGTGGGCATATATACACACACATTTTGATATATATATGTATATACACACATATTGTATATATATATATATATATATATATATATATATATATATATATATATATATATTTTTAGCATTATACAGTTGTGCGGAGAACAAATCGTTCTCACGTAGTAAAGATAAAGCAAAAATTTTGTCTGTTTGTGAAAAATTTTGTTTGAATACGTAGTTTCGAGATTGTGTGCGTACCTTGAGGTACGAATTGCGCATCGCCTTAGCTTTATTACGAACGCACACCACATTCATATGCCTATCTCACTCTGCTTCTCACATATATATGATAAGTAGTCGTTTAGCATCGTGAAGAAAACAAATAGTTCTTTCAAAACCCCTAGATCTAATACTTGTTTTTATTATAATATTTGAAATTTTTATTTTAGCAGAAAGTTTTTTGTACCCTGTTCTGCATTCAAATAATAACGTTTTTTTTTCTTTTCTAGCTTAAACTTAATTACAAAACTAAGTTGTTTTTATTCCAAGCTCCCTCCGTTACCGACTACGCATTATATTAATAAACTCATATCATATATATATCTCTGCCTGTGTCTATTTTTGTACAACCCTTGCCGTCCCTATACCTTCAGCACTTTACCCTTGCAACATATTGAGATAACGTATTTAGCAGAAGAATTTCTTTAGCATACATAGTTATACCATATGGTATATAGTTTGTTATTCAGTCCATTTGTGTGAAAGTCCCCAGCCCAATTTCTATGCGAATCCATATAGCTGTTCCCTCTGAAGCAAAGCTTTCTTAGATCACCAAGCTACAGTTCTATTGCGTACTCTCTCCTACCTACAGTCTAGAGCTAAACTTATCGACGGCAAGGAAACGTCTGCACGCATAGCTCACTAACTTCCTCCCTTTGCTTTAGCTTAGCTAGTTAGCATTTGGCTCTTACTGATATTATTTCGTGTTATAATAATTTTTTAATTATTTAATTGCTTAACTGTGTTTTACGAGGATTTACCAATTTTTTATAACATTTTAGAAATAATTGCGATTAATATAAATTAAAATTTTTTTTTTTAATTTACGCATAGTTATAAGATTTTGGTTTGAACTTTAACATTTTTTTTCATTATTATAAATTAAAGTTTTTCATTCTATTTGTTATAAATTAAATAGCTTTTAATAATTTTAAATTTAATGTAATTTAATAAATCTTCGTAACTGTTAAATCAAACCAAACAATTTTTTATTTTTTTATTATTGAGCCAGAGCCAGTGTGCAGAGAGTTCACTCATTTCCTGAGACAAGATCTCATGTTAGAATAGTTTTAATTATTGATAAGATAAGATAATTATTTAAGATTAACCTAACGCAGCTGCCGTCATGATTAGTCCACAATTGGCAATGTAACCGCTTCTAATTTCGGTAGAAGTATGCCAAAACGAACCATGGAGAGTTTAACAGGAATTAGTTGATATCGTGGGTAGGATACCCATAGGTCAACTTATTAATTATAGTTATCATGGAATAAGTCAGAGAGGAACTCTGTCAGAATATAGGAACCGTATTTACCGATACGAGCTAAGGAGACATTTGGAAGCAAACGCTGCCCAATGAATACCAGAGTTTGATGAAACTCAAGATGATTCGTGATCAAAATGTAGTACCGCTTATCCAATTAACGCATCTCATAAATTTGTCACAAACCAGGCAAGTTACTCAAGCAGTATGGGAACTTCTCAACCGAACGGACACAAAGTTCTCTCTACAGCGACTATGGCTCATGATCTGACCACAGATACGGCAGTTAATAGTACCACTCCCCCTTGTAACGTTCCGTTTTATCCAAGTCCTACCCCACTATATTATCCTCACATATATAATTATGACCCCTATGATTACTCAAAATATATGCCATCTTTTGAATTTCTGTGCACACTGCGTCCACTAAGATTAGATTTAAGGACGGATGAATCTTCTCCAACCGCCCCAACGAACCCTCACCCCCTACTGCAGCTGATAATAATTGTAAACCCCCATATTCAAATACGAAAGCCCCTACAGCTGCAGTTAGTCTCACAGAGATCCTAAAACACAACAACTCCACGACGGTAGTAGCGTCCATAGAAACACACAACGACGCACCGCATTCAATCGAATCTCCAGTTAGGAACGATATGGCATAGAAAGAAGATGGCCAGAGCCCACAAGAAGATTGCAATAAGCAACTCTTAAGTAGTATGATACACTAAATAATGAGCAGAAAACTAGCTGTCACCAAGTAAATAAAATGGAAAATAATACTAAGGACTGCATGGAGCAGACCTTAAATGGTAAAACCAAGGATTGCATGGGGTAAGCCTTGAAAAATAGTTCTAAGAACTGCATGGGGCAGACCTTATTAAGTAAAAGTAAGAACTACACGGGGCAGATCTTATACATGGTGAATAGTGACGGCACTAGAAGCACCTTAAATACTTAAAATAACGTAGGTCCGAGTAGTAAGCAGAAAGATAACTGCGATCTCGCGAAGAGGAATGACTTAGAAAATAAACCTTCTACAAAAATTCCTCGCAGAGATATAGAAAAGTCTCATAGCATAGATTCTGGTTGTGAGCAGGAAGAGTGCTGCCACGTCGAAGATTGAAATGACTTAGAAAATGTAATTTTTCCAAATACCCCAAATGATGTAATGGATAATAATTTAGAATGTCCCTCTTAAGCAACTCAATCAAATATCCCACCAAATAACATGTCCCTTGGAAATACCCCAATTGATAATACGTCCCTTGAAAATAACCCACTAGATATTATGTACCTTAAAAACATCCCACCAGATTAGATGTCTATAATATCACGTCCTCCTTCCATTCACAAACCTCCCATTTCAAACTTTATTCCTCTCCTTATGTGATTAAAGATTATACTACCAGATAGTATATCCTTAACCTCATATTTCCCTTCCATTAACAAGTTTCTTGATCCAAAAGTCCTTCTACCCCTAATGTCCCTAAAGCTAACACCTCCAGCTGTTAAAATAAAAAGATCCTTTATTTTGTAATCCTTTAAATGAAGCCCACAATCTATCCAGCTATTATTGCTGTATTAATTATTTATAACCAACAACCCTTCCCACATATTAATTGCTTATATGATATGAATAATATTAAAAGCCTTATACTCACACTTCATATTCTTTTTTATTTTTTTTTCTATTTTCATTTACAACTACAGGATGATCAAACTCTACACATTTACTCACATGCTTACTTACTGAAATTATTTAAAAGATTTATCAAGTTAGTATATTAAAGTTCATCTAATCTAAACGTAAATTAAGATAAAAATCAAATTTATTGCAAATAATTTTTCATATGAATGGAATCAATATGCATCGATAATGCCATCAGACAGTCACCCTTCAGTAAGTAATCATTGTTTTTGTAGAAACAAATTGTAATTTGAAAATTTACTTTTTTGGTTTGAATGAAAATACGTAAGAGCGGGCCATGTGTGAATTTTTAGATTTAAGATTTTATTTTGTATTTAAACTACTATTGGGTACGCCAGTCGCACGAAAAGTTTAACCCCCACAAATACAGCGGGATGCACTCACATTAATATGATTCTAATTGTTTTCAAGACCATGATGGTTGTAGAAGAAGAAGAAGTAATAAATATAAAAATTATTTTTGTTTAAATTACACTACACACCGGAGTAGATAACATCGGTTATCTTAGTGTATCTTAGGGGGGGGGGGGGATTGTGACATGGCAAATTGGTCATGTCAGTCTTCTCTAGTATGAATAAAAGGTCACAGAGAAAAATTAAACAAAACCGCGCGAAAAGCATGGAGCATACACGCCGTACAACCAAACTTTTAACGACCTTGACTTTAGTTGTCAAGCCGGAATAGGTTTCTCGCGCACATCTTGCCAACAAGAAGAAGGATGTCGATCAGAGGAACGCCTATGAAGCGTGCATTCCCTTTGTCGCTATTGTACGAAGCGGTTGACTATACCCGCGTGCAGCGTCCTGAGCCTTGTGCTCGTTTTTATATAAGTGATTACATTAGCGAGATGTAATATCGCTAGTTTGTAAATTGGACTACGAAGTCCTTTAAATTAATTTAGAATAATTAACGTTTGATTGTGTGCGTGTGAGTGTGTATAGCATTGTGTGCTAAAATAGTAGATATAACGTGCGCGTGCATACCGGTTTTCCGCGAGCGCGAATATCATTCTGTTTTCTCTCGAGTTATAGCGTTCTCCTTTAGCAATCTTGTTTTTTTCATTATTGTGTAGTGCGTTAATCGTCTTTAAATTTACTTACAAGGGGAGTGTCAGGGTATTGGAACGCCGATCCTGCTCAAATTTTGGGAGATGATTTTAGATGTAGAAATATAAAAAGAGCCAAGGTACTAGACTCTAACGTTCAATATTTCTCTAGTTACAGGTAAATAAAAAAAATCACTATCACCTATAGCATCCCGAAATATTATTTTTTTTTAAAGTTATAGAAGGATGAAAATTGGACCTGAAATTCATCTTTATAACATTAATTTTAATTAATTAATAATAAATGCTAAAATTTGTTTCAATTTTTATTCCTCTATAACTTTAGAAAAAATAACACAGGCCCACAAAATGAAAAAAAATGTCTGAACTTTTGACCGGACATACATATCCCCATGTATTTTTCGACGCTGAATCCGAATCTGTAATAAAAATATAGGGTTTTCCTACCTTTTCGCAGAGTTTTATTGAAAAAACCTCATTTTTTACGGTTTTTTTGCGGTTTTTCGAGTCTAGAAAAAACAAATCATGAGATACGGTTAATTAAACTTCAAAATCAAATTCTACGGGAAAAAATACACGGGAAACCATACCTTCAAATTTTTTTAACGCGATTCTAGTCCTCTATATGGGGCTGAAAAGATGAGGAAATCGGTAAAAGTCGAAATTTTGCCTAAAATGGATTTAAACAATATTAAAATTTAATCATGCGTCTTTTGAAGAGTCGATAAACATTGGAAATACTATCCTGGGGGTTTTTCAGATTGCTGATCATGAATTTGAAGTCAGATTGTGTAAAAACTACTTCTAGAGGGCGGTGACAAGAACTGTATATGGTAAATTTATCGATTTTTTAAAAATTTTACGTCTGAAATACTAATTTTAGAGTCTTTCACAGCATTGACTGTAAATTCAAGATATTAACTTAGCCTATTGTGTACGTTGAACTTAACATTTTGTCTATGTTTGTCTCTCTCTCTTCTAATGAGATAGGAAGGGTGCTTGCAGTGCCACTGCGCACTGACTTACCTACCTTTGATTTTTCGCCTGTCGACTGTCCTCTTGTTGAGTCACTTGTTCATTTTGGCACTTCTAAAACATTTGGGCCTGATAGTATCACGGCGCATATGCTCAAATTGACGAGTGAATCTACTATTAGTCACTTAACATCAATTATTAATGTTTCTCTGTCTACTGGTGTTTTTCCGAGTGATTGGAAAAGAGCCTATCTCCTACCTTTGGCAAAGACTAATAAGATGGATTCTCCCTCGCAAACCCGACCTATTGCCAAGCTCTCTGAAGTTTCTAAGATTCTGGAAAGAGTAGTTCATTCTCAGTTTAGTTTCTTCATTGAATCTAATTCTTTGTTAGATAACTTGCAAACAGGCTTTAGAAAATCCAATAGTACTCAGACTGCTCTTCTGAAACTTATTGAGGACTCTCGTATGGCGATTGACAGGAGGATGGTCACTGCTCTACTGCTCTTTGATTTCTCCAAAGCTTTCGACACTGTTCCACACCTGCGCCTGCTCTATAAACTTCGTAGTTTCAACTGCTCCGACTCAGTAATACGATGGTTCGCATCGTACCTTAGCAAGAGAATCTACTCAATACCTGACCTTGAGGGTCGTGTGGGGAGTGGGTCACCTGTACAGCAGGCGTACCACAGGGCAGTGTCTTAGGACCGTTACTCTTCTCTATCTTTATAAACGACTTACCTCTTGTCTTAACAAGGTCAACACATATCTTGTTTGCCGATGATCTTCAAGTCTATCACTCATTTTTGCCGTCCAATCTACATAGTGAGATTGACTTTTTAAATCACGAGGTGGCAGCTGTTGTCAAATGGGCGAGAGAAAACGAGCTCACCCTAAATCCCTCAAAAATGCAAGCGATGTTCATTGGTAGTGAGCAATATATTTCGAGAATCGATCTGTCTTCATGCCCCTCTATCTATGTCGATAATAAAGTGGTGCCTTATACGAACACTATTAAGAACTTGGGGGTCTGGTTGACCAGTACTTTAAACTGGAGTAAGCAAGTGAATTCAGTTGTGGGACGTATTTTTGGTACACTTCAGTCTCTGAAATTCCACAGACACGCGCTTTCTAGACAAATCAGAAAGGATTTGGTGGAAGCTCTCATCTTTCCAATATTTGATTACTGCTGTGTAGTCTACGATGACCTGCCACAGATTCTAAATATCAAGCTTCATCGTGCCTTGAATGCTTGTGTTCGTTTTGTATTTGGTAACATAGGCTGGCAGGATAGAGTAACTCCGCATCGTCTTCAGCTGGGTTGGTTGTCAGTAAGTAACAGGCGGCTCTATTTTAAATCGGTACTGGCTCACACGATTATTTCATATCAAAAGCCAACTTACTTAGCTACAAAATTTATGCGTGTGAATATTGACGCGGTTGTTAGATCATCGAATAGACTGCAAATGAGACTACTTATCTGCCCTGTTGTGAGGACAGCAGCAATGCTTAATTCATTTGTTTACTCGGCTTCAAGTTTTATCAACAATAATTCTGAAATGATCACCAGCTTCGAAACGGGTCAAACTCAACTAATTAAGTCAAAATTGTTCAACAAATTCCTGCTCGACGAACGCACTGAATGGCTGGGTACATCTGGGAGTTGACGAATGTGCTTTGCCAGATTCTCTGGTAAAGTTCATTCTACTGCTAAATTTCCTATTAGCTGACTTCTATTGGTTGTCTCTTCGTAAATCGTGCAAGTTGATGAGTACAAGGTCAAATTTATAGTCATAAGCAAATGATTTTTACAATTAGGAACTACATTTTTGTTTATATTTTAGAGAAATCAATATACATTTTTCCTGTTATACTTACTCCTTAGTTTGTAACTCAATTTTTTAACAACTTGTAATTATATTAAACATTTATGTATTACTTATGGGTCATACGGGGTTGAACCCCATGATCCGAATAAATTATGAATCAATCAATCAATCAATCTCTCTCTCTCTCTCTCTCTCTCTCTCTCTTCCGATGTTTTTTTTTAAATTGGCTTACGCTTACGTACACGTTTCTCTTCGAATGACCGATGTAGTGGATTTCTGACACGTTTTTGTCCTTTTTTCGCAGCTGTTTCTCTTTTTATCATGTTATTTATGCATGTTTGATAGCAGAGATAGAGAAAAACACTATAAAAAAAAATTTGGCCATCAAGAGAATCGTTTGAACCTGGAAAACAGAATGTTATAAAAGATCCACTCGTTAATCCTTCGAAAATTTTGATACCGCCTCTGCATATAAAGCTTGGATTGATAAAGCAATTAGTTAAAGCTTTGGACAAGGACGGTCAATGCTTCCAATATATAAGCAAAGTATTTCCCCATAAATCTGATGCTAAATTAAATGAAGGTATTTTTGATGGTCCTGAAATCCGAACTTTATTTAGAGACGAAAACTTTGAACAAAGCATGACTGATGTTGAAAAGGCAGCATGGTTAAGTTTTAAAGAGGTATCGACGAAATTTTTGGGTAATGCCAAAGACACGAATTATAAAGCTATTGTGAAAAGAATGGTACGTAATTTTGAAAAATTGGGTTGTCTAATGAACTTAAAACTTCATTTTCTTGATTCACACGTTGATCAGTTTCCTGAAAATAACGGAGACTTTAGTGAAGAGCATGGTGAACGATTTCACCAAGATTTAAAGGAGTTTGAACGTAGATTTCAAGGAAACTGGGGTATCAACATGTTAGCAGATTACTGCTGGATGATAAAAAGAGAAACAGCTGCGAAAAAGGACAAAAACGTGTCAGAAATCCACTACATCGGTCATTCGAAGAGAAACGTGTACGTAAGCGTAAGCCAATTTAAAAAAACATCGGAAGAGAGAGAGAGAGAGAAAGAGAGAGACAAACATAGACAAAATGTTAAGTTTAACGTACACAATAGGCTAAGTTAATATCTTGAATTTACAGTCAATGCTGTGAAAGACTCTAAAATTAGTATTTCAGACGTAAAATTTTTAAAAAATCGATAAATTTACCATATACAGTTCTTGTCACCGCCCTCTAGAAGTAGTTTTTACACAATCTGACTTTAAATTCATGATCAGCAATCTGAAAAACCCCCAGGATAGTATTTCCAATGTTTATCGACTCTTCGAAAGACGCATGATTAAATTTTAATATTGTTTAAATCCATTTTAGGCAAAATTTCGACTTTTACCGATTTCCTCATCTTTTCAGCCCCATACAGAGGACTAGAATCGCGTTAAAAAAATTTGAAGGTATGGTTTTCCGTGTATTTTTTCCCGTAGAATTCGATTTTAAAGTCCAATTAACCGTATCTCATGATTTGTTTTTTCTAGACTCGAAAAACCGCAAAAAAACCGTAAAAAATGAGGTTTTTTCAATAAAACTCTGAGAAAAGGTAGGAAAACCCTATATTTTTATTACAGATTCGGATTCAGCGTCGAAAAATACATGGGAATATTTTTGTCCGGTCAAAAGTTCAGACATTTTTTTTCATTTTGTAGGCCTGTGTAATGTTTCATGATGCTATAAGTGATAATTAGAAAGGATTTGAGCTCAACTTGTATTTAAAAAAAGGTTCAGGCTTCAAGCTATCAATGCTAATGAATTATAAGCGTTTGAAAATCTAGTAACTTTTATAGTGATTTTCTTTATTTGCCTGTAAGTAGAGAAATATTGAGCGTTAGAGTCTAGTACCTTGGCTTTTTTCATATTTCTACATCCAAAATCATTTCCCAAAATTTGAGCAGGATCGGCGTCCCAATACCCTGACACTTTCCTTGTGAGTCAAACAATTAGCTTTTTCAAAGGAGTAACGTATCGTACGACTGGCGCCCATTCTTATGTATGGCTAGTGATTGTATATTAAATAAAACACATAAGTTTTGTACATTCCAGCTTATTTCTTATCTTTGGTTTGTATGTGGTTTATAGTGTAATTACTAATTATATTGCTAGTTATACATTCAGCTACATTTGTGCGGCCACCTGATCCTCACGGCCGTTACAAATTTTTGAAACTTTTCAATTTAAAAAAAATTTGTTTACACTAACAAGAGGAGCCCACGGAGTCAGGGTCACCGATTTAAATAAAACTTTAGGGATAGTTTTCTGGTAAATAATAATTAAAAAAGATGCTTATAATTCAATTTCATAGGTCCTTTCGACTTTTAAAACCTTGCAAATTAAAGTAGGTCTTCTCTACATTTATTTTATTTTTTGGTCATCTTTCTCAGCCTTACAGTTACAGAATTTTAAGACTCTAAACTTATATATGAAATTCTATGTAAATCTCTAAAATTATAACTATAGGGGTAAAAGGAGCCTATGCGATTAAATCATGAGCATCTTTCATAATTTTGGACATGTTAAATTACTATGACGTTAATGACGACGTAATTTTATTGAATGATTGCTATTTCTAGCAATCCCATACAACATTTTTATTTTAATAAGTTTATTTTATTGTAGCACTCTATACTTTTCTTATATAAAATACAAGCTCGTTTTACAGCAAATCAGATGAGCAAATATAATAAAAGTTGACTCAAAAACACTTTTTTAAGCTTCTTGTGGTATCGCTCAACAAGGACTAGAAAAAAGCCTTGCTATGCGGAAAGAGAGATGCTAAGATGAAGTTACTGCCTACTGCTGTAAGCACTATAGCAACCTTAGTAAATTGACACATTAAATATGCGCTTTCTCTTAACACTTCCTCCCGCATATTTGGAAGAAATAAAAGAAGATAAATAAGACTCTATACTCGTCCACCATTAGCAGCTAACTCCTTTATCTTTTGCTGCCTGCAACAAAAGAAAAATTGTAAAGTTTATGTAAAATTTATAACTTTAAGATTAATTATATTAACTTAGCATGTAGCTATAATGATAAGGGCTTCGTTAACACATCTGCTATCTGCTCTTTCGAAGCTCACCATTTGACTTTAACCAAGCCACTTGTGATATATTCTCGTACATAGTGCTTCTTGATCTCAGTCATATTTCTCAGTTTACTACCTTGACCCGTTTTCACACTGGCTTCAACAGCTCGATTATTACATCGCAAGATAATCAGAGTAAAATCGGAAATCTTTTTACTGTATAACACAAAGAAAGAAACTCCTGACAGCAGTCACTCATGGCCACACATTCTGCCTGGCATGAAGACAGAGCAACATACTGTTTTTTCTTTGTTCTCCAGACCATAGCTTTATGACCTATCCACTCGTTGTCAAAGACCCTTTACAATTTCCGAAGCTTGCATATATAAAACCTTGCAAATCGTGTTCCTTTTCAAAGTACTTTAAACCTACATTGTTCGTATTCTTCAGATCCCAGAAAACTCGCTCTAGCATTCTCGATTCTTTCTCAGTTGGATTTATTTGATGTCGATTGAGAACATTTGCTGCATATGCAATATGCGGTCTACAAATATCAGCCAAATAAAGAAGCGCGCCAACAACTTCTGGATGTATTCTGTCCTGTCTCTGTTGGTTACTTGATAAGTGATCATTGATATCCTTTGAGGATGTTCCTGATCAGCATTCCATCAATATATTTCTCCTGTTTGATAATAAGACTTTTCTCTACTCGATTTCTATGTATTTCAAATCATAAGAAACCTTTAGGTTCTCTTATGACCATAATTTCTAACTCCTCCATTACCTCTTGCTTTATCTCGTTTAGTTTCTTTATGTTGTTGCTGACCAGCATAACATTATCTACATACAGTACTGAAATCAAGAGTCTGTTGTTTTCACACCACGTAAATAAACATGGTTCATCCTTGTAAGGTTGTAAATTTAGTTAAAGTGCAGTTGCACGAAATCTCTCGTTCCAGCATTTTGGACTAACTTTCAAACCATACAAAACTTTTTCAAATTTACATACTTTATCTTGTCTCGTTCCGGCTGTTTAATCTACACCATCGGAAATATCCATGTAGATTTCATTGTTGAGAACACCATTCAAGAAAGCTGTCTTAATATACATTTGAAAGATTTCCATATCAAGTCGATTTTCAATAGCTAACACAGATTTAATTCAGTGCAACCAAGAAACTGGTGCATGTTTCCCACAAGTCGTAAACATTCCTATCCCTAAACCTTCTGATCACAGGTTTAGCTTGGTATTGTCATCTGGATCCTTTTTTTTCTTCAGAACCCATGGAGAGTCTATAATATTGGATTTCTTCCTAAGTCTCGTCTCCGATCTGTCAACTTTTCTCTAAATGTTGTTTTTATATATAAAGTTGCACTTATCTCTGATTGTCTTCATCCATCATTATTTATCAACAGATTGCATGGCTTCCCGATACGTTGCAGGATCTCCATTTATTTCTGCATCAGCTCTGTAGTTGTTTCTTCAGTCGAAGCTGCTTTATCAGTGGTGTTTTCCTGTACTTTCTTTGGGCAACCTCTTTTTCGTTTGGGTACTCCCTTCGTTCTTGTAGTCTCATTCTCCATTTTATTGTCGAATTTGATAAGCCATGTACTATGGCTCCCTTCGTTATCCAAAAATTTCCAGTTATTTAGTTCTTAACGTTTGTAATTATCAGCAAAGACAATTTTCACATTAAACCTGACGTCTCGATTCTCATAAAACTTTTCCCCTTAAGGCTTGAACAGCACGTAACCTGTCTTTTTGTATCCAACCAAAACAGCTCTACTTCCAATACCTCGAAATTTATATTTGACAAGCCGATTGATTTTCCATTCCCGATTTTCGTAAGACTTGTATGGTGTAAACTCCTGTACACTCGGTTCCTTAATCGGTTCTTAAGTTACAAACCTTAGCATCTTTCCTCAACGAATTTCGAGCATTTTTCATAAAAGATTCCAAGCACTAGCAAGTTTCATCCTTGGTCTTCATTGGATACGCTATGGCCAGGCGAAAATGGTCATCGATAAATAAGGAAATAAATATATATCCCTTTTGATAGGTACTCGGACTTATTGCACTCATTAAATCAGAATGGATTACCTAAAATGGTTCCAATGCTCGTTGTCAAATCTTATTAAAAGGTTTTCTATTCAACTTCGATACTATGCATTAGTAATTTTAGAGCGCTCCAAATCTAGATAAACTCATCAGTTTTTTCTTTCTCTGTATTGTTTATCACTCTATCACCCAGAGTGTTGTTGAAGTCTGAGCATGCTTCAACCTTTGTATAGGTATCTTCGTTTTCTCTATCTTCTTTATTCTTCTTATTACTCGTATCTTTTTTATCAGACATACTTCTTGTAATTACGTATGCCACAGTTTTGTTTGTCGTAGAATTTTCATTGTTGCTATTTTTAATCGTTTCCAGTTCTATTATCCAATTGAGCTTTTGATAAATTCCTGTGATAAATAATTCATCAAATACAGGGACATAGATATCTATCCTTTCGTTTTCCAGATAGATACGTAAGCCTTGATTAGCGAATTCTCGCAATAACAACTTTGGTGTGACAGTTAGCGTCAATATGATTCATGATAATATCTTGAACTCGGAATTGGTTTTCTTTGGCATTCAAATCATCGTTCAACTGGACAGACTCATTTATCACGTACAAAAGATGGTTTGCTCATGATTCGGATGTAAGATAGTCCAAGAAGTGGTCCATTTCACTGATTCGATTTATTTGTAATCGTGACGACTAGATTTGATCACCAAACCGCCTCTTAAGGTTTCCTTTAACTCGACTGATATATTTGAGAAAGGATTCATCGTTTGATTCCCATTCAGTGCTTTCAATTTCTCTTACAATCCAAGGAATTTCAGATTTAATAACTCATTCCTCGTTGATCTCCGTGGAATTATAATAGCCTTTATTATAGTATATTTGATCATTTTCTCTCGTGTGATTATTTAAAATAGAATCATTGTCGTAATTATCAACCTGATCTTTTAGTTGACCAAAATCGTTACTCATGCTAGCTTTTAACTAATCCAAATCGTTTCTGAATTTAGCTCTTGCTCAATTTTGGAATCTAGCTTCACGCCTCGACATGGTTTTCTTCTTATTTATAGTATTGATAAACATATTCAAAAATATCAAGTAAAATTTAAGGATTTTTTTTTAGTTTTTAAAAAACATGATTTTGACAACTTTTTGAATTTCACCCTTATATATGTGTGATATGCGAATTTTTATCATTCTTATGTTAATTTATTTTGGTAGGGATGTTGTGCTTTGTGTGTGTGTGTGTGTGTGTGTGTGTGTGTGTGTGTGTGTGTGTGTGTGTGTGTGTGTGTGTGTGCACATGTGACAGCGCACTGCATCTCTTTATCGTTAGTCAGATTTTCTATTCTCACTTTTTTTTCTTTCAATTAATTATCTTTAAAGAATTTGTTTAATTAATTAATTTTCCATCAATGAATGGAATATTAATTAATCCTTTGATATACATTGATATAATTATTAGAAATGGATTTAACGGACTATGAATCTAATAGATTTATCCTTTCCAAATCTTTGAATAATTTTTATTAACTGAGAGATGCAGCTATGCACTTCACATCCTTTCTAGTTATCTTTCGAACACGTGTTCTGACTTAACCAGAAAATAATTTTTTCTAACCTTACTTTTGGCGACCACGTGGCTTTAGTTTATTTTATCCGTTTACATTCAACTTATTTCCTGATCAATTTTCTTCTACTTTCTTGCTTTCATTCAACAATAATTTTTTTCTTTTTACTTGCCTTTTGCCTTTTAATGATCTCTCTTCACTTTAATAATCGGCCATGTTTTTCATTTCACTAACCACGTTTTTTTCTATTTTATCAACCACAGACTGTTTTAAGAACCACGTTTTTTATTTTATAAACCACGGCCTGCTACTATGTTGGAAATTAAAGTTTAATTGTTCTGAGATCAGAGAGAAAACAGTTTTATTAATAACACAGGCCCACAAAAAAAACAAAAGTGTCTGTGCAATTGACCAGACCTATATATTCTTATGTATTTTTCGACGCTGAATCCGAATTTGCAATAAAAAAGTAGGGTCCAGCTACTTTTTTATGGGGTTTTTCTCGAAAAACCTCATTTCTTACGGTTTTTTCATGGTTTTTTTTAAATGAAAAAAAA
Source organism: Anastatus disparis (assembly GCA_017163975.1). Taxonomy (NCBI): domain Eukaryota; kingdom Metazoa; phylum Arthropoda; class Insecta; order Hymenoptera; family Eupelmidae; genus Anastatus; species Anastatus disparis. The sequence goes on along the minus strand of JAFFSR010000329.1, from coordinate 2,897,239 downwards.
TTTTATTTTTTGACTTCAGAATCGAATCCTACAGAACAAAATACATCCAAAACCATGTTTTGAATTTTTTTTTTATAGAAATTTCAACCCACCATACGGCGATCAAAAGGTAGAAAATCGCGAAAAGTGAAAATTTGCTTCAAATTTGATTAAAATGACATTAAAATCAAGTTTTACGATTTTAAACCGATTTATAAACATTGAAAATACTTTACTGAGGGTTTTTGAGGTCGCTGATCACAAATTTTAAGTCATTTTTTTCAAAAAACAACTCCTAGTCGGCGTAAGTGGACAATAAACGTGATGAATTAATATTTTTTTAAAAAAATTGATGTTTTGGATACTGTTCTAAAGGTTTCTGGATAGTTTTGTAATTTACGTCTTTAGTGCTACCCAAAAATTTTGTTGATACATCTTTAAAACTAGACCGTGCTGCTTTCTCATCATCTTTCATAGTTCTTTCAAAGTTTTCATCTCTAAATAGAGTACGAATTTCAGGTCCATTAAAAATACCTGCGCTTAGTTTAACATCTGTTTTGTGGTGAAGTACTTGGCTCAAATATTCGTAGCATTTCCCATCTTGGTCTAATGCCTTGACAAATTGTTTCATTAAACCAAGCTTTATGTGAAGAGGCGGTATCAAAATTTTGGACGAATTCACAAGTGGCTCTTTTACAATATTTGGTTTTCCAGGTTCAAATGACTCTCTTAGTGGCCAAATTTTCTTTTTGTAATGGTTTTCCCTATCTCTACTATCAAACATACACAAATAACAAGGATATTTTGTAAATCCAGATTGTTGTCCTAGTATCATAGATAAAATTTTTAAGTCTCCACATATAAGCTATTTATGTTCCTCGTATTTTATTTTTGACAAAACCAATTCAATGTTCGAATACTCTTCTTTAAGCACAGTTAAATGCGCTAATGGTATAGGAGCGTACTTATTTGTGTTATGAAGAAGGACTGCTTTAAGGCTACGCTTAGACGAATCAATGAACAGGCGCCAATCCTCAGGTTTGTATATACCTGGTTTTAACTCGTCAATAAGTCCTTTTACGTCTATGCAGTAAACTAGCCCTGAATCTTCTTTAAAATATTTTCGAAAGGTTTTCTCTCGATCACGATATTCACTTACTTAAGTTCCCTTTGTCAGCATATTTCGCTTTTTAAAGTCTGAAGCCATCAATTCAGATTGCTCTTCAGATAGACCAGCCTTTCTAAATAAATCATTCAGACTCTTTTGATCATATTTTTTCACGAATTTCTCCACACCTTTAGGTACATATTCTTCATCATCATCTGAATAGAGATTTTCTTCACTTTCGTCGGATTCGCTTAGATCTTCGGATGATGTGTTATAGCTTGGTTCAGTTTCTTTCACATTAATCTGATTTGTCGAATGATCGTCCACATGCAGAGAATCTAAACCTGCTGTAAAACTATCTCGTGATTCTTCACTTTCTAAACCTTCTATAAGGATCATTCCACACATCCCGTTTTTAGGGCAGCTGTCATCGTGGCCAACGTCTTCGTAGCAGCAGGTTTTTGATAGTACTGCTATTGAGTAACAATATAAGTTATAAACTTTAGAAAGTTTAATTCAACTATCCAAAATGCAGAGAGTATCTAATGATTGCAAGGTTCAAGTTCATCACGCTAACAAAAGCTAAAAACGATTGCTACTTTTGATAAACAAGAGTGTATGACTTACATTTAAAAAAAGAAGTTCATTATTCTAGTCCTAAAACTGTTGAGTTTCCAGAAAATATCCTTATAGAAGGTTTAGAAAATGAAGAATCACGAGATAGTTTTACAGCAGGTTTAGATTCTCTGTATGTGGACGATCATTTGACAAATCAGATTAATGTAAAAGAAACTGAACCAAGCTATAACACATCATCCGAAGATCTAAGCGAATCCGACGAAAGTGAAGAAAATCTCTCTTCAGATGATGATGAAGAATATGTACCTAAAGGTGTGGAGAAATTTGTGAAAAAATATGATCAAAAGAGTCTGAATGATTTATTTAGAAAGGCTGGAATATCTGAAGAGCAATCTGAATTGATGGCTTCAGACTTTAAAAAGCAAAATATGCTGACAAAGGGAACTTAAGTAAGTGAATATCGTGATCGAGAGAAAACCTTTCGAAAATATTTTAAAGAATATTCAGGGCTAGTTTACTGCATTGACGTAAAAGGACTTATTGACGAATTAGAACCAGGTATATACAAACCTGAGGATTGGCGCCTGTTCATTGATTCGTCTAAGCGTAGCCTTAAAGCAGTCCTTCTTCATAACACAAATAAGTACGCTCCTATACCATTAGCGCATTTAACTGTGCTTAAAGAAGAGTATTCGAACATTGAATTGGTTTTGTCAAAAATAAAATACGAGGAACATAAATGGCTTATATGTGGAGACTTAAAAATTTTATCTATGATACTAGGACAACAATCTGGATTTACAAAATATCCTTGTTATTTGTGTATGTTTGATAGTAGAGATAGGGAAAACCATTACAAAAAGAAAATTTGGCCACTAAGAGAGTCATTTGAACCTGGAAAACCAAATATTGTAAAAGAGCCACTTGTGAATTCGTCCAAAATTTTGATACCGCCTCTTCACATAAAGCTTGGTTTAATGAAACAATTTGTCAAGGCATTAGACCAAGATTGGGAATGCTATGAATATTTGAGCCAAGTACTTCACCACAAAACAGATGGTAAACTAAGCGCAGGTATTTTTGATGGACTTGAAATTCGTACTCTATTTAGAGATGAAAACTTTGAAAGAACTATGAAAGATGATGAGAAAGCAGCATGGTCTAGTTTTAAAGATGTATCAATAAAATTTTTGGGTAGCACTAAAGACGTAAATTACAAAACTACTGTAAAAAAAATGGTACGCAACTTTGAAAAACTGGGTTGCCTAATGAACTTGAAGCTTTATTTCCTTGATTCACATATTGATAAATTTCTTGAGAACAACGGGGACTTTAGTGAAGAGCAAGGTGAAAGGTTTCACCAAGACTTGAAAGAATTTGAACGCAGATTTCAAGGACGATGGGGTATAAATATGTTGGCAGATTACTGCTGGATGATGAAGAGAGAAACATCGTCAAAAAGAGGTCGAAAGCGTGTCAGAAATCCTTTACGCCAGTCATTTGACAAGAAACGTGTGCGTCAGCGTAAAACACTTTAAAACTTTATTTTAAATATTTTTTTGGAAGACAAAAATAAAAATAGATATCGCCAATATCTAGTATCCAACATCTCACTATCGAAGTTGCGAAGTACTAGCGAAAATTCTACAAACTCAATTGATTAACCCATTACAACTCTAAGGCACTTTTTAAAAGAAGCTAAAAATATTATAATGGAGTTCATGAATATTGCTATACATAAGTTCTAAGTCTTATTCTATGATCAAGAGTCAAAAAAGGTTCTAGTTTTGTGATTTATGTAGTGGAAAACCTCCAAAACAGTATCCAAAACATCGATTTTTAGAAAAAAATATCAATTTATCACGTTTATTGTCCACTTACGCCGACTAGGAGTTGTATTTGAAAAAAATGACTTGAAATTCGTGATTTTCAATGTTTATAAATCGGTTTAAAATCGTAAAACTTGATTTTAATGTCATTTTAATCAAATTTAAAGCAGATTTTCACTTTTCGCGATTTTCTGCCTTTTTATTACCGTATGGTGGGTTGAAATTTCTGTAAAAAAAAATTCAAAACATGGTTTTCGATGTATTTTTTCCCGTAGAATTCAATTCTAAAGTTAAAAAAATAAAATTTTTCTTTATTTTTTTTTATTTAAAAAAAACCATGAATAAACCGTAAAAAATGAGGTTTTTCGAGCAAAACCCCATAATAAAGTAGCTGGACCCTACTTTTTTATTGCTAATTCGGATTCAGCGTCGAAAAATACATAAGAATATATAGGTCTGGTCAATTGCACAGACATTTTTGTTTCTTTTGTGGGCCTGTGTAATAAATTGGTCGATACTTATTATACATTATGTTAAGTGCAGTGATTATCATTAACTAATCATAAATAGCTTATCTCTACTTTACACATACGATTGTAAAGAGCATGTTCTTAACGCTACATTGCGCTTGCTAAACTGTTCAACTGACTATACTTTCGCAGTTAGAGCCTCACTTTCTCAGTTGATTTGCTGTATCATATGTATGGTCGAGTTTGCGTTTACCGACGGATGGCGATACACATACAAATGAAAGACGCAATATTTACATATGACAGAAACAGTATTTACTGACCACCATAGCTTGCTATGGCTAAAGAGTTTAAAAGATGCAACAGGAAGATGAGCTTGATGGCATACGAGACTCCAGCAGTTTGACATAAAATTAATGCATCATTGAGGATGTCAATTAAAAGTTCCTTATGCCCTTTTACGAGCTCAAGAAAATCTAATGGAAATAGCCACCATAGCTTCCATTGACACCGAAGTCACGTGGTATCGGCGAAGAAAAGAAGAAGTGCAACAATTCCCTACTAAATACCCTGATTTTAGGATAGACGATGATTTACTATATTTCCATTACCATAACGAAAATATTGATTCTGTTTTTCCCGATCTAAATGGATGGAAATTAGTTCTCCCTTAAGCAGATCGAGAAAAAGCCCTTTATGAAGCTCACGAAACTCCTTAAGTAAATCATATGGAAATGGAGAATACCTTCATTCGTTTAGTTACGTACTATTACTGGACAGGTAATAACCACGACACTTGTCAATTTATAAGAGCATGCCAAGAGTGCCAAGTTCATAAGCAATCTTCACAGGCTCCAGCTGGTCTAATATGAGAAAAAAAAATTGAAAGCCCATGAATGGTTGTCTTCACAGACATAAATGGCCCAAACCCCCCATCACGAGCAGGTTACAAATACATTATTGTATTTGAAGACTTATTTACACGTTATGTAGAGTTGAAACCTTTGCGTGAAGTAGATGTAAATAACGCAATTCAAACTTTTAAGGAATTAATCATTAATAGATGGGGTTGCCTTCAATATTTATTAACTGAAAATAGGTTAGAATTTAAAAATCAAGCTATAGATGATCGTCTAGAAAAATATTGCATAAAACATTTAACTACCCCCCTTATCATGCACAATCATATTAAACCCTGTAGAGCGTATAAAACGTAATTTGAAACTCATGATTAATAGTTTTTATTGAACAAGGCCACCGTGATAACGACAAACATTTAAGGAAATTTAGTTTTGCATTGAATACCATAGTGCATTCATCTACCAAATTTACTGCAGCATTCTTAAATATGGGTCGCAATCCTGGTCCTACAATCCTACTCCGTAAATCTATTGAAAATCCTAAACCAATTCATCAAGGGATCTCGTGTGAAAAAAAGTAAGTATATCATAACTTCATATGAAGTTTATGTCTCCTCAAGTTCATATTAACGCGTCCAACGAGACTTTCTGAACTTGTATTTTTTAAATTTAAATGAAAGAATATTTATCAAAAGTTTATTTTAAGTTTCTATAAAGTTCATCAAATGTTTATCAAAAGTCTATCAACAGTTTATAAAAAATTCATCAAGAGTTTATAAGAATTTTATCACCAGTTTATCAAAAGTTCATCTAAAGTTGATATAAAGTTTTAAGATAGTATCTTTCAATTCTTAAAATGTAAATTAAGTTTCGATCAACTTCTTTCAACCTTCATATTAACTTGAGCCCAACGTGACACGCAATTTATATAAAATTATTCTAAATTTTGAAAATACATTGAATATTTGTCAGAGTAGGATTAAAGTTCATATGAAATTCAGCCAATCTTTTTATAGACTTCAGCTTTACCTAAATAGAAGTTTATCTAAACTTTATCTAAACATTTTATCTAAACCTAAAGTTTTCTGAATGTGGCCGATTTTTGTCACAGTGAAACTGAAGTTTATTACAAAGAAAAACTTTTAATGCAATAAAAAAATTTTAGGTTATAAGAAGTATAAAAGTTAAAACTGAATCTAAGGCTAAAGCTAAGGCTAGAGCTAAGGCTGGAGCTAAGGACAAATCTAAGGGTAAAGCTAAGATTAAAGCTAAGGTTAAAGTTTAGACTAAAGTTAAGGCTTAGGCTAAACCTAATACATGGGCTAGGGGAAGGCTTAAGCTAGGGCTAAAGCTAAAACTAAGGCTAAGGTTAATAATAAAACTAAAGCTAACACTAGGGCTAAGATTAAAGCTAACGCTAAGGCTAAGGCTAAACTTAAGACTAAAAATAAAGTCAAGGCTTAGGCTAAAGTTGAGATTAAGGCTAAGACTAAAGCTAAGGTTAAAGTTTTGAAAAAAACCATATATCCAACAATCCATTTTTCGTTAAATTTTTGTAGTATTGTTACGTCTAAATTATTAATTAAACTTAAAAATACTTCAACACAATAACCTAATACACTTTTACAAAAAAACAGTATTCTTTATTGGTTAAAACGAACTTAAATCATCTGATGATCATAACAGACTAACTTATTTACATGGACATCGTATATATATATATGTACATAAACATGATCTTTAACTTTTCTTTTTAGTAGCTTCTATCATTCGACTCATATTACAACATTGCTTCCCTCTCTTTTAAATTGTCGTCCCGACAATGAAAGGACCAGTAATACTTCATCTTTATAAATGAATAGCCATGCACCAAGCATGAAATCTATGCACCAAGCATAAATAATAATTCCATCTTACATTCTTGTTACAGTCAACTCCAGGATTCTTGTCCAATACAAGAATGACTCCCAATTGACACAAGAGTACACAAAACAAACTCAAATTCCTTTCTTTTAACAGCAACTTTGAGGAACAATGTTTTAATGGAAATCTTAGTGAATGTGAGTGGGAAGAATTATTCTTTTTTTACTGTGGAACCTTATCCCGTATTCCTGTTTCGGTATTCACCTTCCCGCTCATGGGAAAAACCACAGTTCAAAAGAACCATGAGCAGAACAGTTAAGTCGAACGTTGCCAGTCGATTAATATGTGCAATTTTATTTTTGTGTCTGTTTGATTTTTTCATACGGAAAACAACGTCATTAATTTTCTTGAGTATTGGGATCTGACATGGGGGCGTGGTCTAAGCTAAGATGGCGTACCATAGTATACAATTTACATTGTCATATATGGAGCAAGTACCTGTTTTTGTTAATTATGAATATTTCTGTACTATTGGGCAGATACTAATCCTACCAAACGTTATTTTATAAAAGATGAACAAGTTTTCAGAGCAGGACATATAATAAAATACGTTAAAAATAACAAAAATATCGGTGATATAATAACCTTTTCACGCAAGACATACAAGAACATACAAGTCGCATCAACGAACGCTTTCTGCTTGTATGCTACTATTCGTTCAGATTTTATCCACCAGAGAGCGTCTGGTCTATGTCAGATCCCAATAGTATAAGGGCCTTCCCAGTTACTTTGTAGTTTTGGTGATATTCCTTTTCTTCTTTGTGGATTGTGAAACCAAACTTTTTGACCTTCAGAGAAAGTAAATTGTCGAGCCTTATGATCATAATAATTTTTCGTCTTATTTGATGTTATTAATAAATGTTGTCGTGCTTGGTAATGGATTTTGTCAATTTTAAGTTTGAGTTGTTGAACATAATTAGAATCAAATTGGACTTTTTTTGGTTTTTGTGGACAGCCCCTTATTAAATCCAATTGAAGTCGTAAGTTGGTACCAGTAAGCATCTCAGCAGGAGTTGTCCAAGTTACAGAATGTGTAGAGGACCTGTAAGCTAATAAATAAAATGAGATCCATCGGTCCCAATCTTTTTAATTTTGTGTGATGTATTTGGTTAAGTAATTAAGTATGTTTTGGTGTTGTCGTTTAACCTGACCGTTTGATTGTGGATGTAATGGTGTCGTTCTCGTCTTGTGAAATCCTAACAAATTAACTAATTCTTTTATCAGTTTTGAATCGAAAGAGTATAGCTGGATAAGTACGTTAAAATGGCCTGTCCTTCGATTTTTTTAGAATTCGGCCTATTTATTTATCATGTCAAAAAACCTTGATCCTAAAAGTTACAGCTCGCTAGACTCAAAATTGGCTTCCTAACCTCAAAAAATGTGATTTTCAGTTTTTTAAACATATCTCTGCGAATTTTTAACCGATTTGGGTGATTCGAAATCGAGATTAAAGGGAATCATAATGCGCACATAAGCTTATTATTTTGAGAGGTTTTTGAAACCAAAACATAACCTAAAAATGGGTTTGAAATTTTCTAAGTTGCGTAGAAGAAAAACTATTGTGTGGAATTTTTTTAGTTTACCTCAAAGTCTTCTTTTTATTTGAATTTAGTACCATAAATTTTTTCAGATTTTTTAAAAGGGTGGAAAGTAGTTAAAATGATGAAAAGCTCAAATTTCCACTCATTTTTGGGATTTTTAGAGTATTTAAACAATTTCAAAGTACAATTTATGATGAAAAATAAGTTCAGCAACCCAAAATACCCTTTAATATGAGTTTTTGATATATTTTTCCACAATATATTGCTCAAATGTCGAAAACTAACCTCAATAAACGCGTTTTGATATTGCATACGACGTAAAAACTCACGTTATCTCGGTAATGATACAAGGTTTTGACTTAATGTTTATTTAAAACATCATTTTTTCTTCAAAAATGCTATATTCTTAATGACATAAAAACTCACATTTACCATATTTGACACAGTGCTTTTGATGTTAAGCTAAACACTAACTTTTAAAATAAGTTACCTACCAACAAATTCGTTTAGATATAATGGTAAGTCACGTTTCTGTTGAATAAGTGAGAGTATATGCGCAAAAAAAATAAAATAAAGAACGCTGTTAACTGCCTTAGCGCAGTGCTTTAGATTTCTTTAAGTTCGAGTAATTAGACTTTATTTTTTAAAATGTAATTCTAATATAAAAAATGATCTACCAGTAATATTTCCTAATATTATTATATAGCTCATCTTAAGAGCATGACGAAGCTGTCCGCCTTCTAATAATATTTCCAATCTTAACTTATGAATAAACGATGCGTTTAATTGAGTTTTTTTGCTATAAAGAAAAAATTGGTAAGATTAAACTCTAGTGCGGACAACTCAAAAAAACCACCAAAATATTATACATACAAAGTTAAAATAAAAACTTTCAATATATCGTATTTTAAGGTTAGGTTTGTCGAGTTTGATATCTAATTTCCAATCCAAGCTCATAAAAAGATAACAAGTCCAAATGATTTTTTATTTCAACAAAAATTATTGTACTAATATAACTTTAGTGCGGACAAGTCATTATATTTGTTTAATTTAAGAATTCAAAAAGATATCGATAAAATAAAAAAAGCAAAACTCGATAGCTGCAGCTCCGACATGCCGTTAATAAAGTTTCATAATTAAATTTGGCATTAAAAAAAAATAATAATATAATAAAAAAAAAGCTTATTTGATAAATGAAAAAGCAAATCAATAGATCGTGCAGATTTTGGAACATATGCATCGAGTATTTCACGTAAAATAAAAAAAAGGAAAAAAAAATCAAAATTATTTTAATTCTTTACTTATAAAAATTATTTAATGACAATTAATTAGTTTTGCTTGTGGTCAAAAAAATTTGTATTAATAGCACATACAACGATATTACAAATAATATTAAGGCGACTACGGAAGTTTGGTTGAATTTCATTTTGTAGTTTACAAATTACTCTTT
>JAFFSR010000329.1:2000000-2282500 GCA_017163975.1 Anastatus disparis | reverse complement strand
GTGAAATACCCCGGTGAACATGTACATTAAGGTTTGGAAAGATTCTGATGTAAAAGAACCTTTCTAATTTTTTGCGGTTTTTGGTACCAGTCCATAATACAACTTTGTGAACTCTTATGAAAAAAATTGTCATGATTTTCGTTGATACCTTCTGAACTTTTTTGATTCATTAAGTTTTACTAAGGAATAGTAACCTTAATTTTATCGTATTCACAATTAATGAACAATTAAGATCGCTTCAGAATTGAACAGCACTGTAAAGTTTTCAGGAGAATCCTTCTAGATTGTATTTTAAAAAATTCTTCAGAAATATTTTTCACGTTTTATCATCGTATGAATATATTTATTAAATTATTGGTAAATAAATGATTATAAATCTATGAGATCATTTTTTTTTTTTTTTTTTAACGTCGCTATATTTATGCTATGCTATTATTGCTATGCTAATCAGCGACGGAGCTCGTAAGTGTGTTTGTGAACAAAGCACATGTAACGTACAGTGGTGCTTGTATCAATCGGCCGAGAGCGGGATTCGAACTCGGAACCTCGAGATTACGAATCCAACGCTCTACCGAATGAGCCACAGACCGACTCCTATGAGATCATTTAAGAATACGGATGAATCTTTATATTTTCTGTATATTGATTGAAAGGTTAATGAAACTTCACGAACTCTGTGGAAGTAAATCGAGATGAATTATTACAATCTTGTAAAGAGTTTAATAGCTATTAAAGATCCTTAAGAGGAGGTCGAGTATATATGTCCTATTGTAATCAAAAAATTGATTTTTTTACAAAAACTAATAATTTTAGCAAAAAATAAAGAGAAAGCCTCATCTTGTATCATAAAGAGCAATATTTTCTTTGATTAGGAAAAAATTTTTTTATCGATTCCTTTTGAAAAAAACCTTGAAAAACATAAAATATCGAGGATTGGATGGACAATTCAGTTTTTCAAAGTTTTCTTTGAAACGAAGCGATAAAAATAATTTTTTCTCATAAGAGAAAATATTGCTTTTTAGTATACGAGATGGGGCTTTCTTCTTATTTTTTGCTACAATCATAAGGTTTTGCAGAAAATTGAATTTTTTTATTATAAAAGGATAGAGATGTACGACCTGCTATTAATAAAATACCGTGAAAATTATTTATGATTCTCAGTAACGATCTTGAAGTTATAAAAAAATATACATATTATTAAATTTTTTTAACTCTTGAAATAGTTAAGCATACCATGGAATTGTTTGATAGTGGAAATAAAGCCGTTTTACACGACTAAGCTATAAATTTTTTTTGTGAATAAATACAATAAATCGCACTAATTTATTAATACTAGGCAATTTTTCAGTTTATTAATAAGTTAATTTAATTAATACTATGATATGTTCTTCAAAAATCACTATTCAATATATTAGAAATTCATAAAGAATCTGAAGAAGTCATAATCATATTTTTTGATATGTGGGGATATCCACAAAACTTTTAATTGTCTAGTAACAGGTCTTATTACAGCTGTTACTGGGTTACCGCATGATGCACATTGTTTAAACTAGGTTCAAATCTTTTGTGCTATCCTGTAACTCTATTTCTGATGTATTTTGTAAATGTTTAACAAACGGCGCAGTAGATATTTCTATGAAACATTCATTTTTACACATAAAAAATTACCGTAATTTATCTTATGTGTAAATTTACAAAATACATCAGAAATAGAGTTACAGGATAGCACAAAAGATTATAACCTAGTTTAAATAATGACCTGTTACTAGAGAATTTAAAGTTGGATGGATATCCCCATATAATACCATAGTGGTACACATGAAATTGGAAAGGTTCTAAAAATATATAAATTACAATAACTTTTCTGATGAGGATATATTATTCAGATTAATATTATTTTTAAAATTAGATAACATTATTTTTATTTTTAAGAGCATGACGAAGCTTCCAGTCTTCTAATAATATTTCCAATCCCAAGTTATGAATAAACAATGCGTTTAATAACATTTTTTTGCGACAAAGAAAAAATTTGTAAGATTCAACTCGAGTGCGGGCAACTCAAGAAACCCACGAAAATACTACATAAAAAGTAATAATACAAACTTTCAATGTAACGTATTTCAAGATTAGGTTTGTCGAGCTTGATATAATTTCCAATCCAAGTTCATAAAAAATTTACAAGTTTAAATGATTTTTTATTTTAACAAAAATTATTGTATTAACATAGCTTTAGTGCGGACAAGTCATTATATTTGTTTTTCTCATCCGTGCTGAGTAAGCGGCCTATAGCGCATGCGTTTTCGGGGTAGTAAGTAGCTAATAGCGCGCGCTGCGTGTGTTGTTTTTTGAGGGCGTGTGTTTCACAGCTATGTATAATATTATTTTGTATTAAATCACGTAAATACGTTACATTCTGTAAAATAATGTCACGCAAAAGCGTTAATTAATGTAAAATCGCAAAGGTTTATACAAGCGCAGCGCCCTCATACTGTATCTCATCGACCATATGATGAATTTTATACTCTATCTCGCTTTAACCTCTGACAAAGTAAATCGTATCATCTATTCTTGTATTATTTTTACATTAACGAAATCGTAATTATTCCGTATAAACGTGAAATTGGTGAACTAAAAGTATGTAATTTAATTACAAATAATAGTACCAAAAAGTATTGAAATATCCTATTGCGAGTCAGTCGTACGGCAGATATGAGAGAGAGAGAGAGTCGGGCAATGGCGCTATTCGCTACGCTCGTGCGCCAACTTGCCCTCGTGCGCAATAGTCAACTAAACCTTACTCGTTACACAATATACTATTAATTTACGAATTCAAAATGATATTAATGAAATAAAAAAAGCAAAACTTGATTGCTGTAGCTCCAACATCAGATAAATATTACGGAAAGAAACATAATGAATCACCCAAATTCACAATTTTATAAATTACAACTGAATCACTGGAAAAATAGTTGCATACAATAGACTTTTCCAAATTTTATGAGTAACGGCTTATAATTGAAATTTCAATGTCGGAACGATTCGGAAAACTTGAAACATTTATCAATTTTCATTTCATAATAGTTCTTAAACATTCTTTAAAGACCGGAAAAATATTTGTTCCGATTCTTCTAGAAATTTTCGGGTCATTTTAACGAGGATATAACTGATGATGATGTAACAAAATTCAACTGCAATAATCACAAATTTTCCAATCGAAAACGTTTCCATAAATAATTTCCATAACATTATAATTTCCGCGAAAATGATCATAATCTTCATAATTCTGCAAAAATGACGATTTATATTGACTTTTTCATAAATTTAAGTAACTTATAGAAATTTTCTCAAATTCAATTTACTTGTTTTTGTCATAAAAAACGAAAGTTAATTAGTCTCAAAGCAGACTTAACGTAGGTAAATATTATTTTTTTATATACGCTTTTCTTATATTCGCCTTCATGTCTGTTTGCATGTTTGTCTGTCTGTAATCAAATCTTGCGCGCTCGATTTCAGGCACTTTTTGACAGATATAAATTCTGACAATTGGCATAGACTTTGGTCTTGGATGACAATACAATAATCAGTTGTCATTTTGGTACCTGGACATCCAGGTCGATGATGATGGGTGTGAAAAGTCATCTCCGAGGAAGTATAAATGGGGAGGCTTTCTTTGGGTCAAGGCGAGTTTCTCGGGGGTTTTCAGGGTTGCTAAAACCGAATTTGAGATCAAACAATTGCCACAAAGTGATGCACGTTGTCCAGAATACGCATGGACGTCGTCTCCGAGGAAATACAAGTGGGGAGGCTTTCTCTGGGTCGAGGTGGGTTCCCCGGGGGATTTCGGGGCTGCTAAAACCTAATTCAAGGTTTGAAAGTGAATCTATAATGCATAATAATGATTTAGGATGAAGAGGTCGAACTGGAGTACCAAGTCGCCGATAACGGATGTACCTGAGTGTAATCTTCGAAAAGTCTGGTTGCAATGTAACTCTAAATGATAATAAAAACAATTTTAACTTAAAAATAGAAAATACAAAATTTTAAAAACATGCTTTAAAAATAAAATGTAATAATTGAATAAATAGACTAAAAAGTATAAAATAAATAAATTAACTTTTTTTAAATTTTTTAAATAATAGCGCTTATAACCTGTATATCGGAATGATGTTTGATGAAAAAATGTTAAAATTATTCACTAATTAAAATAGTAATATGCTTTCTCAAAGTTAAATTTCGCTGGCATTATTCGAACGAAAAATTCATAAATTAGTAGGGATACTACCGCAAATTTATATGCGAGATGATTTGTATGAATGATCTTTATATATGGGTATCGACTACGAGTAAATCAACATATTTCATGGAACTTGCATGAATCTTAAACAATTGTTTTTTTAAATCTTTTTTATTTCCGAGTATTCTCCGACCTAATCAAACAACCTTAGAATCGAAATCTAAAAGAATCTCCAAGTTTCATTTGACGTAGTCCCTGCAAATATCTGTAAACTTCATAATCGGTATGGAAAATTTCAAAATTCATTCATATAGACGATTTCCAGGTAGCCAGGATCACCTGGATATTGTGAGATGTCATCTCGGGAAACGTACATGTTATTAATAAATAATGGCTAAATTTCAAAAGATATTCTTGTAGACAATGTTTATCTTACTCGGAACATCCATGTTTGGCTAGATAACATTTGAAACAACTTCAAAGTAGTTATTAAACTATAAGTTGAATTTCAAAAGTTTTAGCTGTAGATGATGTTTAAGTTGTCATTAACACCTAGGTATCCAAAGACGGCGATCGTGGGTACCACAGCATAATAAATAACTATTTTTTAAATATTGTCTACATCGATAAGGTAAAGTATGTATATATATATATATATATATATATATATATATATATATATATATATATATATATAAAAGTTAAATATGTGTTTGTATGTATGAGCGTGTGCGTGTGCGTATGAGTTGAAATTAAATGTTCCATATAAACTTGAATAAACCTGTGTGTGTACGTGCGATTCTACATGAAATGTCCCTTATGTATATATATATATTTATATATATATATATGTTTATATCATGCTTGTAAGTCGACATGAAAAGTCCCACGTACATGAACGCGTGTGTGCATGCATGCGAATTGACATGAAACGTTTCATATATATAAACCTAAGGGTACTTAGATAGGTGTGTACAAGTTGTCATGAAATGTCCCATATATATATAGAAAAACCTGTGCTTGCAGTACGTGCAAGTTGACATGAAATGTCCCATATATATATATATATATATATATATATATATATATATATATATATATATATGGGACGTTTCACGTCAACTCACCTAACAAAAAAATAGAATTTGTCGAAAATCTGTGAAAATGTTCTATTTGATACTCAAAATATACAAAAAAAATTTTAGAGGTCGAGGTCAAAGGGGTCAGGATTCAAACGTGATGGAATTTTTCGAATTTTCCAAATTTTTTGCTCAATAAATATTTTAATGAATTTTTTCCTCAAAACTATCAATTTTTCGTTAAAACTTAATAGAATATTTTTTCTTGGAAATTAGATGTAGAATTCACCTGAATTTTTGCAAATTATAATATACTGATTTTTATGCTTACTTGATCGATTTAAACATACTATTTAGTATATCTAAAAATCGAGCAGGTTAAATTGGCTTTTTAAAGTCTTATTTTTTTCGTTTTTTAATAAGAAAAAAATATACAAAGCCTCCAGTTGGGCAGTCTTCTCAAAGTTACTTGATTGTGCAAAAAAGTCTGAATAAATCGTTATTTTGGATCAATGATGAGATTCGTGATTTTTTTTCTGAAAAAGTATTGATTTTTGGGACAAATGTATGGAAATGTTTTTTATTGGAAATTGTATGTAAAATGTATTTAAATTTTTGTAAACCATTATTTGCTAAACATCACAAATTATAAATGAAATTTTGAAATTTTAAAATTTATTTTTTGTTAAATTTTTAGTATATATGGTTCATAATGTCTTAAATTACAATTTGTAAAAATATGTTTATATTCTACACATGATTTCCAATAAAAAACATTTCCATACATTTGTCCCAAAAATCAATACTTTTTCAGAAAAAAAATCACAAATCTCATCATTGATCCAAAATAACGATTTTTTCAGACATTTTTGCACAATTAAGTAACTTTAGGAAGGCTGCCCAACTGGAGGCTTCGTATATTTTTTCCTCATAAAAAAACAAAAAAAAAATAAGACTTTAAAAAGCCAATTTAACCTGCTCGATTTTTAGATATGCTAAATAGTATGTTTAAATCGATCAAGTAAGCATAAAAATCAGTATATTATAATTTGCAAAAATTCAGGTAAATTCTACATCTAATTTCCAAGAAAAAGTATTCTATCAAGTTTTAACGAAAAATTGATAGTTTTTGAGGAAAAAATTCATTAAAATATTTATTGAGCAAAAAATTTGGAAAATTCGAAAAATTCCACCACGTTTAAATCCTGACCCCTTTGATCTGGACCTCTAAAATTTTTTTTGTATATTTTGGGTATCAAATAGAACATTTTCACAGATTTTCGACAAATTCTATTTTTTTGTTAGGTGAGTTGACGTGAAACGTCCCATATATATATATATATATAAACAAAAAAATTGCGGGTGAACGTGAGCAATTTGATATGAAATGGACCATATATACATATGCAAAAACCTGTCAGTAAGGTCGTACATGAGTTGACATGAAGAGTCGCATGTATATAAAAGCGTGTATGCATGAATGCAAATTGACATGAAACGTCGCATATATGTAAACCTGAAGGAACTCGGATAGGTGTGTGAGAGTTGTCATGAAATGTTCCATATATATAGAAAAGCCTGTGATTATGAGTACATACGAGTTGACATGAAATGTCCCATATATATATATATATATATATATATATATATATATATATATATATATATATATATATATATATATATATATATATATATATATATATAATCCTGTGTGTGTGCATGCGCATTGGCATGAAATGTCCCATATATATAAACCTGTATGTGCGTGCGTTGAAATTTACAGAAAAAATCCCATATCAACGTGTGTGTGCATGAATGAAAATTGACACGAAACGTCCCATGTATGAAAACCTGAGAACTCGGATAGGTGTGTGAGAGTTGTCATGAAATGTTCCATATATATAGATAAGCCTGTGATTATGAGTATGTACAAGTTGACATGAAATGTCCCATATATATATAATGCTGTGTGTGTGTATGTGTGCGTTCGCATTGGCATGAAATGTCCTATATATATAAACCTGTATGTGTGTGCGTTGAAATTTACATAAAAAATCCCATGTATATTAACGTGTGTGTGCATGAATGAAAATTGACATGAAACGTCCCATATATGCGAACCTGAAGGAACTCGGATAGGTATGTGAGAGTTGTCATGAAATGTTCCATATATATAGAGAAGCCTGTGATCATGAACACGTACGAGTTGACCCGAAATGTCCCATGTATATATATATGTATATATATATATATATATATATATATATATATATATATATATACATATATAATCCTGTGTGTGTGCATGCGCATTGGCATGAAATGTCCCATATATATAAACCTGTCTGTGGGTGCGTTCTAATTGACGTGGAATGTCCCACGTATGTATGTATGTATGTATGTATATATACATATATATATATATATATATACATACATACATACATACATACATACATACGTAGGACATTCCAGCCCAGGTGCGTATGTATGTGCGCGTCCACATCTGTTTTTCTATATACATATATATGATAAAAATTCCTTTAAAACGTTTAATTAAAAAGGAATTATGGAATTTTTAATTAAAGCCCTCGAATTCACAAATCATAATCATAACTGACGCTCTTTCAATTCACGATTACATTTTGATTTCTTAATTGAAATTTTTTTAATTGAGGTTTCCCTTTGATTTTGGAATTAAAGCCCTTTCAATTCACGATTAAATTTTGATTTCTTAATTGAAATTTATTCAATTAAGAATTCCTTTTGATTTTGGAATTAAAGCCCTTTCAATTCACGATTACATTTTGATTTCTTAATTGAAATTTATTTAATTAAGGATTCCTTTTGATTTTGGAATTAAAACCCTTTCAATTCACGATTAAATTTTGATTTCTTAATTGAAATTTATTTAATTAAGAATTTCTTTTGATTTTGTAATTAAAGCCCTTTCAATTCACGATTACATTTTGATTTCTTAATTGAAATTTATTTAATTAAGAATTCCTTTGGATTTTTTAATTAAAGCCTTTTCAATTCACGATTAGATTTTGATTTGTTAATTAAAATATTTTTAATTATTAATTTAAAAGGAATTGTTAATTAAATAAAACTCTAATTACGAATTCAAAAAGGATTTGTGAATTAAAATTTATTTAAAGCCCAAAATGATTTAAATATTTGCAACCCTGTTTACAACACTATATTCTCTTATATATACTGTTCTATAGGTTATCTTCCCAAACACCGAACTCAGATTGAAAGTTTTTCACCAACCATAGAAAATATACAAGTGGTGGAACAAATTTGAAAAATAATGGAAAATTACCTTTGAAGGTGATATAAAAAATAAATAAATAACGCTTTTGAAAAAATTCGTCAACCTTAAGAAATTAGCATTTTATCTATATTTTAATATGCTTTTTTATTTTTATTTTATGACTAATAACCAATTATTCTATAAGTGCTAATGATTACTAAAACAATTTAACATAAAAATGGTCCCGCTAATCGATAATACTCCCAATAATGTTATTTCTCAGAAAAAAATCAAATTGTTCAGTAACATATCACCCACACTGTCAAATATGTTAAGTGCCTGAATGGTAAATGTTAATATACAGGTGAAACAAGACGCCAACTTAAAGATAGATGTAACAAACATAAAAAATGTAAAAATGCTGACCCTGTTGACTCTCTGCGTATAAGTGGTGATGTTGCACACGTGTTTGATTAGAAGAGCATCAAAAATAAATTGATGGAAAACATCGAATTTTGAAATCAATGTTAATAAACTTTAATAAACATTCTATTACTATCTAATCAGACACATACCAACTCAGGAGGAAGCATTAGTATCGTCATTAAAGTCTAGTAACTCTACGAAGTTATGGTAGCATGAAATGTCATCATTTTGAGTATATTCTGTCATTTTATAAGTAGTCGCTTAATAGTATTACCTATTCCATGTACTTACCTAGCGTTACTATGAACTATAGACTTTAAGCAATTATTTGTGAAACGTAAAAACATATCCAAAATAATGACATTCTCACCTCTCTACATTACAGACCGTATGTTAAAGATTAAAGTCATTACTCAGTTCGAGGTTCTAAAGTATTTTATCCTTGTTTTTCTTACTTTATTTACATAAATAGAACAAGGGTAAAATACTTGAGAATCGATAACTGAGAAACGAACTTCCAGCCTTTTTTTTTTTTTTTTTATTTGGTGGTCAAAAAACGGGTAAATCTGCTATCAGACCTACAGCGGCATGGGCTACGACCGATTTTTCGAGTCGCAGTGCAGGCCACTGGTGTGACGGGTTTCTGGCACTGCAGCAGCTTGGAGAGAGTAAAGGGCCTGGTAGGCTCGCGTTAGCCCCCGAAGCATCTACAGTGAGAGACCGCCTAAGCCCCCTTTATCCTGACCACGAGAGAGAAGCAAGAAAATGCTCCAGTTACGTGGACAGGGATCTGTAACGTCCACCATTCTTATCCGCATAGTGGGACTGCGTTAGCATTACTTCACGTTGCTGATATAGTCCGTAGTCATTCGTCCTGCCATGCATACCTCTGCCTTTCTTTCTACCTTGCTCTCCCTCATTCTCACATAGCTCAGGTATGTGAGGTCGCTATACCCAAAGACCTTATGGTCCTCCTGCGTAATTTTATATTCTTTTTCCATTTATCCATGCACTCAACCTACCATTCGCTCAGCTCGGGTACGTGGGGTTGCTATGCCCAAAGACCTTACGGTTTCCCTGTGTAGGTAACTTCCAGCCTTAGGCTCGAATTCATAGACGTGACTTGAGTATTGAATATAACTTAAAATTTAAGTATCGTTATTTGAGTATCAGGCTGTCACTTCAATTGAGCAGTAATCACACAGATAAGATATTCATTGATAAAGATGTAATACTCAATTGAAGTAACAGCTAATCCTCTAGTAACGATCCTTAAGTTCCAAGTTATATTTAATACTCAATTTCGTAGACATGACTTGAGTATTAAATATAACTTAGAACTTAAGGATCGTTGCTAGAGGACCAGCTGTTACTTTAATTAAGTATTACATTTTCATCTATATATATATAAATATCTCCCTATATTATATAGTTATATAAAAAACAATATCCCTACTCTCCTACCCTTCATTATTCCTTCCTCTATCTTTTATTCTCAAAACACCACAACTTACCCCTTAAAATGATGTGAAAATTTGTCTACAAATCTTTTTTAAAAAAAAATAGATCCCTTACTACCCAAGTTACCCCTTCCTACCCAAATCACTCCTTTTGCTACCCCCATACACCCCTCTGATAATTACGCTAATTACTCCTTATTTCACCAATGCATTTGTTACTTATTCCCTATATTCATAGTTATATTAAAAAAAGGTCCCTCCACTGCTACTCCTTATTTTACTTCCCTTCTCCTCAAAACGTTACAAGTCACCCCTTAAAATAATGTAAAAGTGTCTCTAGAAAAGTCTTCTTTTTTATAAAATTAAAAAAAAAACCGTTACTACCCGAGTCACCCCTTCTTACCCAGGTGCTAATCCTTATACACCCCTCGTATACCCCTTAAATATTTTTTATACATATTATATTTATGAAATACTTACTTAAGGCTATGTAATGGAGTATATATTTAATACATAGTTACCGACATCATAGATTGTTGATAAAACTACTTTTCAACCTTCAACTGATACCTACCTTCCTTAGACAACTTTCCGCACCACCCATACTGAGATAAAAAAAAATAAGAAACTTCTACTTGCAACATTTAAGCTCACTATCTTTTTAGAGCCCAAGCTGTACTTGCCTAAAAGTAAAGCAGACATTACTTTGTGCTAATTAGTTTCTATTTTAGTCAGGAAAACTTATCAAAAAATTTCCTAAGTCTAAGTGACTCTTCTTCCAGGTTAGCTTAAATTTGTCTTCTTGTGTTTTTCTTGAGTTGATCTTGTGAAAGTCTTAAGAGGCGGTCGGAACCAAATCGGTGACTTAGTTCAGTGCTTACTATAAATGCTTATAATGATTTATTTATTCATTTGCACGGCAAGAATATAGTCATTTCCTCTAACCATAATCATAATGAATAATTTGAAACGGTTACAGCAACAAAAAAATATAAAATATTGTCATGAAGCGAAAAATGATAAATTGAAATCTATTGCATGCAAATAACAGCCGCATCCACTGTTAGATGGCATTTTTCGCTTCATGACAATATTTTATATTTTTTTGTCACTGAAACTGTTTCAAATTATTCTTTATATACATGGTTAGAGGAAATGACTATATTTTTGCCGTGCAAATGAATAAATAAATCATTATAAGCATTTAATGTAAGCCTTGAACTAAGTCACCGATTTGGTTCCAACCGCCTCTTGAGTAGAAGTTTTTATTTTTTCTTATCAATATAATGGGGTATTGTCAATGGCGCGTTAGATTTTTTATTGTTTTGAATTTTAAAACAAAAGAATATATTAATGGAAATTTAAAAAATGTAAAAGTGGTACCTTTCGCCAGTAGCCCTATACAACCACTTTTAAAATAATTTAAATTTAAAAATTTTTTCATATTTCTTTCAAAGTTAAACGTAATAATGTTATTGAATATTTAAATTAATTAAAAGAAAAAAAATTATAATAATTATTGATTCATTTATTCATAAAAAAGTAAAAATAAAAATTATATCGCAAACGTAACATTTTATCATTTAAACTCTTTATACAAGTATATAAAGTTATATAATTTTTATTTTAATTATTTTTAATCCGCTTACATTTTAATATAAAAAGTCTCATGTTTCAAGATTTAAAACTAGATGCAAAATGGTAAAATTTTTTATAATTTTTTTAATTGAAAAATATTAATTTTTTCAATTACTTTCGTTTTAACTTAAAAAGATCACATGAAATATATAAAAAAAAATTATAAATATTTTATATTTTAGATAAGTAATTGACGTTAAAGAATCAAATAAAAAAATCAATATATTTAAGGTAATTAATATATTTTGATATACAATTAATTTAATAAATTAATATAATATTTATAAATATTTATTTGCATATTAAACAAAAGAAAATATGAGTAAAAAAATTAAAGTTGGTGACGGTAATTGTTTATTTAGATGTTTTTCGTATTTTTTTGTTAGGAGTGTGCGCATATTTAAGTGCGATTTGTTTGTGAAGACTGCCGTGGGCAGAAGCGCCCTCTTAGCTTTTCCCTCTCTGTTCAAGAGTCACTTCTTATTGAGACGCGCGTGTGAATGCAGGGCCGGTGTATGAACGAGTGTTTGTTAAAATATATTGTACTAAACGAGTGACTCTGTGTTGAGTGTGAATAAATAAACAAACTTATTAACTTTATATATGTGTGTGTTTTATTGTGTGCATCCTCAACTCTGCTAAAATAATATAATCTCAAAAGGTTATGAGCCCAGCAAGCTTCAACTGCGCCGTGCGAAGATGGTGAAAAGTATTTTCACCAGCAAGCTTCTGCTGCACTGGGTGAGGATGGCGAGAGGGAATTTCAACAGCAATTAATAGGTGAGGTGTTGAAAGGCGAAAAAGGGGAAAAAGAGCGTTCCTTGTGTTCTCGCGAGTGATAACGAGTGAAGCAAGAAATGGACGGCGATCGAGAGGCGTCCTGCGGTCGCCGCATGTGCAGGTTTTTATGATTTGATGAAGCGAGTGGATTTGAGAAGTACATTTGTTTTTCTTATAGTTGCATCTGCAACTTTTGTCTAAGGGAAAAATGAAAAGGCTCGATGATACTCTCTCTCATTTTTTGTCCTCTTATATAGACTGACGTGAGTTGGTTGTAGTAGAGGAAAAGGAGAAAAGAAAGAAGTCAGTACGAGAAAAAGAATTAACGAGTGTGGCTCACTAAGAAACGATGAAAAGAGAGAGAGAGAGAGAGCACGCACGCGTGAAAGAAAGATGGCGCATAAAGAGAAGCTCGCGATGAACGACGCCACGACGAACTTGTCGACACGAGTAAGGAACGAGAAACAAGAAATGCAAATGGAGACTATAACGATGAACGAGAGGGATATAAGGAACGATGTGTTTATGAGTGCTATAAGATAGCTATGGGACGCCATAGCATATAAAAACGCACAAACATAACAAAACGAGATCTAAACAATAATGCATGCTAGATTTAATATAAAATAAATTAAATTGCAAATAAGGTGGTACAATAAATTAAATTGGAAATAAGGTGCTGAAATAAATTAAATTAAAATAAACCAGTGCAAAATAAATTTATAACGATGTCATTTATATGAGTGCGGCGAGTATGTACGTATATATGAAGAATCTTTAACTTATGTGTACATACACGAATATAAGCAGTACGTGAATACGAGATATGAACTTGTGTACGAGTGTGCATACGTATATGTATATGTACGTATATATACGTGTATATGTATACACATAAATGTGAATGAGTAATCATTCAAATTATTCAAATTATACACAAAACGAGAACGAGATATAAAAAGTTTTTATTGGAAGTTTTATTTAATCTAAGGAGTAATATGACGGTAACAAGAAAACCGTTGCTCAGACGAGAACGAAAGAGCGATATTAACGATGGACTCTGGCCAAGTCTAAATCTTAAATATATATGTATATAGTTATATATACAAGTATCTTGTATGTATTTTATATACGTACAATCAAACTAAATAAAAATTAAAATGTTAACATAAAGGCCGGCAGTGGCGCTGTAAACAATTTTAACTTATACATTTATGATTAAAATTATAAAAATATATGGCAGCGCCTATTACAAATACAAGTGTATACGAGTTCGAGTGTTTTATAGTGAAATTAAATTTAGCAATCATTTTGATCGTCTTGAAACTGCATACTTGTGTTCGGTATACCAGAATCTTAACGATCAACTTAATTGCAGTTGTTTGGATATTAATCATACTTGTGTTCAGTATATTAAAATCTTGACAATGAAATTAAAATTTTACAACTGTTTAAAGACTGATAATGCTTGTGTCCAGCGTATCAGAATCTTTATAATGCAAATAAAAATTTCAACTGTTCTGAGTTTGACAAGGCTTGTGTTCAGCATGTCAGATTCTTGACAGTGAAATTTATTAAATTGAAATTTGTTAAAATTGAGTTATGCTAAATACGATAAATAACGAATATATAATTAAATAAATTTAGTTTTCAGTTTGAATTTAGGTACTGCTTGTGTTCAGTGATATCTGAATTTCTAACTGTATAACTGATTGATAGGAAAGGAGTTCATATCTAATGAACGGATGGCAGCACTTACGAGAGCAATTATCTAAGAACGAAAGGAGGGTCTGCCATTCTATATATCTTACTGCCGTGACCTATTCAAAACGAGGCGCAGCTGCGATACGAGAAATTGAGGAATTGAACGAGGAACGATACGAGAATATGGAGAATAGAACGAAGAATGGAACGAGAGAATAAGAGAGTAAAACGAAACCAAACATCGAGACAAAGAGAAACGAAGACCAAAAAGGAATCAAGGATCAAAAGGCCACCTTCATGGTTCGAGTTGATGTATTCGAAAAGGAGACATCTAGAAAGGAGTCATGATCTAGAAATAGAACCACAGACAGAATTGAGGTGGGTCGCAAGGAGGTGCAGACAACGAAAACAACGATGTACAACGAGTTCAAGAACTTAAAAATTCAGATTGACATTTCTGATAAATTCTTATGAAATACTTTCATAAATAAGAATAGTATTGAAAATCTGATAACGAGATAACCGAGTTCGATTTAGTACGAGCTGTAATTTTACAGGGATCAACATTGAACGAATTGATAAATCGAAAATATCTCTGCTTGTGCTGGCAGAATGGAAATCTTTAACGAGAGTAACTTAACGTATAATCCTATATCAATAAATGGGCTCCTCAGCTCAAACGATGATTTAAAAGAGAGTGTCGAAGGAAATCATACAGTTCTAGTATGAAACATTATTATCAACTACATTGACACTCATTACCATAAGGAGGTTGTAAAATAAATGGAGAAATAGGATTATGAAAAAGAAATAACTGTATAGTTTGATATATAATCTGAGAAAGAAATAAACGAGTGCATTTTGGATTGATTTTACAAGTCAATAAGGAATTACAATAAGTATCAAATGTAAAATTGTTAGTTGGTAAATATATGGGAAAAACCAAAACATGGAATGCATGACGAGCGACAAAACAGCAGCTGAAACTGCAGATTAAAAGAGTTTGATTCTACCGATATTCTAAGCTAATACTTATATGCATACAGTACTTAGTTAATAATTTCAATGTGTTACGAGATCAACTGGATGACCAATTATACAGAAAGCGATTATTCAAAACGAAAATGACGAGAAAAATAAAGAAAATATAAAATAATGAATGTAAATGGAATTGTTAACGCAATGTTGTTAATTAATTCTTGAAAATTATTAGAAGGAGGATAAGTAAAACGAGCAACGAAATTTAAATAAAACGAGTTCAATTTAACATCCAAAGTAGAAACATTACGAGATTTAGCAATACAAGAAATACTAAAAAAAAAAAAAAAAAAAAAAAAAAAAATTATCAACGAGTGAAAACTGGAAGTCAAGAGTAGAAGAAAACACTTACAAGGAAGATGATGAAAATTTAGAATCAAATAAAAGAAAAAGAGTTTTGGATATTGAAATTAAAATCGATGTCAAAACAATGTGAACAGAATAAATGACTGTTCTGAGATTATACAAATTCTCACTGACTTCGATGTAAGATTTTAATCAACGAGTTTCTCATTAATTTTTAAGGTTCTAACGAGGATAATCAAGAGATTAAATTTACTTACAAAACAACAACGTGAACTTAAGATCGGAGGGAGTAAGTACGAGTCAAAGCACTGCTGACGAGTATAAAATTTATCTTATGAGGTAATACCTTTATGCAAATGCTTTACAGAAAATTTATTACATCAGTCAAAGTTTACGAATCAGTGTTTGAATATATATATATGTATATATATATATGTATGTATATATATATGTATGTATGTATATGTATATATCTAAATAACGAGTCGATTAATATATATGCATATATGTATATGTATACATAGTCATGTATCAAATAAAAATATTTATTATTGGAGTACAAATATAAAATTGCATTGCTTAAGAGAATACGACTTCTGTAAAAGAGCAATAACGAATGCCTAATTTCAACGAAATTATAACATACTTAACTACAAGAGATTTAATCAATAAAGAAGAAACGAGAGGAAATAATAAAAATTATAAAAAATTATAGGAAACGAGTACGAATGCGAAAGCACTGAATCATACTAAAATTTAATAATACTAGATTGAATAGTCAGTGTTACGAAGGAGATTTGGAGCACTGAGTTATACTCTGATTTCAATAACACTATATTGAAAATAATAAGAGTTACAAAGGAGATTATAGAAATTAAAAAGGATAGACTTTGAAATCACGTAAGCTGAGAATATCGAGATAACTTCTCTTAACAGTGAAACGATGATTTGATACGAATAAGAAATTTTTCTTAAATGATTAAAGGAGTTACAGAGAAATTATAAATATGCCGTGGATTATAATTCTGAAATATCGGAAAGCATGGGTATTGTGGCTCTGGAATCTGCTGTGTTCGCAAATAACAGATTGCCACATATCTCCAACGATTTGCTGTCACGTCTAGAAAAACTGAAGTCCAATTACGAGTTTGAAATAACATAATAAAACGTTTTAAGTGTTTAACGTGTACAAGGATGTTGAGAAAGATTGGTCTTAAAATTCAAGAGTATCCGGAAAGGAGTGATATTGGTAGGTTACGAGCAAACAGAATAAATCCTACTAAAATCAGAAAAGGAAAAGTTGAAAAGAATCAAGATACAAATTCAGCGAGGAGCAAATGTTTGTCTACAAACATAAACGAGGAAAATTAAATAGTCGAAATATGAAGGCGATCTGCGAGCATAGGCTATGGAGTTGAAGAAAATGATATAAATGGAGATATTAAAAACGGAGGGAGCGTTAAAGAGAAGACGAAGTATAAGGAGGCTGATGCTGCCAAAACAGAGGAAAACAACTTTATGCATTAATGACTGAGATGGAAACTAGTCATGCTGTATATCAGTTAGCAACAAGATCTAATGTCAAACAACGATGGAGAAAAGCTTAATGTTAATACGACGAGTTAGTTTTTATATTATATATCAAAATAATGTCTAAAGAATAGTAGATAGAATGATTACACGGAATGAAAAGGAGTTCAACTTAATAGGTTCAAAGGAAAAGACAACTATATGTTGATTTCAAGTATAAAATTGGATTTTTCATAAGGAGACTTGAAAATGAATATATACGAGTTACACATACATGTGTCGCGATTATTGTCAATCAAAGCTGCGCTGATTATAGCGAACTGATAGAATAAAGAAGTTTTTTTTAAGGATGTAAAAACAGCTCGATTCGCTCAGTAGTGAAATATTCATAAAGATTCATAAAGGAGTATACTCTTCTGCTGAAACGAGACAAATTATATAAACTGGAGTGAGTTTTAAATGGACTGAAATTTTATAAATTGGAAAATGATAGTTTACGAACATCTACTATCAGAACAGGTTTATAACATCACAACGAGCCATGTAAATCTACTTGAGTAAATGATTGTTGACCATCGAGTTTTGATGTTACTTATAAATGATGTTACATTCATATTCGATATTATTAAATTGGAGGAAATAAGCAAAATAATTGTTAAAAGGAGTTTAAAATATCTAATACTGGAATATATAAAATTTTCTGGAAAATATAAATTTAATGAGACAAACGAGCGAAAGTCTCGAAAATCAAACGAGAAAATTATATTAATGAAATGTTAATTAAGTTCAATTTCGAGGAAAAGTATCTACTTAAATAATATTAATGGTCACAAATCAAGTGACAAACCGAATAGAAAAAGATCACGAGGCAAACGAGGAATTTAATACTAGTAATGATATTTGAAAACAGTAATAAGAGATCTTATATAGAAATTGTTGGTACTTTGTTAGACTTGACAAACTATTAAAAATCAGACATTGCTTATGCCGAGAATATTCTGCGTCGACATCAAATAAAGTCAACTGAACGAGAATAAAATACAACTGAACGAGTATCCAGATATCTAAAGAGAACAAAACTCAAAGCTATGTAGTATCATGAAAATTTGATGATTTTCAAGGTTTCACTGATACGAGTTTCGACAACTGGAGGATTTTGTAACTACAAGCAAATATGTTGAAAAATTGTCCAAGGTCCCTTTTGCGTGTGCAGGCTGAAGGGGAGCAGCGTATATCTCACTCATCCATCAAGTAGAATATGTATTGATGAGTAATTGAAATCTGAAACTAATTTCTTTATAAAACGTAATACGAGTTCAAAAGGAGTTTAATTATAAACGAGTTTTAAGAAAAGACTTTACACAAATGGTACCGTGATAGTCATGTTGCTGCAACGGGTGTTTAGACAAAGTCTGGTTGGAAACGAGTATATCACGAGTGAATTTTGAGCGAGTTAGTCAAAGATAAATGATTGACTTGAATTATCATGTTGTCAACATTTTGACCAAGCTATTGACTTTCGATTCAATAGCAAATTAATAAAATAAAATCAATGCATAAGCTCATGTTGTTCTCTTCTGTTACAGGCCCTAAGACCCGAGGCGACTATTCATCCATGAGCCCTCATCGTGTCCTTTGATTCAATTTAATTTATTTTGTAAATATGCGGGAGGGAGTGTTAGGAGTGTGCGCATATTTAAGTGCGATTTGTTTGTGAAGACTGCCGTGGGCAGAAGCGCCCTCTTAGCTTTTCCCTCTCTGTTCAAGAGTCACTTCTTATTGAGACGCGCGTGTGAATGCAGGGCCGGTGTATGAACGAGTGTTTGTTAAAATATATTGTACTAAACGAGTGACTCTGTGTTGAGTGTGAATAAATAAACAAACTTATTAACTTTATATATGTGTGTGTTTTATTGTGTGCATCCTCAACTCTGCTAAAATAATATAATCTCAAAATTTTTATATAGTAGTGAAAATTAACATATGATTATAAGAAAACATATAACTAAAAATGTTGTTGATGATTGGAATAAATATGAAAAACATATAATAGGAAATAAATATTATGTGAATATAATGAATAGTGATAATTATTTTAAGAACATGTCAAATAATGGTACTTTTGGAACAGAAATAGAAATTCAAAGTTTTGTAAAAATTTATAATGTGTATGTTAACGTACACATTAAAAACAGAATACAATCATTTGAAAACTCTTAAAATCATTTTGAATTAGCGTTAATTTTTACTGGATTATACGATGGAAGTCATTATGATATTTTAAGTTATAAAAATAATAATAATAATAATAAATATAATCTTAAAAGAAAATTAAATAAAACAAATATAATGAAAAAATCAAAAACAGAAGTAAAAAAAATTACATGTGAAGATAATAAGATTTATAATAAAATAAATAAAAATAAAAAATTGACCACAAAAAATTCCATTAAAAAATAAAATTTTAAAAATAAAATAAACAATGAAAATAACATAAATAAAAATTTGAAGGATTATTTAGGCAAAATGATTTATGAATGTAAATATTGTAGTGCTTTATTTTGGAAAGAAGAAATAAAAAAGTTCAATTGTTGTCAATAAGGAAAAGTTGTTTTATCACCATTAATTAAATATAATGAAAATTTGAAATCTTTATTATTACAAGATAATGTTTTTGAAAATTCAATTAGATATTACAATAATTTATTTAGTTTTGTAACTTGTAATGTAAATGTCATTCAAAACCCAGGAAAAGCTATAAATAATTTAAAAATTCAAGGACGAATTTTTCATACAGCACCCTATACATTAATTTCTAATAACGACATTAAACCTACATGTGAACAGTTATATAGTTACGGTAACATAGTGGCAATTGAGAAACGATTAAAAACTAATGAAAAATTAACAAAAGAACATTATGTTAATTTTTACAGAAATAATGAATAATCATCTAATAGCTAAGAATGACAAAAGTTTACATCAATTATCAAATATACAAAATATTCCAAATTATAAATTATATGTTATGCGAAAAAATGATAAACAACAACATTGTTATAATAAGCCACTAACTTCAGAATGTGGTGCTATCATAGTATCTAATTCAGGAATTCCAGATAATTATGATCTTTGTGTATATCCGAAATTATCTTCTGGAGAAAAAATTACTTATACTTATTTAAATCAATTATCTCACCACATAGATCCAATGGTTTTTCCTTTAATGTTTCCAACAGAAGATTTAGGTCAGAGTATAGGATTAAAAAAAAAGAAAATACGGAAAATAATGATTGTTTTACAATACTACAATATTATTTACATAGAAACCATTAGAAACTAAATTCAAAAAATTTCAACCCTATTTAATATTGCGGAAGATTAACACAACAATACATAATACGTACATATGTAATGGTCGAAAGTAATAGAATGAATTTTTTCCGAAAGAATTAAAAACAATTACGCATATAATTTTATCAACGTTTATTAGATTATGTAATAAATAAAATGTTCCAAATGTTCTAACAAATTTTGAAAACAACGAAAGAATTGGAAATCTTTTTATTTTACCCTCATCATATATTGGTAGTCCAAGATATATGCAGCAATATTATCAAGATGCCATGGCAATGATGAGAACAGTAGGAAAACCAGGCTTATTTATAACAATGACATGTAATCCTAAATGGGAAGAATTGAAAGAAATTTCAAAAAAATTTCTAGAAGGAACAACTCCCAATGACATACCAAATATCATAATAAATGTTATTGAATAATATTGTTAATAATAAAATTTTTGGTCCTATTATAGCTTATGTATTTTCAATTAAATTTCAAAAAAGGGGGTTACCTCACACACATATTATTATAATATTACATCATAATCATAAGATATTAACTCAAGAAAATATTAATAAATATATTTCAGCAGAAATACCTTCATCAGAAAATAAATATTTACGAAAATTAGTAATTAAACACATGTTACATGGACCACATACAGATGAATCACCTTGTTACGATAAAAATAAAACTATATGTAAAAAAAAATTTCCAAAATCATTTAATGAAATTACAATAGTTGAAGAAAACAAATATCCACCATACAAAAGAAGAAATAATATTTTAGATAATAACACGTATGATTTAAGAAATAATAAAAAAAATTATACAAGTTGATGATTCTATAGTAGTCCCTTACAACAGTTTTCTGTTGGCAAAATGTAATGCTCATATTAATACTGAACTTTGTATGTCAATACAAAGTATAACATATACCTATCGTTATATTTATAAAGGTGTAATTGAAGAAAATAATAAAGGCGATGTTTATGATGAAATAACTCAATGCATAGATGAAAGATATTCAAGTCCAATGGAAGCAGCAAGGAGATCACAAGAATTTTCACTATGTGGTAGAAGTCAGACAGTAACAAGATTAAATATTCATACAGAAAATCCACAAAAAATAATTTTTGATGAAAATGATGTACATTCAGCATTAAACAAGTACAAAACAACATTGACCGCATGGTTTAAATTGAATGAAAAAGATGAATTTGCTAAAAAAGTTAAATGTGTTAATATTGGACATTATTATATTTTTAATTCTAAGACTAAATCTTGGGTAGAAAGATAAAAAATTAGAAAAAATATAGCCATTAGTAGATTAAATGTAGTATTACCAAAAGATAATGAACGTTTTTTTCTGAAACTAATGTTAATAAGTGTAAAAGATCCAACATCTTTTAAAGATTTACGAACTTACGAAAATATAACTTATAATACTTACAAAGGAACTGCTCTTGCAATGAATTTAATAGAACACGAAAAACAAAGGACTCCGCCATTTTCTTATAGAAATTGGGTGTTGGCGAAAATCACTGAAACTGTAGTATATAATAGCTTTTAATATCCTGATCGAAAGTGTCAATGGGCACAAAGTCCAAAAGTCAATGTATTTCGACTTACGAACGTCGAAAGTATGCACCATTCAGCATTCAGGTGGAAATTCCTGGTGAAAATAGCAGGATTACAGTTATCATTGGAAAATACAAGAATCCAACTGGATAAACTTTACTTGGACTTTATGCATCATGATTGATATACATGCCACCCAGAATTATGCAGATGGGTCTCCAGGATCCAAACGCACCATCTAGTGCCCCAGGTCACCGACGTTTGGTTCCCTTTTGTCTGCTTAATATTGATGATGGAAAAAAAATAAAGTTGGGATGGTTCTTTGCTCGTTTATATAATAATAAATGCAGTGATTTTCATCAACTAAAGTCCGAGTTTTATTTTTTTATATTGAGTTTTATTCATTTGCTGATAAGAATAATTAAGTGGAAATTATTGAGTTAATCAGCATAGTTGAATTTTTTCTATTGATTGTTATCAATATATTTCTTACACTTTATAAGAAACTGAAATAATTAATTGATTTAGAAGTACCAGCTGGAGCGACAGAAATATTTATCACTTGTAAATTATATTTTTCATTGAATTATGAATCCTGATCATCGCACATCTTATAAAACGAGCTCAATCATTTTTTTTTCTATATTATAAATTTTCGTTTTAAGATATTGCGAGATTTTCAGTAATAATGAATAATACTCATTTAATATAATTAAAATAAAAAAAAAATTAATTTTTGGTTTCATCGGTTATATCTTAAATATCTTCAGTTCTAGTTATAGCAGTAGTATCAAAGTTTCTGCTGATCTGAATTATTTCCATTAATAATGGCTTATAGGAGACGTATGCCTTGCTTTATTTGTAATGTTTCACTTTTTCTTAAAATATGGTCCGTATAGATCGAGATGAAGATATTGAAAAGCGTGAAATTGCGATCTTCCGTCATGATGCTGCTGAAAAGCTACCAATAGAAGTTACAAATCTTACAAGACTTTGTAACCATTGCAATATATTAATTGTTAATGAGACAAGGATTCTTAATAAAGATTCAAGTTTTCTAAAACTTAATGTTTTAAGCCAAACCTCTTCTCATACTTATTTGATATGTAATGGCAATAATAATTTAACTAGACTCAGTCTTAAGACCTGTGTAAATATATATCTAAAAACAGATATTTATGCTCCAGAGAACTCTAAATGTTGTCAAAATCATTTGGACGATAAGCGCTTTTTGCTGCCTGAATTCCTTCAGAATTTGCGTTTTGTGAATAGATCATATATTATAATTGGAACTCAATTGAAACAAGTTTTAGAAGAATCAAAGAATAATTGTACTTCTGGTACAAAATATGATAATGAAAATAATTTCACTGACGATGAATTCGCAAGAATGAGTCCAATTACCAAAGAGCAGTTCAAAGAATTATTTTCATATTGTAATCCCATTGTTGAAGGACAAGTATTTCATTATGTAACTGAAAAGCATTTATTGACATTCTTGTTCAAAATGCGTCAAGGGTTAGCAGATGAGTTTCTAACATTTATGTTTGTATACAATAGTAGACAAAGGACTAGCACGGTCATCGCTACTGTTAGAAAATCATTGATGCTACGATTTGTTCCCAAAAATCTTGGGTTCAATGCAATCACGAGGAATGATTTTATTCAAATACATGTTACTGTTTTTGCGAATCAATTATACAATCCTGAACCACATATTCCAAGAGCGATCCCTTACATTGACGAGACCTACGTTGAAGTTGAAAAAAGTAGTAATTTTCAAACTGTTAGACAGTCTTATAGCATACATAAGCATCATTATTTACTTAAACCTGCTATGATTGTGGCCCCTAATAGATATATTCTTGATAGAAACGGTCCTTACTTTTTGGATACACACAATAATGATGCAACACTGCTCCAGAATGAGTTCAACAGAGATGTTAATAATTTGAGAGATTGGTTTCAAGAAAATGACATACTTATTCTTGATCGTGGGTATCGCGATGTCACACCATTATTACAAGAGTTAGGGATTTTAGTAAAGATGCCACCATTTTAAGAGCGTAATCAAAAGCAGTCCAGCCGGAGAAAGCCAATGAGTCGAGAAGAATAACTAAAACTAGATGGATTGTTGAATTGAGAAATAGACACATCAAGTCAATTTTTAAGTTTCTAGACAATAGGATATCAGTGACACACGCTGTTAATCTGGAAGAATATTTCAGGACTAACGTTGCAATCATTAATAGGTACAGGCCAATCATTGATATGAGAGCTGCTAATGCTGAACTAGCAAATGAACTTTTACAGCAAGTTAAAACACTAAATGTGATGCAAGCACGTGTAGAGATCGATAATCTTAAAGGCAGAATTGGTAGATGGCGTCACTTAAGATGAGTATGATGAAGCTGATTTTCCAATTCTTACATAACAATACCTCAGAAATATTAATATAGGTGTTTATTCAACGCACCTTTCTTCTGCTTACATCCAAGATAAAATAAGAAGAGATTCAACACGAAGTTTTCGAATTTGACAAATTAATAGATGAGCCTGGACTGATACATGTGAGAATCTATTCACGTTTCATAAGCCGAGAAAAACATCATTTATGGATTGCTTATCAAAACGAAAGCATTGACGAAAACGATAATGCAAATTATCTCCCCATACTCAGCTATTATTGCACATGCAAAGCAGAAGCTAGAACCCTAAGCACCTGTGCACATGCAGCGAGCGTCCTATGGTTTCTAAGATATGCTAGGCATAAAAATAATATTAAATATCCATCTACTCGTTTATTAGATAATACTTATAATACTAGAAATAGAGAATAATAGCAATATTATAAAGTGAATACATTAATGGTTTCTTTAATATACATACACACGAATACTGTAAAACAAAAATCTTTATACTTAGAGTCATGTCATATTTCATCTGAAAAATCGGCCCTTTTAAGGACCAAATGATGTGCAAAGTCCGCTTGCGCAACCTCCTCGTGGTGCACATCGGGTAGTGCTAATGCCGACGGCAAAACTCAATATCTCATCAATAAAGAAACATGCACACACACACATACAAATACATATGCTTGTATGTATACACACACTCATCTTATCTTATGCACTCATCTTACCTGCCTTTCACTTTTCCATTACTATTACCAAAACCTCAACTGCAGAGCGATCTTAAAGAACCCCAATAACAGCAATCTGAAAGAATATCAGGTGGTGCACAGGGTTGTGAATGTTTCTAGTTACCAAGTAAGCAAATGGTAAATGGTCAAACTATTTACCAATTACTGGGTGAATAAATGGTAAATGGTCGGACCACTTGATAGTTACTAGGTAAGAAACTAGAAATAGTCAGACCATTTACCATTTACTCACCCAGTAACTGGTGAATGGTCCAACCATTTACCTGTTGCTCTGTAACTGCTCTGACCATTTACCATTTACCCACCTTATAACTGCAAACTGGTTGAATCATTTATCATTTACCCACGTGCTTACTGCGAACTGTTTCGAGCATTCAGCAGTAACCAGAGTTGTAAATAAGGTAATGGTTTTTTCATTTGAAATGGTCAAGTAATTGAAAATATTCGCACCATTTATCATTTACGGAGAAAGTGAATGGTGAATGGTTTCACTAGTTCCCAGTTACAGAGCAAGTAACTAGTATATGGTCTGACCATTTACCATTGACAGAGCAAGTAAATGGTAAATGGTCTGACCAGTTTCCAGTTACAGAGCAAATAATTGGTAAATGGTCTGATCATTTACCATTTACAGAGCAAGTAAATGGTAAATGGTCCGACCAGTTCCCAGTTACAGAGCCAGTAACTGGGAATCATCAAATCTGAAATTTGATCTATAACTTGAATAATTTTTATATATTCCAACATTACGATTAAATGATTCTACTCAACATCTACAAAACAATCGGTATCTAAAGCATGCTATTATAAATTATGGTTTTAAACTATATTCAAGCATGATTATACGTGGTGATAAAATAATAAGCTGATTCCATTCAGATTCATGCAGGCCGTCACTGATCGAATTTTTTTTTCTTCTAAGTAATAAAAATACCTTCTATTATGTATATAAGTATAAAATTTACCTCGTAGAACGCTCAAAAATTTTTTTTTTACTACAGCGATTTTAGTGTTGAATGTAAAAACGAAAATTCAAAAATTAAAAATGAACCTCTACTTTTATATGACTATAGCTCCGTCAATTTTTAACCTTTTTGGGCGTTCTTTTAACGAGAGTGTGCGGAATTTTGTCTAGTTTTAAATGCAATTTCAATTTTTGTAATACAATTTTATATCACCGAGTTATTCACGAAAAACCGAAAAAAGCGATTTTTTTCAAACACGATTTTCTCAAAAACTATATTTTCATTTTTTTTTTAATTTTCATATGATTTTATACATAAAAAATACTAACTTTTAGGGTAGGTAAGAATACGCGGTTTCGCCTTATTTTTTTTTAACAGATTTTTAAACGTTTTTTTTATATTTTCGATTTTAAAACATTGATACCATGGCGCATCGTACTATTTTTCCAACTTTATGTGTTCTTACAACTATTTTTATGCTTTTATGTCTTAATATATCAAAAATATCAACAATAATCTTGAAAATAAACCCCGGATCGAATATTTTGATCAATTAGATCCAAAGTTATGACGATTTCAAGTTTAAAAAAAATGCTAAAACTTTAAATAAATATATTTACTTAGAATTTTGAATTTTGAATTTTGAATTTTGAATTTTGAATTTGAATTTTGAATTTTAAATTTTGACTTTGAATTTTGAATTTTGAATTTTGAGTTTGAATTTTGAATTTGAATTTTGAAAAGGTGAGTTTTTTAAATACTAAAGTATATTATTTGGTCATTTTCAATGAACAAATAATATGCGATACAATTAAGAAAGAACACTAATGAATTGAGAACGAATGTGAATAAAAACATCCGAATTTGAATAAAACCTTTCAATTTACTTCTTGCCACTCATGTATCGAAGTTTAGGCAGTGTAGATTTGGTTTCGTTCACTTTTCCAACAGTGAATCTTTTGAATACCTTTAATTTCTTTTGCATTTCCAAACCATTCCATTTTTTTTTTGTCAGTCGAAAAACTTCTAACTCATCCTTGTGGATAACAAGAATGTTAATCGACGGAGTATATTTTGATACGTGAGTGGCGAAATTTTCAGCGTTTCTAATAAAATCTGCACTCTTCTTGGACAGATTATGCGTGGTAGCATAATGTTTAACTAAACCACCAATACCGTCACAAGCGTCTTTTCCATGACCTGTTGCAGAAAAAAGCCATTTTCTGTTTACTTTTGAGTTTTCAAGCTCATAGAATTGATATCTATTTTTAAAATGACTGGCAGCTCCATCGGAAATGGTTATAATTTCATCGAGATCTTGCGCAATATGTTTTTGTTCTAAGTTATCGATAGTTAAATTTATAGCCATTGGGGCATGAGATGAATCACGTTTAATATCGTCAGAGACGGTGACATAACTGACTGTTTTATCATTTCCAAAATAGCATACTGACGTAAATATTGATATTTGGTTTTTACTCCAATGATAGCTTTGAATTTCATTTTGAAGCAGAACTCTCCAATTTCCTGCAAAATCGACATGAATAACTAATTGGAAGTCATTATTTTTCGCTAAAAGTTTAACCTCTTTAATTGCTATACGTTGAATTTCTTTGACCAATTTATGAGCTCTTACAGTGAGAGCGCGCTCTCTTAACTCTATTAAGAAATTTTCAATTGTGCTAGTTTTATTCAGTAAATTTGATTTTTCCCAAACACCATAAATTATTTCTTTATATAAATCTTCTTCTGTCAAAGAAATTACTTGTAAATCAATAGAATCTCCAATGGGACATTCTTTACATTCTCTTAGTACACATTTCATATCATCTTTTGAACAAAAAAGTGAAGAATATATTTTCAATTCCAAATCTGCAATGTCTTGTTTATTCTCTTTTTTATAATTATTCAAAACATCTAACATAAGTTTAAGATTCTCGCAGTAAACGCAAAGACACGAATCGGTGGGTGGATATGGTATAACCCACTTCGGTCTTAAAGCGTAGAATGTTGATTTACCAATTTTTGTTTTCATTTCAGGATTTTTGTCTTTAAATAATTGATATTTCTTTTATACTTCGCGTAAGAAAGCGTTCGACTTTTTTAGTTTTTATACCATTTTCTTTGATAGATACTGTGTCGCTTTTATTTGCACTTTGATGAGAACAATTAAAATCATCGTTCAGATAATAATCCTTTACTTTCATTACAATTTTACTATCCAAAGAATGGCCACAATAGTTCTTAGACTGCTTGTAAATTTTTTTATTATTTACCAATGATCGTGCTTGATCAATCATATAAATAGTTACATTTGGTAAAACTGATAATAAATAATCTTTGGAAATATCACTTGGTATAATACTCAACAATCGCACTTTCTCAAGAAAATTTGAACAATTATCTAATGCAATTTTAATATTCTTAAGCCATTTATCATTTGTTTTACATTCATTATTTTCATTTAATGCGGGCAAATCCGTTATATCGTAGACTTTCATCATTTTACTTGCTATTTGTGAATCAAATGCATCGTTTATTTGTTTTCTTTTTTGGAGAGCATAAGATTTTCGCATCTTAATATTGATACTTTAAGGCATTTTAATTGGTGAAATGTTTAATTTCAAATTACTTGAAGTCTCGTTGAGCTGTTCTACCACAGCCTCACTATGAATAAAATCTTGCGAAGATTGTTGACTGCTTGAAATCGATGAAATAGGCGCATTTTTCACTTCATCTAATAATATTTTGTAACACGAAGGGCATACTTTATCTTCTCTAGAGAAAAAAGTATTTGGATACAAGTGCTTCAAAGACTCCGTTAGATCACCTAATTCTCTAAGCGGACTTTTGGAGCATTCATAAACAACTTTTTTGTGCCTTTCTTTTAAATCCGTGCACTTCATTTCAACAATCAGTGATGCCATTATTGATATTCTGTTCAATGATAGATCGAAAAAAATAATTTTTCTTAAACAACTTTATTTTTTATCTTCCTTTTCTTATATTTTTAAACGCGTCAAGTCGTTGATGAGAATGCAAAGAACGAATCATCGCCACCTAGTAGTGACATGCGTCAACTTCCTACAAAATTAATTTAAATTCTAGGCGCGAAATTCAAACTAATAAAAAAATTATACTCTTCAACAAAAAAATTTTTATTATAATAATGTACCATAAAAAGAGGATAAATGGTTATGTATTCTTTCATTAAAATAACTTTTTTTTTAAATTCTAAAATTTATATCTTCAGATTTTGATCTTTAACAAAAATTGCGTTTCCTTAATTATCATATTTATTTAAAGTTTATTTTTTTAAAGCATTTTTTTTAAACTTTAAATCGTCATAACATTGGTTTTAATTGATCAAAATATTTGATCCGGGGTTTATTTTCAAGATTATTGTTGATATTTTTGATATATTAAGACATAAAAGCATAAAAATAGTTGTAAGAACACATAAAGTTGGAAAAATAGTACGATGCGCCATGGTATCAATGTTTTAAAATCGAAAATATAAAAAAAACGTTTAAAAATCTGTTAAAAAAAAATAAGGCGAAACCGCATATTCTTACCTACCCTAAAAGTTAGTACTTTTTATGTATAAAATCATATGAAAATAAAAAAAAAAATGAAAATATAGTTTTTGAGAAAATCGTGTTTGAAAAAAATCGCTTTTTTCGGTTTTTCGTGAATAACTCGGTGATATAAAATTGTATTAGAAAAATTGAGATTGCATTTAAAATTAGACGAAATCCCGCACACTTTCGTTTAAAGAATGTCCAAAAAGGTTAAAAATTTACGGAGCTATAGTCATTTAAAAGTTGAGGTTCATTTTCAACTTTTGAATTTTCGTTTTTACATCCAACACTAAAATTGCTGTAGTAAAAAAAAAAATTTTTGTGCGTCCTACGAGGTAAATTTTATCTTTATATACATAATAGAAGGTATTTTTATTACTTAAAAGAAAAAAAAAATTCGATCAGTGACGGCCTGCATGAATCTGAATGGAATCAGCCAATAATAAAAATAATCGAATTTTTTACAAAGATTTAGACGATATTTACAAGTAATAGTTAAGGAACTAGTTACTACTATCATGCATATCGCCTTTTACACTCGTGAAGACCATCACTTTTCAGTGAGGTCTGGAGCGATGCCGTTCGTATACAAAGGTTTGTACAGAATTTGTGTATTCACAAATTGAGTTACTTATTTCATATCACAGACGAAATCATGTATACGAGGCTTGGGGTCAGTTCACTGATTAATGACAGTTTTTCTAATCAATTGGTAGTGTCGTTCTATGACGCAATCTAAATCTGGTTAAGATTTACGGCATAACACGTCTTACCAAATATTACACAATTTGCATGTTGCCGTAAAAACAGTTGCAGCTTTATTTATGTCTTAAAACATTATGACAAACAACCTTCAATGAACCGACAGCGACTTACTAGGAGAGTGTCACACCTCCGGATCACGGATTTTTCTCAAACTTCGGGATAAGTTTTCAGATAATAAAATATGAAAAAAGCTAAAGTTATAGTCATAAATACTTAATATTTCCCTAGTTACAGGCAATTAAAGAAAATCACTACAAAGTTACTAGATTTTTAAACACATATAGTTCTTTAGCGTCGATAGCTACAAACTTAAAACCTTTTTTAAATTAAAGCTCAGCTCAAATTCTTTCGAATTAGTAGTTATAGCATGTAAAAATATTATTTTTTCCCAAAGTTAGAGCGTGATAAACATTGGACCTGATTTTTCTTTTAAAAACATTAATTAATTATAAAAGCTGAAATTAGGTCCAATCCTTATTACGTTCTAACTTTGGGAAAAAATAATATTTTTACATGCTATAACTACTAATTCGAAAGGATTTGAGCTGAGCTTTAATTTAAAAAAGGTTTTAAGTTTGTAGCTATCGACGCTAAAGAACTATATGTGTTTATAAATCTAGTAACTTTTTTAGTGATTTTCTTCAATTGCCTGTAACTAGGGAAATATTGAGTATTTATGACTATAACTTTAGCTTTTTTCATATTTTATTATCTGAAAACTTATCCTGAAGTTCGAGCAAAATCCGTGATCCGGAGGTGTGACACTCTCCTAGTTAGTACTTAATATCTTTTTTTTATCATACTGATAAATTATTTTTACATATCATTTACAATTGCATCATAGAGATTTAAAAAATATATGTTTTCATAACTCAATAATTATTGATTTTACTTTTATTGTAGAGCATTATTGCAATCTTATTACTTGTTTTCCTAATTCAGTCGTGAATCTAACGTAATCTGAAAAATTTTTAAATCGTGCTTAAATATAATTTGAAACCATGGTATTAGGCAGTTTGCTATGCAAGCTCAGAGTAGGTGGCGTTCTGAACTCTAG
This sequence comes from Anastatus disparis, assembly GCA_017163975.1. Lineage (NCBI taxonomy): Eukaryota > Metazoa > Arthropoda > Insecta > Hymenoptera > Eupelmidae > Anastatus > Anastatus disparis. The sequence goes on along the minus strand of JAFFSR010000329.1, from coordinate 2,250,589 downwards.
CGCTGTCATGGCGGCACACTCCACGTATGTGTGCATGGATGAGCATATACGAGTAGCTGTGTGCGTGCAACGATGGGCGACGCGCGGCTATTAGAGAAGGGGCTTTCCCCACTACTTTCAGATGTGACGTCATTGAATATACACAGATAGACTCATGAATACACTCATACATATTAACATCGCAAGATTGTCGTAGTGTGACCGCCATGACAGCGCTAGAGCTCAGAACGCCACCTGCTTCGAGCTTGCATAGCAAACTGCCTAATATAATCATATCCATGCAGACAATTCACATAGTTTTTATAATAAGAATTATCACATATATATTTTATTATTATACTATTCGTTATGTTAAAGCTCAGTTTCAGACAAGGTTTTAGACATTTTTTACTCATCAAAAGTAGCGAAAGAAGTAATTTCATTTATTTTCAATAAAAATTTATATGCGAACTGCTTTCACTTGTGAATATCTATTTATTTTAACAAATGAGAAATGGAAGCGTGTAAATTTGTTAATATTCAAAGAACAAGACAAAAAAAAAGAAAACTAAATATCTTTTTTAGCTATTTTCGATCGGTAAAGTTAGTCGAAAGCTGATCCTTAACTGAAAAGTGTCACCATAAAATACAATGAAATTAAATGAAGTAGCCTAAATAAGAACTACTGACCCCGGGCAAGATGCTTGGGGTCTTATAGCTCCACTCAATTTATCGAATATGATAATGTTCTAGTGTTCGAAGACGTATTTATAATATTAGTGTAATTATAGAGCTTGATTAAGCTTCCCCTCCTGATAATATTTCTGATCCAAGTTTATGAGTAAATGATGAATTTAATCGGGTTTTTTTCACTTCAAGAAAAAAAGTTGTAGGATTCATCTTAAGTGCGGACAACTAAAGAAATCTACCAAAATCTTATACTAAAAGTTATATAAAAGTTTCCAATTTATAGTATTTTGAGGTTAGGATTGTCAACTTTGATATCTAATTTGCGATCTAAGTTCATAAAAAAATAACAGCTCCAAAGGATTTTTTATTTTAACTAAAATGATTGTACTAATATAGCTAATGTCAAAATTTGTCAAAATTTAAAGAACAAGACAAAAAAAATTAAAAGTAATAAATATCTTTTTCAAATTTTTTAAATTGAAGAAAATATATAAGAGATCCCATGTGAGATCACATATGAGATCGCACACGAGATTGCATATGAGATGTCACATGAAATCGCCTATAAGATCGCACATGAAATCGAATGTATATTCGTTAAATTTTTAAAATAAAATAAATATATGTGCGATCTGACATGAGATCTCACATTTATTTATTTTATTTTTAAAATTCAACGAATATGTGTGAGATTTCATAGGCGATTTCATATGAGATCTCACATGAGAGTTCATACAATATTTTCAGACGGGATGATTTTTCTCGGCTTGTTCTTGAAATTTATACATATTTAAACTCTTCTGATTCTCATTTATTTTAAATAAGTTCATATCCATAAGTAGAATCGGTGGTAGCGCAGGGGCTAAAGCTCTTGGCTCATGCTGTAGTAGACCGGAGTTTAATCCCCGGGAAAATTTGGAAAAATATTTCTGAATTTTTCTCTGTGAAATAAAACTAGGAGATCAGAAAAAACCAATTAAAAATTCTTTCTGGCCAATAAAAATTACGAGTCTCAGTGCACAGCGATCAAGAGACCCACTGTCAATAAAATAGAGGAGAAGATGATATCTCCCATCCCTAGTGGAAATATAAAATGTGCATTACTGTTTGAAATAGTTTAAAATTATTCAAAACTTAATAATGTTTAAAACTGTTCAAAATTGTTGAAAATAGTTTATAGGTGTGAAATTTCTGATATTTAAAACAGTTATAAAAAGTTTTCAACATTCTTGAAAAGTTTCGAACAATACAGAATAATTTGAAACTAAAGTGAACATTTTCTCGCATATATTATATAAATTTTAATATGTATAAGAAAATTTTTACCAACACACAACTATGAAACACTGTTTGAAATCATTTTGAAATTTATCAAACTTTTTAAAACTAAAACTGTTTAAAGGTGTTAAAAACTTTTCAAAACCGTTCAAAACTGTTCAAGTTAATAAAAAATAATTCATATTGATTTAAAATTGTTTTGAAATATTTTGAATATTTAAAATAATCTATAACTTTTAAACATAAAAAATTAAAACCTATTAACCCGAGTAACCTTTTTGATACGGCAACCACCTTCTCTTAGTTGGGCCATCTTCGGCTGCCGAAGTCGGGCCGCCATATGGGTGTGGCGTGGTGGCGAGCGTGGGCCTACGACGGCTAGCCGAAAATTATATAGATTTTGTTATAACGTCGATGTGTATCTTACATAACCACAAAATATTTTTTATTGTATTATCATGCGATGTAAACACTTTTTTTAATTGACAATTAATAATAAGTGAATAAATTAATAAAAATAATTTGCTTTCGACTTGACTTGAACTTGTTTAAAATTAATTCTAAAATTTTGCCCAAATACACGGACAAATACAATCTAAAACCAATCAATAAAAACATGGTGAAAAACTAATTTTTCTCGTGTAAATGAAAACTAATTACCATAGATAATATAATCTAGTTATTTAAGTAACTCGAGCTATTCATAATCTGTCGAGTAACTTATATTTTCTCGAGTAATTCATATTTTTTCGAGTACTCAATTTATTCGATTAATTCATATTTTTTCCGGTACTTGAGGAAATTGAGTGATTCATATTTTCTTTCAAGTACTCGAGTAATTCGAGTAATTCATATTTTTTCGAGTACTCAATTTATTCGATTAATTCATATTTTTTCTGGTAATCTAGGAAATTGAGTAATTCATATTTTTTTCAAGTACTCGAGTAATTCGAATAATTCATATTTTTTCGAGTACTTGGAATGAAAATTCGAGTAACCCTCAAGCTGAGTACTCGAAACCATCAAGTACTCAACAAAAATATGAACTCGAATAACCAGTGTTACTCGAATAACTCGAGATACTTGAATTTTTTCGCTTAAAGTATTTTAAAAAGTAGACAGTGGCTTGAACAGTCAATCGATTGGTCACCATCGGAAATCAGCTGTTTGTTTATACAAATAATTGTACACAAATTCTACGATTTTTTAAGCTAGATTCGGCTGCCCTCTGAGGGCCCCCTTTTACCGTCACGCCTCACGCCGATTTGGAGCCACTGCGGCGACAATTCAGTAAGAGTTTCGGTGCCACTAAGGGTGGTTCGGCACCAACTTCGGGCCCCCTGCACCGAAGTGAAAAGGTTACTCGGGAAACACTGTTTGAAATCATTTCAAAATTTTCAAAACTTTTTGAAAGTGTTTGAAAATGTTTGAAACTGTTCATAACTGTTTTAAATGTTCTAAATTTCGCCCTTATAAACAGTTTCAATCAGTTTTCAACAGTTTTAAACATTTTTAAACATTTTATATTCCCGCTAGGAATTACAAACAATTCTGATATTTATTCATATGAAAAAAAAAGAAATTTATTTTTAAACTATATTTGATTGATAAAGTATAGGCCTAAAGCCAACCCTTAAAAAATGTTGTTTTATAATAGGTCATTTATTTTTGTCCTTTTCTAATCTAAATCTCAACTTTATTATATATTGTGTCATGAAACGAATTTTTAAATTAGTGTTATTCAAAAACTAAATAGTAATAAAAAGATATCATTTTTTTATAAATTATTGATTTTTTCAATAATATAGCATAAAAGAAAAAAATAATTTGACATTAGTGAGTAATAAAATAATCAATGATTGTTAATCAAAAACATCTATTATTTGTAAGATATTAAAAGAAAACACGCATGTTTGTTCTAAATTTATCCTAGAGCAGGTCGCTCATCTTTGTGCTTTCATATTAAAGAAATGAAATTTCATTTTTAACTGCAGAATGTTTAAAAAAAAAAAGGAAGTCTTATTTTTCACCATAAAAATAGTTATTATACATTGTTTTGAAATGATATTAAATTCGTATGTGGAAATGTTCCTTTTACCACGGAATTTCACGCAAAATTTGTGACTGCACAGCGTAAAAAGTTTTTTTAACTTTAAAGAAGCTGTTTTTGAATAAACGAAATGCGGTGCAGAGAAATGAATTTCTTTGAGTCAAAGGAAAATCATTTTTAAATTAATGAAATTATTTTAAAAATGAAAAAAAAACCTTGAAATATTTTTCAATAAATTATTATATTTGATAAAAAAAATTTCCAATTTAGAAAAATATCTTATTAACTTTAAGAAATTTGTTACTTCCAAAATAGTGTTGAAAGTCAGTAAAACTTTCTTAAAAACAATGCTATATTTTTTTATTAAAAATGTAATATTTATTTAAAATAATTTTTATATAAAAATGAAAAAAATATTTAACGTCAAATAATTTTTTAATCCAAAGACATAATTTTTAAATTAAACAAATTAGTTCATGACTTCGATAAACTTATCTTTTTTCAACAATAGAATGTTTGTTGTTGCAACAAAACGGTGTAATTTATTACATTTCTTTACATTAAAAAGAGGATTTTGAATTGAAAAAAACAATTGTCAGAATGAAATAAATATAACTGAAAAACTTAAAAAATTTTCTCATTCAAATAAAGTAATTATTATTCTGATTGAAAACGTACATTTCAGTAAAAAAAAAAAATTTTACAACAATTATTTATAAACATCATTGCAAAAAATAAATTTTAATTAAAATCAACATTTGACTGTTTTAAAGAAATATTTCTTCGAATAAAAAAATAATTCTTTGAATCAAAAGAGTTTTAGTAATTAAAAAAATAAAAATTTATATTGCAGAAAAAAAAACTTAATTTTGTTGAAACATTTATTTGAACTAATATTTTAAATTTACTTGTAACAAATTATTTCCATGCTTAAAAGTGATGTTTCATGTTTTCAAAATAATATATTCTTCTACAAAATATTATTTTTTATGCTTGAGAAATTCAGATATATTTTTAAAGAAAGATAATATTTATTCAATGAATAGTTACTTTTATTTGGTACGCAGAAATTAATACGCAATATTTTTTATATGCATAAAAATATTTTATTGAAGAAAAAAAAATTAATTTTGATTAATTCATTTAATTTTTATTTTGACATTACGAGATATTAATTTAAAATAAAATTAATAATTCACAGTATGAGGTATTTTTAAGTTTATGAAGCATCTAATGTATGTTGAGCAATATTTCATTGATATTTGAAAATGTTATTTTCACTGACGAAATAAATGATATTGATAAAAAAATATTTCACTGACTGCCCGAAAGAATACATTTGATACAATAAAAATTTTTTCGTAACTAATAAATTTTTTTTCCAGTGTAGCTATTAGATCAAGTAACGGTTGTATCATCTGTCTTTTATTCTTATCATGGAGGGACAAAGACAGAATTAGGTTCAAGTAACAACCGGTACTTGAGATAGGTCTATGAATAGGAGCCTAAGATCGTCTATGATTGTTGTAATATGTAAATGTAGCGTCTTTCATACGATACAGCAAATCAGCTGAGAAAGAGAGGCTCTAGTCGAGCTTAAGCAGTCTGTTGAATAGAGTCTAGCAAGCGCCATCTAGCGATAAAGATAAGCTCTTTGCAATCAAATGTGTAAGGAAAGCTGAGCCATTTATAACAAACTAGATTAATAATTGCTGTACTTAACATAATTTAGATTACATATCAACCAATTTAATATTATAAATAAAAGAATTTTCTTTCTGATCCCGGAACACAAAACCTCTATTCTCAACATGGTAGCTAAACGTGGTTGAAGGTATGCAAATAAAAAAACGTGGTTGAAAAAATTAAGAAAACGTGGTCAAGAAAAAAAATAAAAAAACGTGGTTAAGAAAAAATAAGAAAACGTGGCCAAGATAAAAATAAAATAAAAGAACGTGGTTCAACAAATAGAAAAAACGTGGTTAGTGAAGCAAAAACGTGGTAGATTATTCACATCAAAAGATAACTAAAAGGCAAAAGTAAAGTGAAAAATATATAGAAAAGTGAAAATAAAAAATTATTATTAATCGAGAGAAAGAAAAAAGAAGAAAATTAAGCTGAAAATACCTTCGATGCAAACGGATTAAAAATTAAAGCCACGTGGTCGCAAAAAGTCTGGTAAGAAGAAAATTATTTTGAGGTTAAATCAGAGCACGTGTTTAAAAGATAAAAAGAAAGAAAAAGAAAACAAGTAAAAAAAGGTAAAAAAATAATAAATAATAAGAAGATAGTGAATAATAATTTTGAAAAAAATAGACTGTACCAGAAAATTGAAAAAGTGACAAAATAAAAAAGATTAAAAACGTGAATTCACTAAGAAAATGAAAAAGTGAACTTAATAAAATAATTAAAAGAAAATTAAAGAAAGTTTAATGAAACAGACGAAAGCTGAAAATATAGTGCTTATTAAAGAAGAAAGAAATCGTTTAAGAAAAGTTTTCCTCAAAGAATTGAAAAAAATGTTAGGTGCAGTAAGAGAAATTGATGAAAATATAAAATTAGAAAAAGCGCGAGACATGTCGAAACAAGTGAAAATTGATGATGTTTATATTCCCATTTTTGATGGATGCAATTATTCAAGCTGGGAATTCAGATTCCTGAATATTTTATAATATAAAGAGTGTAAAGTGCAAGCTACAAGAGAATTAACTGCAGCAGATAATCAAGATGCTTGGAAAAAAGTAGATTTAGAGGCAAAAAATAAATCGATAAGCTCGATATCAGATAAACAATTAGAGTATATAAGAGAATGCAGAACAACATTTGAAATGTTAAAAAAGCTAGACAGTATGTATTTCACAGCTCTACAAATAATATGTAGAAGTAAATTAGAACATGTAAAATTAAAGAATTATGATAAAGTTGAAGACTCTTTTGTAGATTTTGAACAAGCCTGTTATAAGTTTAAAGCAGCTGGTGGAATTTTAAATGAACAAGAAAAGATAAGATATATAATAAAAGCGCTGCCACCCAGTTACAGCTTCATTGGTGACTTTATAGATGTCATACCAGAAGAGCAAAGGACAATAGAATACATAAAGTCCAAAATTCAAGAGAAAAATATGACAAGACCTGAAAGTGAAAGTAAACGAAATGTCAGCACTTTCAGCATAAACACAAAAGGACAATGTTTTGATTGTGGGAAAGAAGGTAACAACAAGAAAGATTGTTGGAGAGCATCACAATTCAACCAAGGCAGAGGAACGCATACCAGTCAAGGTAGAGGAGCCTACTATAACAGAGGTCGTGGTCAACGAGGATTTCAACGAGCATCTCCACGATCAAATTCAAGGGGGTATTCACAACGAGGCTATGGACAGAACAGATCAAGTCAGCCAAGAGAAGAATCTTTAAGTCAACGTAACGACAACCATAATGCAGAATCATTGGTAACAATGATAAACCATAATGAGGTAAAAGAAACAGAATTTTACGGAGGTAAAAATAAAAATAAAATAAACTGGCTTTTAGATAGTGGTTGTACTGACCATATAGTTAACAATGATAGTTATTTTGAAAAATTTATTGTATTAAAAGAACCGGTTAATGTGAAATTGCCAAATGGAAAAATTCTAAAAGCTACTAAAATTGGTAATGTTATAACATATTTTAAAACTTATTATTATGAAAAGAAAGTTGATCTTACGAATGTTTATTATGCAAAAGAATTTAGTAGAAATTTGTTAAGTTTTTCTAAAATAACTGTGAATAACACAATTGTATCGAGAAATCAAACAGCAAAAATTTATAATAAAAATAGAGAATTAGTAGCTGTAGCAGAAAAAATAAATAATTTGTATTTAATGAAAAGCTTTATAGATAAATATAATGAACATGTTTATGCAAATACGGCAAAATTAACAGATAAAAAAAAATGGCACAGAACATTAGGCCATGTAAATTCTCAATGTTTAAATAAATTAGTTAATGAAAAATTATTGAATGGTTTACCAGATAAATTAGAAAATACTAATATGAAATGTGCAAACTGTATTCAAAGTAAAATGGCTAATGTACCGTTTGAAAATAAGAAAACTAGATCTACTGAGATTTTAGAATTAATTCATACAGATTTAAATGGTCCACACAGCACAGCTGGCTATAGTAGAGAAAGATATTTTTTAACGTTTATAGACGATTATAGTAAATGTAGTAGAGTTTATTGTATTTAAAGTAAATCTGAAACAGCAGGATGTTTTATAGAATACGTAAATTTAGTTGAAAATCAATTTAATAAAAAAGTAAAAAAGCTACAATGTGATAATGGTAAAGAGTATTTAAATCAAGAAATTTATAATTTTATTAAATACAAAGGAATTAAACTATTACCTTGTCCAGCCTACGTCCATGAATTCAATGGAGTAGCGGAAAGATTTAATAAAGCAGCCATGGATATAGGCAGATGTTTATTAAGAGAAGCCAAAATACCCATAAGGTATTGGCCAGAAGTAATGAAAACAGTTTCTTATTTGAAAAACCGTACAATAGCCAACACACATGAAAATAAAACTCCATACAAAATACTTTTAAAATCAAAACCTGATGTAAAATATTTGAAAATATATGGAAGCAAAGTTTTTGTAAGGGTACCAGAAGTATTAAGAAAAAGTAAATGGGACGATAAAGCCAAATTACACGGAGAGAAAAATCATGTTATTATTCCATGAAATTTCAAGTGATTATTACATGATATTTCTTCACCGAATATTATCGAAGAAACAAGTGATTTTTTGATGATACTCATGTTTTTAATAGATGATTGGTATCCATCTCAAAATCAGACACAAAAGGTGTTATTTTTTCTTGATGGTCAATTTAAAATCACGTGGGCTGCCAGGAGAATGAACGTGGCGATGCATCATGTTAAAATTACTTGCGACTCACGGGATTTTCACGTGGCGCTCAAGTAAATTCAATGGTGGCGTAACCAACCGAGTAGCGTGTGCTTTGCAGGTAGTGGGGAGAGAGAGAGGAACCAAAATACAATCTTATTATGATGGTAAAACAGCAATATATATATATATTTTTTTAAATTAATGAATATTAATTATCAATATTACCTTTGAAACTATTAGGAATAAATTTTAAACTCAAAATTTAATTATTTTAAACAACTGGGGGGCAGATAAGCATGTATCATTTTGCACCAAACTTATCTCAAAGCAGGTTTAGCCTAGTGCGTAATGTTCGTGCTTTTCTTTTTGAGTGCGCGAGTTCAACCCTCGGTCAAGACCACTTTTTTTATTATTTTAATATTTTTTATTAATTATTCAATTTATATTTTCTTTTTTCTAATATTAAAATCAAATTAAGTATGCTCATTTTTTTAATTAATATTTTTTTTAAATAAATTATTTCTTATACGTAATAATTCAAATAATTAATAAATAAATAATAGTGATATTTATTTTATAATACTATAATTTAATTTATTCATAATGTAATTTATAAAATTGACATAATAAATAAATTAGTCTATAGTATTAATTCATTTATGCTATAGTTTATATTATACATTAATACACACACACATATATATTTATGAAGACAAAATTTAACTGAAGTGTTATAAATATAATTGTTATTCATTTATTAATATTTTTAATTATTACGTATAAGAAATAATTTATTTTAAAAAAATATTAATTAAAAAAATGAGCATATTTAATTAGATTTTAATATTAGAAAAAAATATATAAATAAAATAATTAATGAAAAATATTAAAATAATGAAAAAAGTGGTCTTGACTGAGAGTTGAACTCGCGCACCCAAAAAGAAAAGCACGAACGTTACACACTAGACTAAACCTGCTTTGAGATATGTTTGGTGTGAAATGATACATGCTTATATGCCCCCTAGTTGTTTAAAATAATTAAATTTTGAGTTTAAAATTTATTTCTAATAGTTTCGAAGGTAATATTAATAATTTAACACTCATTAATTTATTTAAAAAATTGCTATTTTACCATCATAGCAAGATTGTATTTTGGTTACTCTCGCTCTCTCTCCCCACTACCTGCAAAGCACGCGCTACTCGGTTGGTCACACCACCATTGAATTTACTTGAGTGTCACGTGAAAATATCGTGAGCGGTAAGTGAATATCACAGGATCGACTAACTGGTTATATTCACTTGGCGCTCTTAGTAATTATAGCTGCTATCCAAAGGATAATATCATGGCGCCTATAGCGTTTTCAGTTAGGATCTATTCTGGTTAAATTAAGTTGATTTTATGAGAATCTTACATGAAGAATCATTTAATTTTAATGTGTTAAATTTATCATAGGAAAATAACATGATTTTTCTCTCCGTGTATAGGCATACTTGTAGGTTATACACATAATGGTTATGGAGTTTTAATTGATAATAAAGTCATAAATGCCAGACATGTTAAAGTAATTGAAGAAGATACAGAATTAATTTGTATTGAACAAAATGATAAAAATTATATTGAATTAAATTTAGAGAAAAAGAATATTAAAAGTAAAATCAATTCTGAAAATGAAGTAGATGAAAATGAAATAAATGATAATGAAAATTCAAATTCTAATAGTAAAATAAATAATGATTCTGGCAAAGTAAAAAAAAGATTTGAAAAACGAAAAGATAATTTAGAAATCGAAAGAACCTCAACGAGAAAGAAAAGTCCTATAGAATGATATGGTAACTCAATAACGCATTATATTTATATAAATTATGTAAACGCTAATGTACCGAATACATTCGAGAAGGCGATAAACTCCACAGAAAGTAAAGAATGGCAAAAGGCTATGGATTCTGAAATTAATAGTTTAAATAAAAATAAAACATGGACTATTGTAGATAAACCTAGATTAGTAGTAAAAGGCTTTCAGCAAAACGAATATTTAGAAAATGTATACTCTCCAGTAGGAAAAATGCAAAGTTAAAAAATTTTGTTAAGCTATTGTTGTGTAAATAATTTAGATACAAAACAAATGGACGTTGAGACAGCATTTCTCAATGGTACAGTAAAATCAGAAGTTTATATTTATGAACCAGAAGGTTATGAAACTGGAGAAAATAAAGTATGTAAACTCCAAAAGGCACTCTATGGTCTTAGAGAAAGTCCACGAGCATGGTATGAAACATTTAATAATTACGTTGAAAAATTAAATTTTGTTACAAGCAATCATGACTATTGTTTATATGTAAATAACACAAGCAATGATCCTAGATATATGTTGGTATTTGTCGATAATATTATAATTTGTTGTAAAGATGAAAATAAGATCAAGAAAATAAAAACAAAATTAATGCAAAGATTTGCAGTGAAAGATTAAGGTAAAATAACAGGATATATTGGAATTGATATTAATCATGATAAAGAAAAAGGTGTAATGACTTTAAGTTAACAAAAATATATTTAATCATTGGCTGTGAAATATAACCTAGAAAATGCTAAACTTTATGAAACACCGATAGAAACAAGTTTATAGCTTGATCAAGCAACCGAAATAGACGAAAGAATTAGTTATAGGAATTTAATAGGCGAACTTTTATACATTAGTACAGGGACAAGACCTGACATATCATACTGTGTAAATTATTTGAGTAGGTACCAAATTTGTTACAATGAAACACATTTTAAATATACTTTAAGAGTACTAAAATATTTATATAAAACTAAAGATTTAAAACCAACTTATTACAATAATGTAAACAAAGAAAAATTAGATTGTATCGTCGATTCAGATTACGAATTTAGGAAATCCACAACAGGATTTGTCATTAGAGTACTTGATAATGTAGTTTATTGGAAAACACATAAACAGAAAACTGTTACAAAAAATTCAACTTTCGCTGAATACATTGCTATGTCAGAAACAGTGACAGAAATATTATTTATAAAAGATTTATTAAATGATGCATTTTAATTTAATATAGATAGACCAATTAAAATCAATGAAGATAATTCTGGTGCGATAGCTATAGGTAATCTTACAAAAAATTCGAAGCGCATTGAAGTGCAATATCACTATATTAATGAAAACTATGAGAACGGCGAAATAGATATTGTTAAAATTAAAACTAATGAAAATATAGCCGATATACTAACTAAAGGTCTATGCAAAGAAAAATTTGTTAAAAACAGAAAAGAATCAAGATTCATTTAAAAGCATGTAAAAGCGGAATTGAATACAAAATAAAAGAAATAAAAGCCGCAAATTTAAGGAGGCATGTTGTAATATGTAAATGTAGCGTCTTTCATTTGTGTGCGTATCGCCATCCGTCAGTAAATGCGTACTCGACCATACATACGATACAGCAAATCAGCTGAGAAAGAGAAGCTCTAGTCGAGCTCAAGCAGTCTGTTGAATAGAGTCTAGCAAGCGCCATTTAGCGATAAAGACAAGCTCTTTGCAATCGCATGTGTGAGGAAAGCTGAACTATTTATAACAAACTAGATTAATAATTGCTGTACTTAGCATAATTTAGAATACATATCAACCAATTTAACGGCATGTCGGAGCTGCAGCAATCAAGTTCTGCTTTTTTTATTTTATCAATATCTTTTTAAATTCTTAAATTAAACAAATATAATGACTTGTCCGCACTAAAGCTATATTTATACAATAATTTTTATTGCATTAGAGTTTAATCTTACAAATTTTTTCTTTGTAGCAAAGAAACTCGATTAAACGCATCGTTTATTCATAAGTTAAGATTGGAAATATTATTAGAAGGCAGACAGCTTCGTCATGCTCTTAATATTATAAATAAAAGTGTTTTCTTTTTGATCCCGGAACACAAAACCTCTATTCTCAACAATGATAATAAAAATTTATATAGTTGGAATATATATTTAGAACAGATTAAATCACAAATATTATTTTCTTCATTAAGAAATAATAAGTTGATTGAAAAAAAAAATTTTTCTTATTTATTTTTTAATCTATTTTCAATTATAAAAAATTTTATTTAAAACAGAGCAATTTATTTTAACATATTTTAACCATGAAGATAATAATTTTAATTTATTTAGAAATGATACTTTTAATCATATTTGAAAAATAAAAATAATTTCAATTTATAACGCGCTTTTTGAAGTTGCGCACGAGTTATGCTTAGTATATTGCTGTGTCCGAAAATCTACTGCACATACTGGGGGTTTCTTTATAGATAAGCTGTATCAACCAATCAGAAAGCTTCTTTAGAGCTATTTAACGCGTGATTAATTTTGTGAATACGGCGTGCGCAGCCCTGAGAAGCATTTAGAACGAAGCCGATGTATAAGAAGAGTACAAAAAAAAGATACTTTTGTGTCTTTTGTGTCAGACGATTGTGAGGACTTTGATAATAACGGATTTCACTTCGTTAAAAATAACCACTGTCAACTTCACTGTAATCCTTCGAGTCACAAAGGCGAATATTCGAGAGCCAACATTTTATTTCTTGCAGGTAAGATAAACATATTTAATCCTTTACTATGAATTTTATAAATAAAAATTATTTTCATTATTTAAATAAGATTAAAAGTATTATTTCTAAATAAATTAAAAGTATTATTTTCATTGTTAAAATATGTTAAAATAAATAGCTCCGTTTTAAATAAAATTTATTATGATTGAAAATAGACTGAAAAATAAATAAGAGAAAATTTTTTTTCAATCAACTTATTATTTCTTAATAAGGAAAATGGTATTTGTTATTTAATCTATTTTGAATATATATTCCAACCATATAAATTTTCATTATCATAGACGATCTAAGATTCTTATTCATAGACCTAACTCAAGTAGCGGTTGTTACTTGAACCTAATTCTGTCTTTGTCGCTCATGATAAGAATAAATGATAGATGCTAAAACCGTTACTTGATCTAATAGCTATACTGGAAAAAGAATTTCTTTGTAACCAAAAAAATTTTATTGTATCGAATAGATTCTTTCTGGCAATCGGGGAAATATTTTTTGTATCAACATCATTTATTTCGTCAGTGAAGATAACATTTTTAAATATCAATGAAATATTGCTCAATATACATAAGATATTTCATAAACTTAAAAATACCTTATACTAGAAATTATTAATTTTATTTTAAATTAATATTTCGTAATATTAAAATAAAAATTAAGTTAAATAATTGAAATAAAATTTTTTTTCCTTCAATAAAATATTTTTATGCATCTAAAAAATATTTTGAATTAATTAATTTCTTCGTAACAAATATAGACCAGGGAGAATTTCTAATTAATTTTTGCTAGTTTTCTAGTTCTATTTCACAGAGAAAAATTCAGAAATATTTTTCCAAATTTTCCCGGGGATTAAACTCCGGTCTACTACAGCATGAGCCAAGAGCTTTAGCCCCTGCGCTACCACCGATTCTACTTATGGATATGAACTTATTTAAAATAAATGAGAATCAGAAGAGTTTAAATATGTATAAATTTCAAGAACAAGCCGAGAAAAATCATCCCGTCTGAAAATATTGTATGAACTCTCATGTGAGATCTCATATGAAATCGCCTATGAAATCTCACACATATTTGTTGAATTTTGAAAATAAAATAAATAAATGTGAGATCTTATGTCAGATCGCACATATATTTATTTTATTTTCAAAATTTAACGAATATACATTCGATTTCATATGCGATCTCATAGGCGATTTCATGTGACATCTCACATGGGATCTCTTATATATTTTATTTAATTCAAAAAATTTGAAAAAGATATTTATTACTTTTAATTTTTTTCGTCTTGTTCTTTAAATTTTGACAAATTTTGACATTAGTTATATTAGTACAATCATTTTAGTTAAAATAAACAATCTTTTGGAGCTGTTATTTTTTTATGAACTTACACAGTAAAATATTTTTTGTGATTCGTCAAATTTTTTTTTCTACAAACATTTTGGTGTTAAAATTTTACAAACATTTTTCTAAAATCAACATAAAAGTTTTTGTAATTTAAAAATTTCTGTGTACTTTTAAAATCGGCACAAAGATTTTTGTAGAATTTATTAAAATCAACGAAAATCCAAACATTACAACAGAAATTTAGAGACTTATAAAATTATTTATCTACAGCTGAAGGAAATAACACTGAGCCATAGGCATCAATCACCTTCAAAGACATTCCATCTTTCGTTCTGATTCATCCATCGGAAAGTTTAAAAATGGTCATGTTATACATCCTGTGTCAACTGACATGAACAGGAAAAGATAACAAAGCTGCCCAGGAGGTTATGGCAGACACTTTGGATAAGGTGGAGAACTTCGCTAAGCAAATGAATAAGATGATGACCAGAGCAGAAAAAATCACTACTAACGTTCTGGAGGTGGAGAAACTAAAGCGTAAAGGTATAGAGAAAATATTTCCGGTATTAAGCTCTACCACTCATAATTTGAGAGATGATTCAGATAAAATGATACCTTCTCCCACCAAAGTTAACTTGTCTAACAATCAGAAATGGACAATTAAAAGAGATTATAAGTTAAGAGGAGGTCACGTATCTCTATCCTTTCCTAATCAAAGAATTAATTTTTTGCAAAAACTAATAACTTTAGCAAAAAATAAAGAGAAAGCCGCATCTCGTATCAAAAAAAGCAAAATTTTTTTTGATAAGAAAGAATTAATTTTGTTGCTTCGTTTTCAAGAAAACCTTGAAAACCCGAATTGTTTACTCTAACCTTTATGTTTTAAGTTCTTTAAAGTTTTCTTGTAAACGAAGCGATAAAATCGATTATTCCTCATCAATGAAAATATTTCTTTTTTTTATACAAGATGCAGCTTTCTCTTTATTTTTTGCTGAAATTATTAGTTTTTGTAAAAAAATCAATTCTGTGATTAGAAATGCACAGATATACTCGACTTCCTCTTAACTCAAAAGACTGAATAGCATCTCTGGCTGGATTGTCTAGATTCAAAGTTGATGGTATTAAACCTATTAAATGTCTTAGATCAAGAAAATATGATTCAAGTTCAGATGAAATGGAAAAAGGTAAAGATTGGTTAGGAATATTATAGTTAATAGGCTAGATGAATATTACCATAAAAAGATAGTAAATTCAAAAGATTCTATTGATATGGTAAATAAAATAAAAAAAGCAAAAGAATAGAAATGAATGCAACAGCAACAGCTGTAAGAGCAAAGATGTATAAATTAAATATAAACCAGAGGAAA
The DNA here is from genome assembly GCA_017163975.1 of Anastatus disparis. Lineage (NCBI taxonomy): Eukaryota > Metazoa > Arthropoda > Insecta > Hymenoptera > Eupelmidae > Anastatus > Anastatus disparis. The sequence goes on along the minus strand of JAFFSR010000329.1, from coordinate 2,234,384 downwards.
AGATCTAGTCGTTTATTGATAGGTTTGAGACAATAATTAAGGTTTACGAGAACAATAATCCAGCGGAGAAACTCTCCACAGAGGGAAAGAGATCTGCCTCCTACTCAGCAGTATCAGAAGATGTTATCCAAAGTTAAAATCATCCACGTCGATAAAAAGACAGACTAATCAAAAGAAAATGACCACTGAAGAACTAAAAAGTTTTCTACTACAGCTGGAAGCAGAGGAAAAGAAAAATAAAAGTTCAGAGATACAGGAAAACGCAACTCAAGAAAGGACTCATCCAATAAAATGCTGCAGATGCAACAAAATGGGACATCCTCAAGCTGGGTGCTTGCTTGCACCATTAGTGGTTCTGCTACTATCATAATAAAGAAACAGACCACAAAGGTACTGAATGTTTTCAGAGGAAAAGCAGTGCATCAGACTCAATTGCTGAATTATTCAGAGAAGAATATGTACAGCGTTATTACCATAACAATACAAAGGCAGTGAAAGTAAGAATACCAACAAAAAGAGTGAAACATAAAACTTTAGTAAATTTAGAAGTAAGGTTTTGGAATATGCCAAAAGTAATACAGCTCCAGAAAAAGAAAACTACTCAAGTCTTTTTAATAGGGAATGACAACTCAATAAACACCAATAACTAAAGAATAACTTTTTTAATAGATTCAGGTGCGACAGAACATATGGTAAAGGAAAGTTTAGTTCTGAGTAATTTTTAAAAAAAGTTTGGGAAGAGTCATAAAAAGCACAAATAAAAATAAAACAGCTGACATTACTATAGATAGAGAAGGTAATCTTATGCTGGTTTTAAATAGAAACAAAGCGGATATGTTTAAACTAACAAATTTATTAGCATATTAATTAGAGGTCTCACATAATCTAATTTCACTAAGAAAATTCGCAGATGTTGGTTTAGGTATTTATCTAGATGACAAAATACTAGAAATATTTGACAAATATACTGAAATCAAATGTATGACAGGAAAATATGTAAAACCAAATCAGTTAATTTCTTCTGATCTTGTAACTAAAAATGAAGATAAACATCAAGAGAACCATGAAGAGTACGTGTGCGAAGTAAGGATAGTTGCCGTGGATGACTTCTTACAACAATCTCAGTCCAAGATGTTCAACTTGGACCAGGCCACAGAGGCCCTGGCTTAGTTTTTCATATTGAAAAAAAATTATACATGAAAATATATATTTCAAACTGTCATAACTCCTTATTGGTGACTTTTGCTTACACGAAACAAAATTTATTTTAGAGTTCATAAAAAATAGAAGAAAATAATAAGCCCTCAAAAAGCAATTTCTGAAGTGGCAAACAATGAGTAATTACAATTACCATGAAATACATGTAAGAACCAATGGAAAACTTCAAAATTCAGGTCTGTAAAAAATCATGCCAACTCTCCTCTTCATTTACAACAAGAAGTATTCTTATGAATTTCTCTCTAAAACATCAGGATTTTCAGAAAAAAAATCATAAAATAGGGACTTTTCCGAAAATTTTGAAAAATTTTCAAATTTCAAGGATCTATAGCTCTTGATCCTCTCAATCTAGATCATTGAAAATTTTTTTACATATTTTGGGTAACAGTAAGAATATATTCTCAGAGTTTCAGCGATTTTTATTCTTTTGCTCTCTCAGTTGGCGTGAAATGTCCCATATACATATATTTCGATACACATACATTTATATCATTGCATTGTTGCTTGTATTTGTCTTTATTTGTGTTACCCTGCAGCTTATTTCTTTCTAGCTTCATTATCTTTTAGTACTTCGCATCTTGCAACTCCATATTAAGTAAAGCTGTGTTTTTTTTGTATATATAATATAATTGAATATCTTAAGTGTGCTGAGCAATATATATTGCTATTTGTGCTTGCGCGAAATATATCACTATAGTGGCTACCTTAGTGCGTGTCGGTACACAATAGCTTACGTATAATTTTCTTTTGCTTTAGCGTGCATCTAGCTTCACAAAAATTTTAATTTTTAGCTCTTGAGTATTACGAGCGTGCTATATGAAAAATTAATTGATTATAAGATAATTCTATTTATTACAAATAAATTTTTTTTGTTGTAGCGCTAATCCAACTTAGCTTTATTTTCGTTTATTTTTTTTAATTATAAAGCATCTAACAATTTTCTTTTCTTTTGTTGTAAGCCAGAGCTATTCTCATTCGAACCTCCTGAGATCGGATCTCATAATAGCATTAATTATTAGTAATAAATTTTTCCTTGTGCGTACCCTTGTGTAGTGTAACAGCCTTTTATTGTAAATATGATAAGCAAACAGTTAAATGTAGAGCCCCTATGGATTTCGGAGCATATATGTAAGAATGAAGTTTTTAAAGCAGTGGACGAAATCGCGCGAATAGTAGACCGACTATCCGTGGAGCAGTTTTTTGAATACAGCGAGCGAGGAGTGAGCATGGCCGGAAGTATTCCGATGTTTAAAGAACGAGTTTTACGGCATGAGCTTAGGCGACATCTCGGCGAAAGAGCCGCTGTTTGCAAAACAATAATAGATAAGATAACATATATTTCGCGCCTGGAATTTGATAACCTCTCAACAGAGCAAAGCGCGTGCAATCAATTCGCTTATCCCTGGAATAGCTTAGAAAATCCTATCCCTCCTACACGGAGAAGGTTTTGCATCATAAACGATGGTGCGCTTTTATAACGGGCCTCAAGGTGGCTCGCATTAACGATAAATATCGATGCGTGTCTAAACAAGCATGGAATTTTTGGATGCGGCGCAACCGCGCGCACTGTATTTCGACTTGTGCACGAGAAAAAGTGTTGCATGAATTATGAAATGCGAAGCAGTATGCGTGATTTACGATGCAAAACGCATCACTTTTTTTAGTGCGTCGCGCATCATGTTTGTTGAGGCAAAACTCTCTCGGTGTAGCAATAGCAACGCCATTATCCAACCACTGACCAGGTGTACCACTACTACATGTCTTTCTTTTAGTGCAGCGAGCATACCTCATCCTGTGAGAGCAACTAATACCCTCTTTACTATTACTGCAACGACGTATCATGGAGGATATAATAGCGCACCAACTCCTTATTTTTATCCATACTCGTATCTCCCTTCTTATCCTAGTCCATGGAGCCATGTCCCGTATATTGCAGCACCTTCTGAATATCTGCCCGTCTGACAACCTTTAACACAGCCGCCCCTTTTTTCAACCATTTCAGCAAATCCCATAAAGCAACCAACTGCACCAGAGCATACAAGTCATGCTAATAACTCCAGAGAACTGCAATGGTTGAACCAGAAAGAAGAGGCTTGCAAAGCCCAGAAAAATGTATGCTGACCCCTCTAGCTCCGAATGAATCATTAGTCCCCTCTACAGTTTGCACTGGTCTAAAGTCTTAATTGAACGAGACAGCTTTGATTTCTCCTCTTAACATTGAAGATGCTCCGATGCATCAACACCCAATAACAGTGTAAGCATCAATTACTAGCAATCACCTTGTAACCCTTTTAGCTAAGACTTCGAATAAGAGCAAGCGCGTACAGAAGGAAAATCGTCACCCCAAACCCAGATCAAAGAGCAAAACTCGAAGAGCGAGCCGAGCAAATAAAGCAGAACCAAAGACGAACCTACCGCTAATCAGAAAAAACTTTTGGCGAAAACAGGTAGAGCCGTGCTTCAGATGTAGTAGCTTAGGATACTGGCTGTGAAAATATTCTTAGCCTATGAAGTGCTATAACTGTGGACAGAGCAACGTCCGCATCAGCGACTGCACCCAGTGTCAACAGAGCGAGCGAGCAGAGCAAAGGCGAACGAGCAGAGCCAAACCAGAGCGAAAGAGCAGAGCAGAGCAAGAGCGAGCGAGCAGAGAAGAGCAAGAGCGCGTGAGCAGTGCAAAATAAAAGCAAGCGAGCAGAGCAGAGCAAGAGCGAGTAAGCAGAGCAGAGCAAGGGCGATCAAGCTGAGAAGAGCAAGCGAGCAGAGCCAAACCAGAGCATGCGAGCAGAGCGCAAAAGGAGCGAGTTAGCAGAGCGAAACAATAGCGAGCATGCAGAGCATTCATAGAGCAAGCGCGTAGAGCATTTACAGAGCGAGCGAGCAGAGAAAAACAATAGCGAGCGAGCAACGCCAAATCAGAGCATGCGAGCAGAGCAAAATAAAAGCGAACGAGCAGAGCATCGACAGAGCGAGCGAGCAGAGCAAAATTACGATCTCCCAAATTTTAGCTATGCAGAGTATATCTCTGCTACAGTGCACGAAAAAACAACCCATTCACCCGAGCCCTCAATTCAGCAAAACCCCTATATACCATCATTAATATGCCTATATTAACCCTCAAGCATCATATCTAACTATTCAAAGCCTTATCAACCAAACTCACGACCCATTCAGCTAATCCATTATTTAAACAATTTTGTGTGTTTACTAAATTACCACTTTTTTTGTTATTTAATTAGTCCTCATACACATTGTACTGACATTTTTAGCTATTCACACTTTTCTACTGACACATAAGCAAGTGCTAAATTTTATTTTTATGCATTACTATTACGTAATTAAGAATAAAATCTATGAATATAATTTTTTTGTGTATTTAGAAAATTGCTGCAAAATCTTAATTATAAAATAATTAATCTTATAAAATAATAGTATGCATCGACACATACCATCAGAGCGTCACTTTTCAGTGAGTAAACACTTGAATTTTTATTTTTATTTTTAATTTCAAATTTTGTTATACAAACTGTAATTTTAATATTTTTTGGTATGTGTATGAATGAAATACATATAAGAATGGGCTATGATTGTTATTTTCTTTAACTTTAAAATAACTAGTTTCAAGATTTGTAATTTTTGTAAATAATATATGGATAAGCCAGTCGCGTCGTTTTAAATTAAGCACCCTGATATACAGCGCGAATGACCTACATTTAATAATTATTTAATTTAGCTAAAAGTCAGCAGATGTAGCAGAAGAATTTTATAAATACACTTCACACCGCTGCAGATAACACCGATTATCTTAGTTTTAGCTCTAATACTTTTTTATATGCATGAATTTTCTTTCTTTTGTTTAGTTTATGCTTTTTTTTTGCGTTTGACGAAAGTATCCGGTTCCACCGTATACTTCCGTGTGGTGGGGAGGGATTGTAACATGGCAGATTGGCCATATCACTTGTAGGTATATTTTTAATGAATATAGACGACAGAAGAGAGCATCTAACTACTGGCCAGACGGAAAGCAGACCACGCGAGTCAAATATCTAAAAGCATAATCCAAAATCGTTCGCACACACGTGCGAATATCGATAGCACGTATATTGTGCACTAAAATAGATAGCAAGCAGCTTGACTCGAGTAGCTGAGCTTGGGTCCGTTTAGGATCGTTTGTCTCTCTCTTGCGGCGCGCGCAGCGTACAACACGAGAGATGAAGCTGAGCAGAGACAAGAAGGAAAGGCATTGCATCATTCCTTCTGTCGCCGGCGTCCGGTAAAGAGCGTTACGACCTGCTATAATATGCAGTACTTTTTTTTTGTGCACTATAATATTATAATATTTAGTGTAAGTGAGACTAATTAGCTTCTTTTTTTATTTTATTTAAAATCAAGCCTCGTATTATTGCGAGTGCTCTAGTGCTGCATAAAATAACATCATTTATTGCTTTAATTTTGCGACGTGTGTGCTGGGCAATCTCGTGCGCGTCCTCTTGCTTATTTTCCCTTCGTGCTATTATAACTCTTTTTTTTGTGTGCTCGTGCTCTTTTTGCGTGTGTCTTTTTTTTATATAACTATCTGCTATTCGTCGTGCCGATAGTTCCTTTGCTAGTGCAAGTGGCGTCGCGTACGCTATACGCGGCTGGTGTCCATCTTGAGCGCGCGTGCTATAATTGTATGATTATTGAAATAAAGCTTTTTTTTCAATTAATTGGACACCCGCATCTTATCTGATTTATACCTTAGTGCAACCTCCTGATCCCCAAGGTTGTCACAATGCTGTGCACTATTTTCTTTTATCCACGTCTTATAGTATATTATAATATTAAATTAATTTATTCTGATTGTCAGTGATGTATGACTGAACTTATGTATCTTTGCATCTCACTAGGAAAAGCATGAATTTTGATGAAACCGCACAGATTTTTTCTTTTTCATACTAAATGAAAGTCTTTGGACTCTAACGTTCAATATTTTTGAAGATATTGATACGCTATATTTTGTGAGCTTGTACCTTCTACGTGCATCTATAACAATCTTCAAAATTATTTTCACTCCAATTACAATCAATGTATTGTAACGGGCGTGTTTTGCAGATTACACGGTTGCAGATAATTTTAATAATAAATAATCAAAAAATAGATTAGAGTTACATTAATAAGTTCTTGACTCGCATTAGTCACATAATCCATACAGCAGGAAGGATTAAAATACCAGAATCGACGATCTCCTCTAGATGCTGTGCTATCAGAGATGCGATAATTGGTATTTTAATAATTATGCAAGGATATGTAATCGACGACTTCCACCAGATGCTTTACTATTCGAAGTGCGATATTATATTCTTGTCATAAATGGAACTTATGAAAGTACAATAATCGACGACATTCGCTGGATGCTTTACCATTGAACGTGCGATAATGTGTACTTTAATAATAAGATGCTTTTTTAACTTTATGATCTGAAAATACATATAATTTAATAAATTTATAATTATTTTTATTTATTTTAAATTATTGACTTTACTTAAAATAATCAATCTGTTTTAAATAAATTACAAACAGATATATTAATTTATTGAAATACACTATTAAATAAAATGAGAATACTATCGTAAGCTCGTCTTTACATGTTACCGTGTATAGAGGTGGATCAAGAATGAATCTTCTGAGCTGGACGCACGTCCTTTTAAATCATTTCACAAATCTTCTATGAAGTTCTATTTCTCACTAAAGAATCATACATTAGGAAATAGAATGTTCTATAACATTCGTTTTATATACACTGACTAAGAAACATTTGATTAAGATAAATATATTTGTAAAAGAAACATTTTATTTCCTTTACATTCCAAAAGACTATTTTTAATCATTTATTCCATTATTTATTAACTAGAGAAGCTAATCTTTTCTTTTTCAATTTCTATCTTTAAACTTTTCATCAATTTAAATAAAATAACCATTTTTATACAAACTTGAAGGAATTGAATATTCTATTTATGTATTCACAATTATATTAAAATGTTACATCTTATATATTTTATTATTAACGGGATGTGGGAGTTGTTATAATCGATTTTTATTTTTTTTATCTGATCGATATCTCTTTAAATTGACTATTTAGTCAAACATAATGAATTATCTGTGCTAAGGCTAGATTAATTCAATCATTTTTGTTAAAAAAAAAATCACTTAAATTTGTTATTTTTTTCATGAATTTTGAATAAAAATTAGATATTAAGCTCGATAAACCTAGCCTTAAAATACTATACATTTAAAGTTTGATCATAACTTTTTATGTGTAGTATTTTAATAAATTTCTTGAGTTGTCCGCACTCAAGATTAATCTTATAAATTTTCATGCTGTAGTGAAAGAATATGATTGGACGTACCGTGTACTCATGAACTTTGAATAAAAATATTATTAGGAGGGGATAATTACGATATCCTCTTAACAATCAAATATAGATAATACTTTTGCATTAGAAAAAATAGAATATTTCATTTTTATATTCATTTTACTATATCTACATATTTACACATTTTAAGTTATCTTCATTATCGGCATCAATAGATAACTATAGAGCTGTACTTATACTTTTAAGGTCATTTAAATTTATTATTATAAAAAATTATTCTGTTTCAAATTGCAACGAGTCCAAAATTGCATATTTATAATTAAAATGAAAAAAAAATTTTCTTTAATTAAATATGAAAAATTCAATCGGTAAAGTAGATCGGTTAAAGTTTATTACTAATATAAAAAGAAAAATAAGAATAGAAAAAATTTTATTTACTCATTTAAGGGGAATCCTCATACCGACATAGAGTTCTACCTTATCTACATTTAAATTGTGCATTTTAATACAAATTTAACTATTCATGCCTAAAATTCGTAGGAGAGGCACATTCTTAACATGCCAAAGAATTTATTGCAACGTTAAAAGACAATATAAAGGTCAAAATAAAGGCGAAAACTGCTTAATACGATTAACTTTTCAATGTAGTTATGAATAATCGTACTATGCAGTTTTTGTCTTCATTTTCACTTTCATTCTGTCTTTTGACGTTGCAATAAATTCTTTAGAATGTTAAGAATGTGCCTCTCCTATAAATTTTAGTCAAAAATAGTTTAATTTTTATTAAAATGCATAATTCAAATGTAGATAAGGTAGATCTCTGTGCCGGTATGAGGACACCCCTTAATGCATTAAAAATAGTTCTGACAATTTTTCATAAAAAAAGATTTCGCAATTATAAAAATTTTTTGAAAACAAATCAAAATTCAAATTTGAATGAAAAGCCCACCGTAGGCCGGTTCACGTGTTCGAATCTCATTTGCCGAGAGACCAAGAGAGAAGCGCAGCGCTCCTTGTCTCTCACTATTGATAAGAGAGAGAAAGGCAAAGAGACGCGATGCTAACGCGTCGGTACAGTATTACGCTTACTTATAACTTTATTTTAATGAATTTCTTAATCGTTTAACTTAATGAATAAGGGAGTTATTATAGTATATTGTGTAACGAGTAAGGTTTAGTTGACTATTGTGCACGAGGGCAAGCTGGCGCACAAGCGTAGCGAGTAGCGCCATTGCCCGAGTGGCGTAATAGTCAACTAAACCGAACGAGATTCACATACTATTTTTTCTCATAAGTGCTGGGTGTAAGAGAGAGAGAGTGACATGTTAGGGCGCGGAAAGGGGGGGTTGGGGGTTGTAAATTTTTTTAAAAAAATTAATATGTAAATAAAAAAAAAACATTTCATATAAATATTATTTTTTGCATTGCCAACAACTTTCATCAAGAAGCTAGCACACAAATGACTCGTACATAGAAACTCGTGCACGTTCTGGCGTGTCTTGTTTTCTTTCGATAAAGCATTCTCTTTTTCTCTCTCTCTCTCCTATCATCTTCGCCCGCGCGACGTTACTTATGCATATACAAAACAAAATCGTGGTTTTCTTTTTTTCATTAATTAACGGATTTGCGTGACGTTATTTTTTATAACCTAACGCTTTTTACTGAAACACACGCTTCAAAGACAAAACACACGCGGCGCGCGCTATTAGCTACTTACCACTCCGAAAACGCATGCGCTATAGGCCACTTACCCAGCAAGTATGAGAAAAAAGAAATAATAAATGTTCAGCATTTTTGTTTATTATTGAATAACTTAAATTATGTAAATCGATTAATCTATGAAGTAATTGTAGTTGATAAAATATAAGTTAGAGTAAGTTTGAATCCTTAGCGTACACAGTAAAAAATTTTCTGGTAACAATACCAGATTCCTGTAAATAATTACATGTTTTAGCGATGTGAAGTTACATTTTTATGTAACTTTACATCGCTGAGCGTAGATCTTGCTATGATAGTGGTATTTTCCCCGTGCTAAACAGTGTAATGTTACCGTCAGTACTAACGCGACTCTATAGTAAAAATACATGACTATGTGTACTTTCTCGCTGATAAGAACACGACGCAACCCATCATGGCAAATTAACGGTTACCTTTTTCCTGTTCAAGCTTATTAATCATTATTTATAATGTATAATACATATTTTAAGATTAATTATTTAGTAATCATTTAATGTAAAGTTAATATCGAATATTGTTTAATTTAATAGTGTGATAAATATTCAACAAATATTATAAAAATTTTTTTTAATTAGGTTAGAAATCATTTGACTTTTCTTACTCGTTATTTAGCTTTTAATAAATGTCAATTTTTTAAAAATATATTTATAAAAAAATATTAACATGTAATAATTTTAATATTTATCATATATAATTGTATATAATGATAAATATTTTTTTGAGATGAAAATTATGGTGGAGAATTTACTTGAAATTTTAGAAGATGAAAACGATTGCCTAAAAGTTTAAATTGAAAAGTTGGATTATGGAATAAATTCAACCGTAGATGTACAAGAGTTACATCTTCAAAAAATATTTGTAAAAGCTTGCAAAGCAACATGAGATATCGATGTTCTGATTGTTAAACTTGAAAAGAAAATTGATCTCAACATTCTAAGATTGAAAATCGATAAAAATTTATATTTTTTAAAAATTGGATTGGAGAAAATTTCCGATATTATTTCTGATAAAGAAGAAAGCGAAGAAAGTTTGTCTGATACAGTTATAGTTATAACTTCAAGTGACGAGTGGGATGGCGATATCTGGTAAATATTTGAATTAATTTGTTTTTTTTGACTTTCATAAAATTAAATCTATTTGAAATTTTTTCATATTTTTTTCTTAACTTTTTTAAAATGAAATCTTAAAATTAAATCTTTTTATATTTTTCTCTTAATTCCCTAGTGGAAATCAGTTTTGCTAATAACTGCAAGCAACTGCTAATAACAGTTATAAATAGTTTGGTTTGAAACAGAAGTAGCGGTTATTTGCAGTAGTTATTTGCAGTTATTAACAGTTATTAACATTTATAAGCACAACAATTTTGTACAATACAATTTTTAAAATTTAAGATAATAGTAACAGTTATTTGCAGTTATTTTTTTATTTTTGCAGTTATTTACCGTTATTTGCGGATTCTTGCACTCTTTTGCAATTATTTTTTGATTTTTGTAGTTATTTGCAGAAGCTTGCAGTTATTTATAGTTAATAATTGTTATTCATAAAAATTAATTGTCTTGGAAATTCTTTCCTTTACATCAAAAATTAAAAAATTTTTAAAAAAGTGTATAATTGTTCATAACTGTAAATAATTGCAAGAAATTGCAAACAACTGTGAATAAATGCAAATAACTGCTAATAACTGTTATTAGTACTTCTATTTTAAATTAATGAAATAACAAATAACTGCTTATGAATGGTAATAATTGCTAATAACTGCTAATAACTGATGATAACTGCTATTAACTGCAAATAACAGCTACTTCTGTCTGAAACCAAATTATTTATAACAGTTATTAGCAGCTTTTAGCAGTCATTTGCAATTATTAGCAATTATTTTTAATTATTAACAGTTATCAGCAAAACCAATTTCCACTAGGGTTGTTTCAAATATTTTGTTCTTTATTAAATATTACAAAAAAAATAATTATCTAAATATACGTTTGTTGAACTTGTGGTTCTATGCGTTTGATACCTCAAGTTTATTAGGATTCAAGCGAATTAATTAAACTTAGATGGTTTGAAAATAGTAAATTTTAATTAAATTTCTTTGTAAACAATGTTTTTTATTTTCTTTAAGAAACATTAAAATTTTCAATCAGTACATTGTTAATTAGTGATTGTAAAAATAATTATATACATTTTGCAGCACAAGTATACATTAGCTTTGGTCTGCACAAGTGGTACAAGTCTTCATCATAGTAAATGCTCCTTTTTCCTTTCCAAAGAATGTATTCGTGCAATAATTGCAATTTATTTTTCTCGAACATTTATTCATATAATTATCATCAAAAAATGCATACAAATGATGAAGTTAACAATATATTGTGTATGCATTCAGGTTGCACTAGTATTCTAAAAAACTATTCAAGTTTTAAAAAACATTTGAAACACTTCCATAGATCTCATTCAACATTTCCTAAATTAATTTCATCTTCAAAAATTAAGAAAGATGAAAAATTACAAGTTGCAATATCTGTCAATACTAAAGATATTTTTAATTATTTAAAACGATGTTATGTTTCTAGTAAATACAACGTAAACGATTCAAGTCTTGAATCTCTTAGTCCACCTAAAATAATTAAATTAAGCAATAAAAATAATGATATTGACCCGCATCATAGAGATGTAATACTTTCTAAGTGTTTAAGAAATTCGCCTGTAATTGAGTTAAGTTCAGATATCATTGCTGATGAAAATGATAGTATTAATTTGATATCGAATTATGTTAAATATATTCAATCTTCCTCTTAAATTGGAATACTAAATTCTGAAAAAATATCACACAATGAATCTATATCTCTTGCCCAATCAAACCATTATATTAAAAGCATATCAAATTATAACCATGATTATAATGAAATAATGAAAGAAATACAAAATTTAATTTGTTTAAATTTTAAATAAAAAAATAATAATTTGTTTGAAAGAATTAAAACATAGATTTAATCACAATATGCCACTCATGGTAGAGCATATTCATGAGTTGGAAGAAGAAATAAATTTCTTATATGTAAAGATATCGTAATAATTAAATATAAAGTATAAAAAATAATATAAAATACAAAAACAATTTTTTTTAATTTAAAGAAAAATAAAAGAAAAAAAAGAGAGAAAGGCTTAAATAAAGCACAAAAAATCATAAAAAATATTGAAATAGGTTGGGAAATAATTAAAATTTAAAGAAATATAATTCTGAAATAATATTTTCATTACATGTTAAAATTTTCACGACATAAAAGTCGACAAATTCCAAACCGATTTCAATGTTTGTGTAGCAAAACAATATAAGGTAATAAGATTAAAAGCAAAAGGTAAACAAAGGATAAATAGCTATAGTATATTAAATTGATTTGAAGTATTAGATTGAAATAAAATTTCGATACAACATTTAAAATAAAATTTAAATATATGAAAATGAACAGTGGTGCACAATCTAAAATTTTGTAGCGAATATAAGGGTTCTCAACTTGAAGCAATAAAATTTTCGCATGAGTTTTCAATTTGTAAGTTATGATAAATTGTAATCTTGATTGTGAAATTCAATTAAATTATCAATCAATTGTTCAAGTTGTATGTTTATTTAATCGCATTAAGGCGGGTTGTGCGGCAATGACTCATTTCGTATAGTGAAATGAGAATTAGAAAAGTTAAATCAATTTAAAATAGTAGAATAAAATATATGAGCATACAGTAGGCTTTGCGTATAAGTAAAAAAGAATTATACAGTAGCGTCTTACAATAAATACAGATGATTGGAAATATAATAAATATGAAAGCGCAATACTTTATTGTAAATTATCTTGTGTAAATTATTTAAATTATCATATAATCGCGTAATCTTTGGTTGAATTAATTTATTTATTAGTTTGATTAAAAGGCATATTTTGAATACTTATTTAATTTAAATAAATAGACAAACTGCTATATATAACTATAGATCTTTTGAATAATAAATTAGTTAATTCCATTTATTCTTTTAATAAATAAAACGTAATATTTCTATTTGCGTGCGTTAAATATATTAAGCTTCAAAATGCCAAACAAAAGAAGAAAATCGGATATTATCATGAAAGAAATTGAAGAAACTACGGAAACAGAAGAGACACAACAGCTAATACCCACGAAATTAAGAGAATGGATGCAAACTGTAACAGATGAATTAAAAACCCTACCTGATCAGAATAATAACTTAGAAAACACATTAAATAATTCTGGAGACTGGGATAGAATAATGCAAATAGATTTAAGCAAAGATGAGATTAAAAATCTGACAATAAAAGATCAATTAGAGGTTCTCACAGATGCTTATAAGAAATTACGAAATGAAAACAATAACCTCAGCAGTTCTTTAAAAAAATATAAAGAGGAATTAAAAATATAAAATGATGAACTCAGAGAGGAAAATTAAAAACTCAGAAAGGAAAATGAAAGATTGATAGAAGAAGTTCAGAATAATTTAACTCAAAAAATTAATGAAACAACACAAGAACATGAAGAGAAAATAGATGAATTAAAGGTCATAATAGATAAAAGGAGTGCAAATGCACAGAGTAATGAGCCAAACCAAAGTAAAATCAAAATACCTCTTCCAAAGTACGAGGGTTCTAGTACAGAAAGACCAATGAAATTTATTAACGAACTTGAAAATTATGTATCACTAAAAGGCCTAAATGATAGAGAGTCTTTACAACTTCTACAAACCGTATTACAAAGAGACGCAAATGAATGGTGGTACGTGTACCAAGATGACGTTCAAACTTTTCAAGGCTTTAAAAATTTGTTTATTGATCGGTATTGGAACGAAGATGTACAACGTACAACTAGTAGGAAAGTAGAATTCGGTCAATTCTATGAAAACAGGAAATTGAGCCGAGTAAATTATGCTACTCAGATGTATGGATTTGCCAAAGAGCTTCAATTAAATTACACTGAAGAAGAGCTAACAATAAAAATTAGTAAACATTTCGATAGAAATATAAAACAGGCAGTTAAATTTGCTCAAAAGAAAGATAAAAATACTTTGTTGGAAATTTTAATGGATTTGGATAACGATGATAAAATCCAAAAACGAAGAATACAAATGAAAACATCACACCAAATAAATCAAAACAATAAACAAGGTGACGGATTTAACAATAATGAAAGGTTTAAGACAAACACAAGTAATTACAATAGTTACAAACAAGGTGGTAATACAAATTATAATCAACGACAAAATTATGGAAATAAACAAACAGAAGAGTCTTATGGGAATAAAACAAGACTAAATATAAATGAACAAAATCAAAAAAGACAATTCTACTCACCAGCTATAAATGTAGCAGAAATAGCAAATAGAAATAACAAAAAAAAACGAGATATGAAAAATTTAAGCCACCAGTGGACAACAAAACAATAAAGAAAGCTCATGAGCAAATGGATATATTAAATATAAATTTTGAAGAAAAGAATAACGATGAAAATCAGGAAAACTAGATGGAGTTGCCTCTCATATTAAAAAAGATAAGGTTAGAGACGCAACAAACTCTAGCACCCCAAAAAGACAAAAAATTAAAAATTCAAAAAATAATTACGTCAACCTAGGAAGGCTGAAAAAAGGCCAATTAAAACCTATAAAAGGTAAAATTATAAACAATAAAATTAACAAAACTACAAATGAAAAACACAAGAGAATTAAAAAACAAAAAATGTTAAATACAAAAAGTATAAAAACATATTTAATGGATCTTAATATAAGAGATTGTATATCAAAATATGATATCCAAACAATGTTGAAAGTGATCATTGGGTAGGGGGGGGGGGCAATGCATGAAAAAATACAATTGAAAAATACTAAAAATGACGAATATGTCAAAATGAAACTAAATGAGTATACTCATAAGCAAATAAAAGAATCACATGAGAGTAAAGACTCAAATACATGTGCATTCATTAAAAAAAAATATTATAAAACACATGAACTCGCAAAAGACGAGGATCATGGAAAAATTAATAAAAGTGATAATATATCACAAAAACTAGAAATCAAACAAATAGATTTGATTTCTAAAGAGAATAAAGTATCTAGTAATGCATCTGTCTACTTAACATCACATAAACATTGGATAAAAAATATTGCTATAAACTCATTTAAGAAAGTATTAAAATATAAATTAAGAAACAATTTCAATAAGCCTAAGTTGTGCATAAATGAAAATAAAATTAAAATAGAAAATGAAATTATAAAACCTCAAAAACAAATATATGAA
The DNA here is from genome assembly GCA_017163975.1 of Anastatus disparis. Lineage (NCBI taxonomy): Eukaryota > Metazoa > Arthropoda > Insecta > Hymenoptera > Eupelmidae > Anastatus > Anastatus disparis. Next base: position 2,218,783 of record JAFFSR010000329.1, on the reverse strand, counting down.
AACTTAAATGAAACATTAACAAAAGATTATGGCCACAAAGGACCAAAAAAGAAAGATAAATCATCAATAAAGAACTCCAGTTCAAAAGAAACAAGGAAATGCTTACATGCATTAATTATAAAAAATTGGGAAAGCACCATAGAAGCTGCATACTCAAGAATGAAGAAGGACCCCTTAATATATGGGATAAATACGTATAGGTGAAAGAAGAATCTAAGTCAAAGTAGATCAACTGATCATTAGTTAAATTATAAAACTTTTTTTTTAATATTATATATAATTTTAATGTATAAATATTATAAACTTAATTATCATTAAGAGGGATACTCCATTGTACATTAGTGTAAAAAATAAAATAAATTGCACAGTGATTATTTGTAACCAAAAGAGAAATGTAATTATTAATTAAAGTATTATGATACAGTGCAAATTATTTTATTTTGGGGGGCAAATACGAGTACAATGAGACGCATTTATGAGTAAAAAGTGAAAAGGAAATATAAAAATAAAAGTGTTTTAAATTACAAAGAAATGGAAAAATAATGTAAATTCAGTATTCGTGCGCATAAATATACAACGTAAAAGCATTTCCTTTTCCGAAAACTTAAACAAAAATAAGATATTTAATAGTTATATAAGAAAGTAGTCAAAAGTTTTTTTTGGGGGGCAAATTGTAACCTTACTTATATTATACTTATAATATAAAGAAAAAAAAGAGAATTTGAGAGAGAATAAGTTAGAAAAAAGAATAAAATAATAGATAATTAGCAATAAACTTATTCTCTCTTGAACTCGAATTATTGCGTTAAAAGTCTCTCTCTATCTTGTGCGTCGGCGCGACGTAGCAATTAGAAAGTATATCAACGCGCGAGATGGATATTAATAAGAATATATGTATGCGCTTAGATGTGCGCCGATACACGCCTATAAAGTGACGTACACATCTAAGCGCACCTGTAATAGTATAATGTAAGATATGTAAATGTATCCCTTCTAATTAGTAGTAGGAGAGGATTGCGGCCGCGGCGGCTTGATCGACGCTTAAGCAGATCAAAGCCGAATCTTTGGCACTCTTTGGCCAGCTTTCTCTAAATAAAGTCAATTTTAAATTTAATACTTGGTATTAGAGTTGATTATTTTCGATTATTCTGCAGGTCCGCGAGGAGCTGGATAACCACCAGCTCCGTACCGGTAGCAGTAATAACGAAATAAATACTTGTATTAAAATCAAAGTGTTATTTTGGTAAAATGAATTAAATATACATTCACTTATATTTCTTTTCGTGAATGTGTTAAAGTGTTTAAATCCTGATAATTATTATCTATTTGAAATTAGTTGTGTATAGTGTTATTAACTATTATAATTACTTTAAATTCTAATAAATTGAAATTGGTGAATAGGCTCTTATAAGACTATAAGTCTTTGGAGTTTTATGGCTTATAAGAGGCCCTTAATATAATTAAACATAAAAGCAAAGAGACCCCGGACTAGTTGTAGCATGACGTCTACACTAAAAACGGGTCTAGCTTAAAAAACCTTTCTCCCTTATCCTTTCCTTTTATATGAGCACTTTGTGCTATCTTATTTCAGAGTTAGGATTGTGAAAGGTTACAATACATACATACATACATACATACATACATACATACATACATACATACACACATACACACATACACACATACACACATACACACATACATACATACATACATACATACATACATACATACACACATACACACATACACACATACACACATACATACATACATACATACATACATTCATCTTATTTTGAACCATTTATAACAAAATATATGCTGAAAAAATCAAAAAGTAATTTATTGATTGTTTGTTAAATTAAATGCTGCTAACAAAAATTTGCACACAGAACCGTGCACAGCGATGTGCTGTTATTGTAAAAAAAACTCTCCAAATCTTATAACTAATGTTATTTCTGCAGCCAGCAAAAAATTAAATATTAATGACCATTCTTTAGTCCTAGAAGAGGATAGAATAGTAATTGATGAAGATTTATTCTCAACCGAATGGAAAGATAAAGTATTTATGATACCAAAAGAAAATAAAAGGTGGTCTCCAATAACACATTCAACTTATTCTCATTCCAATGAAAATGTCATACCTTATATTCAAATGCAGAGTTCCAACAATGATGAATCTGATAATTATGAAATTTTAATTAAAAATATATTTAAAATATATAAGATTTAAATCGGTGCATTAGTTTACAAAACAAATATTCTACTTTTTATACTTTTGTGTTAATAATTAATACCTTTATTTTTTTTCAGATGAAACTGCTGAAAGTACTGATTGCATTAAGAACGTTGCAGAACAAGTAAAAAAAATATCGTAACACCGAATGGGAAGACCTTGACATACCTTGGAGAAAATTCGATCAATCTTCTATTGAAAGTTTTAAAAACAATTGGTCTAGTATCAGTCGCAAACAACAGGACAAAATCATTACATGAACAGTTCATTATGTTGTAGACTACTTTCGAGAAATTACAGATCACGGCCCAGCAGCTGCTTTCAGAACACTAGCAAAAAAAAATGTACTCTAAATATGATACAGTATTTCAAGATTAGATTTCTGACGGGAGTCCGGAAGGTTCTGGATATGCAACTCTGAAAGTGAATTGATAGAGCGCAACCGATACCTCAATCGTCCACATATGAACTATAGTCTACAAAGTACTTTAAAACTTTCTTCAAAAGATGTTAAAAAACATAAAGGTATTCGATCAGGTTGTTTACAGTGGCAGCCAAATTACACGGAAGGTAATAATGAAAGCACTACTGAAGTGTTAAGGCAACGCTTTATAAATTACGAAATTGATTTACAAGATGATGATGAATTAGGTGCTTGTATAACAGATTGTGCAGCATGTTTTCCTTTGCAAAGATTTCAGTTGAATCAAAAAGATATTAAAATTAGTGAAACTATCAAATTTCTATGGCCATGTCTATTTACATACATGTATGCAGATTCAAACTTCCAATTATTGGTTGGAAAACAGACTCAAAACTTTGGTGTGCAGTTTCAAGAATATACAGTCAAAATTTTAATGTATGCACACTTATCCAGCGATTCAATATTAAATAATGAATTTAAAAAATGGAGTCTTATTAATATTATTTTAAAGAACTTCAAAGAAGATTATAACAATCTTTTCATCGTTGCAAAGGTATGCATAAGATTCACAGCATTGTTTATATTTTTTGTAGACATTACCCTACTGAAAAAAATTACATGAGATCTCACGTGAGATCTCATGTGAGATCACACACGAGATCTAACATGAGATCTCACGATTGAAAATGAAACGAGATCTCATGTACCGCGAAATTTTATTTTTCCTGATGCCCGATCTCATGTGAGATCTCATGTGCGAAAAGTATAATTTTTCCCGATACCCGATCTCACATAAGATCTCACGTGAGATCTCATGTGCAAAAAAATTTGATTTTTTCCTACACTTATAGTTGTAATTAATGTCAACAAATATAAAATCTAAATTTTGTTCTATAATTCAATTAATTTATATATTATATATATTAATAAAATTACGATTAAATGATTCTACACTACATCTACAAAACAATCGTTATCTAAAGCATGCTATTATGGATTATGGTTTTAAACTATATTCGAGCGTAATTATACTTGGCGATTGAATAATAATAGAAACAAAATTTTTACGAAGATTTAGACGTTATTTAAAAGTAATATTTAAGATACTAGTCACTACAATTATGCATATCGCCTTTTACACTCGAGAAGGCCATCACTTTTCAGTGAGGTCTGGAGCCATGACGTTCGTATACAAAGGTTTGTACAGAATTTGTTTATTCAAAAAATGAGATACTTATTTCATATCACAGACGAAATCATGTATACGAGGCTCGGGGTCAGTTCACTGATTAATGACAATTTTTCTAATCAATAGGTAGCGTCGTTCTATGACGCACGCTGCATCTGGTTCAGATTTACGGCATAACACGTCTTACCAATTGTTACACAATTTGCATGTCGCCGTAAAAACAGTTGCAGCTTCATTTATGACTTAGAACATTATGACAAACTACCTTCAATGAACTGACAGTGACTTAGTACTTATTATCTTTTTTTTTATCATACTGATAAATTATTTTTACATATCATTTACAATAGCGTCTTACAGATTTAAATAATATAGGTTTTTCTGACTCAAGAATTATTGATTTTACTTTTATTTTAAAGTAATATCGCAATCTTATTGCTTCTTTCCATGATTCAATCGTGAATCTACCGTAATCTGAACAATTTCAAAATCGCGCTCGAATATAATTTCAAACCATGATATATAATCATATTCATACAGACTATTCACATGGTTTTCATAATAAGAATTATATTTGTATGCAATGTAAGTCTAAACGTTAAAAGTAAGGTAATACATATATTTTAGTATTATACTATTTTACATGTTAAAGGTCAGTTTCAGACGAGGTTTTAGGCATTTTTTACTGATTGAAAGTAGCTAAAAAAGTAATTTAATTTTTTTTTAATAAAAATACATATCATAATTGCTTTCACTTGTGAATATCTATTCATTTTATCGTATGAGAAACGGAAGTGTGTACATTAGTCAAAATTCTTTTCTAGCTATTTTCGATCAGTAAAGTTAGTCGGAAGCTGATCCTTAATTGGAAAATGACGCCATGAAATACCATGCAAAAACGAAAATTAGAACTACTAACCCCGGGCAAGATACGTTGGGTCATATAGCTCTACTAAATTTATTGAATATGATGATGTTCTAGTGTGCAAATACGTATTTATAATATTAGTGTAATTATATAAATTGAGGGCATGGTGATGCTTCCCCCTTCTGATAATATTTCTGATCCAAGTTTATGTTTCACTTCAATGAAAAAATTAGTAGGATTAAACTTAAGTGCAAACAACTAAAGAAATCTACCAAATACTTAAAAAGTTATGTACAAATTAGCAATTTATAGTATTTCGGGGTTAGGTTTGGCAACTTTGATATATTATTTGCGATTCAAGTTCATAAAAAAATAGCCGCTCTAAAGGATTTTTTTATTTTAACTAAAATAATGGTATTAAGAGGCGGCCGTATAGTTCTGTCCTTGTCTAATCTAAATTTTCTTTATTATTAATAAATTAAATATTTTCATAGAAAAGTAAGACAACCGCCCAATAGAGCAAAAGACAAGCAAACGATTCTTTTTTATGAAAAAATACGAAATTTTGATTATTTTTCGAGTGAAGTCTGAAACGGAAAAACAGTTGAATCAACTCAATCAAGTTCGATTGTTTTTCCGTTTCAGACTTCACTTGAAAAATAATCAAAATTTCATATTTTTTCATAAAAAAGAATCGTTTGCTTGTCTTTTGCTCTATTGGGCGGTTGTCTTACTTTTCTATGAAAATATTTAATTTATTAATAATAAAGAAAATTTAGATTAGACAAGGACAGAATGATACGGCCTTCTCTTAATATAGCTAATTTCAAAATTTGTCAAAATTTAAAGAACAAGCCGAAAAAAATAAAAAAGTAATAAATATCTTTTTCAAATTTTTTAAATTGAATAAAATATATAAGAGATCCTATGTGAGATCACATATGAGATCGCACACGAGATTGCATATGAGATGTCACTTGAAATCGCCTATGAGATCGCATATGAAATCCAATGTATATTCGTTAAATTTTTAAAATAAAAAAAATATATGTGCGATCTGACATGAGATCTCACATATATTTATTTTATTTTCAAAATTCAACGAATATATATGAGATTTCATAGAGGATTTCATATGAGATTTCACATGAGAGTTCATACAATATTTTTAGTAGGTATGATTTTTCTCGGATTGTTCTTTGAATTTAAACATATTTACACTCTTCCGATTCTCATTTATTTAAAATAAGTTCATACCTATAAGTAGAATAGGTGGTAGCGCAGGGACTAAGGCTCTTGGCTTATGCTGTAGTAGACCAAAGTTTAATCCCCGGGGAAATTTTGGAAAAATTTTTCTGAATTTTTCTCTGTGAAATAGAACTAGGAGACCACACTGAAAAACTTTTCATACGAAAACACTATGATGAAAAGCAAAAAGTGTTTTGGCACGAACGTATTAATGCTCTAGTTTACGAATGTTCGTAGTTATTCAGCACGAAGATCGTAGTGCATGAGCTGCAGAAAACGGTACAAGTAAAACCCTCTGACGTTCGAAGTTAAGGGCTATGAATTTCGTAGAATATATGATTGATACTAATATCATATGTGTATACTTTGAATTTCGTAGCTCAGCACTATGAGCTTCGGAGTAAAATCACACGAACATTCAAAACTCGAAAAGAGAGTCGAGTGCGGCTCTCCCACTCCTTCACACAAAAAGCAAATGAGGGGAAAAGATAAAACTCACGCTTTATGAGAAAAACTGCCTCGATTGAAATGGCGTTCTTTAATAACATATATATTATTTATATATAAATATAAAATTAAAAATATATTTTAATATTTTACGCAATCTAAGTGTAAAAAAAATTTAACTAAGCATTTTGAAGAGCCAATAATTCAAAGAAATTATTTAATCTATTTGTTAAAATTATTCTAATTATTGTGTCAGCCAAATTTTGCTAAAAATAAAATGTTAAGAAATATTTTTATTGTTAATCTATAGTTCTATTATATTTTTAGCATAATAAATATAACTTAATTTTTTGTAAATATTTATTTCGTTTGAATGAAATTAAAATTATATTTACATTAAAACTTCTTAAAAATACTATTGGTTTTAGTTTTTATATAAGAATAATTTGATGTAAAGATATATTTGTTATATTCTATTGAAGATAATAGTATATACATGTAAGCAAATATTCTATAACTACATTAATAGTAAATATAATAGAAAATTTTTTAGTAAAGTTTTGTGTTCCTCAAAATAACGGAATGAAAACTGTTGAAAAATTGTTTAAAAACAGTGACATTAAAAGTTAAAAGTTCTAGAGAATTACTCAAACAAGCGATACTTAAAAAAATAATTTTATAAAACTAAAAAAATTTCTATTATATTTACTATCAATGTAGTTATAAAATATTTGCTTACATCTATATACTATTATCTTCAATAGAATTATAACAAATATATCTTTATATCAAATTATTATTATATCAAAACTAAAACCAATAGCATTGTTAAGAAGTTGTAATGTAAATATAAATTAAATTTCATTCAAACGAAATAAATATTTACAAAAAATTAAGTTATATTTATTATGCTAAAAATATAATAGAACTATAGATTAACAATAAAAATATTTCTTAACATTTTATTATTAGGAAAATTTGCCTGACACAATAATTAGAATAATTTTAACAAATAGATTAAATAATTTCTTTGAATTATTGGCTTTTCAAAATGCTTATTTAAATTTTTTTTACACTTAGATTGCGTAAAATATTAAAATATATTTTTAATTTTATATCTATATATAAATAATATATATGTTATTAAAGAACGCCATTTTAATCGAGGCAGTTTTTCTCATAAAGCGTGAGTTTTATCTTTCCCCCTCATTTGCTTTTTGTATGAAGGAGTGGGAGAGCCGCACTTGACTCTCTTTTCGAGTTTTGAATGTTCGTGTGATTTTACTACGAAGCTCATAGTGCTGAGCTACGAAATTCAAAGTATACACATATGATATTAGTATCAATCATATATTCTACGAAATTCATAGCCCTTAACTTTGAGCGTCAGAGGGTTTTACTTGTACCATTTTCTGCAGCTCATGCACTACGATCTTCGTGCTGAATAACTACGAACATTCGTAAACTAGAGCATTAATACGTTCGTGCCAAAACACTTTTTGTTTTTCATAATAGTGTTTTCGTACGAAAAGTTTTTCAGTGCAGGAAAAAGCAATTACAAATTCTCCCAGGCCTATAAAAATTACATGAGTAAGGTGAAATCACGGGTCTCAGTCCACAGCAATCAAGAGACCCACTGGCAATAAAATAGAGGAGAAGATGATATCTCCAATGTGGTTCCCTATTGGAAATATAAAATGTGCATCACTTATTGAAATAGTTTAAAATTAGTCAAAACTGTTTAAAAATGTTTAAAACTGTTTAAAACTATTCAAAATAGTTTATAAATGTGAAATTTGGGACATTTAAAACAGTTATAAACAGTTTTAAACATTTTTGAGCAGTATTGAACAATACAGAATAATTTAAAACTGAAGTGAACATTTTCTCGTATATATTAAATACATTTTAATATATATAAGAAAATTTTTACAAACACAAAATTATGAAACACTGTTTGAAATCATGTCAAACTTTTTAAAACATTTTAAAACTGTTTAAAACTGTTCAAGTCAATAAAAAATAGTTCATATTGATTTAAAATTGTTTAAAATATTTTGAATATTTAAAATAATCTACAACTTTTTAACATAAAAAATTCGAAACTATTAAACACCGTTTGAAATCATTTCGAACTTATCAAAACTTTTTGAAAGTGTTTAAAAATGTTCAAAACTGTTCGTAACTGTTTTGAATGTCCTAAATTTTGCACTTATAAACAGTTTCAAACAGTTTTGAACAGTTTTAAACATTTTTAAACATTTTATATTTCCGCTAGGGATCACAAACAGTTCCGATATTTATTCATATGAAAAAAAAACGAAATTTATTTTTAAACTATATTTGATCGATAAAGCAAACCCTTAAGAATTTTGTTTTATAATAGGTCATTTATTTTTGTCCTTTTCTAATCTTAATCTCAACTTTATTATATATTGTGTCATGAAACGAATTTTTAAATTAGTGTTATTCAAAAACTAAAAAATAATAAAAAGATATAATATTTTTATAAATTATTAATTTTTTCAATAATATAGCATAAAAGAAAAGAATAATTGGACATTAGTGATATTAGATATTAAAAGAAAACAGGCACGTTTGTTCTAAATTTATCCTAGAGCAGGTGGCTCATCTTTGTCCTTTCGTATTAACGAAATGAAATTTCATTTTTAACTGCAAAATGTTTGAAAAAAAATAGGAAGCCTTATTTTCCACCATGAAAATAGTTATTATACATTGTTTTGAAATGATATTAAATTAGTATGTTCAAATGTTCTTTTTATCACGGAATTTCACGCAAAATTTGTAACTACACAGCATAAAAAGTTTTTTTAACTTTAAAGAAGATGTTTTTGAATATAAGAAATATGGTGCAAAGAAATGAATTTCTTTGAGTCAGAGAAAAAAAATTTTTAAATTAATAAAATAATTTTTAAAATAAAAAAAAACCTTGAAATATTCTTTTTCTTCGTAAAATATCATATTCGAAAAAAACAATGTTCGAATTTAGAAAAATATCTTATTAACTTTAAGAAATTAGTTACTTCCAAAATAGTATTGAAAGTCAGTAAAACTTTCTTAAAAATAATGCTATATTTTTTTATTGAAAAAATGTAATATTTATTTAAAATAATTTTTATATAAAAATGAAAAAAATATCTTACATCAAATAATTTCTTGATCCAAAGACATCATTTTTAAATTGAACAAATTAGTTCATGACTTCTATAAACCTATCTCTTTTCAACAATAGAATGTTTGTTGATGCAAAAAAGCGGTGTAATAAATTACATTTCTTTACATTACAAAGAGGATTTTGAATTGAAAAAAAAAACAATTGTCAGAATGAAGAAAATATAACTAAAAAACTTAAAAAATTTTCTCATTTTAATAAAGTAATTATTATTTTGATTAAAAACGTACATTACAGTAAAAAAAATTTCACAACAATTATTTATAAACATAATTACAAAAAATAAATTTTAATTAAAATCATTATTTAACTGTTTTAAAAAAATACTTCTTTGAATAAAAAAATAATTCTTTGAATCAAAAGAGTTTCAGTAATTAAAAAAAAATTAAAATTTATATTGCAGAAGAAAAACTTAAATTTGTTGAAACATTTATTTGAATTAATATTTTTAATTTACTTGTAACAAATTATTTCTATGCTTATAAGTGATGTTTCATGTTTTTAAAATAATATTTTTCTACATATATAATTTTTTAGGCTTGAAAAATTTAGATATATTTTTAAAGAAAGATAATATTTATTCAATGTATAGTTACTTCCATTTGGTCCGCAGAAAATAATTAATACGCAATACTTTTTATATGCATAAAAATATTTTATTATAGGAAAAAAATTTTATTTTAATTATTTAACTTAATTTTTATTTTGACATTACGAGATATAAATTTAAAATAAAATTATCAATTTCCAGTATGAGATATTGTTAAGTTCAAGAAATACCTTATGTATGTTGAGAAATATTTTATTGATATTTAAAAATTTTATTTTCACTGACGGAATAAATGATATTGATAAAAAAAATATTTTACCGATTGCCCGAAAGAATATATTCGATACAATAAAATTTTTTTCGATACTAATATATTTTTTTCCAGTGTAGCTATTAACGAGATCAAATAACGGTTGTATCATCTGTCTTTTATTCTTATCATGGAGAGACGAAGACATAATTAGGTTCAAGTAACAACCGCTACTTGAGTTAGGTCTATGAATAGGAGCCTAAGATCGTCTATGATAATAAAAATTTATATGGTTGGAATATATATTCTGAATAGATTAAATTAAAAATATTATTCTCTTCATTAAGAAATAATAAGTTGATTAAAAAAAAATTTTTTTCTCATTTATCTTTTAGTCTATTTTCAATTATAATTAATTTTATTAAAAACGAAGCAATTTATTTTAACATATTTTAACAATGAAAATAATGCTTCTAATTTATGTAGAAATAATACTTTTAATCATATATAAAAGTATTATAAAAATAATTTCAATTTATAAAATTCATAGTGAAGGATTAAATATTTTTATCTTACCTGCCAAAAATGAAATGTTGGCTCTCGAATATTCGCTTTTGTGACTCGAAGGACTACAGTGAATTTGACAGTGGTGATTTTTAACGAAGTAAAATCCGTTATTATTAAAGTCCTCACAATCATCCGGCACATAAGACACAAGAGTATCTTTTTTTCGTACTTTTCTAATACATCGGCTTTGTTCCAGATGCTTCTCGGGGTTGCATACGCCGTATTCGCAAAATTTATATATATATATATATATATGGGACGTTTCACGTCAACTCACCTAACAAAAAAATAGAATTCGTCGAAAATCTGTGAAAATGTTCTATTTGATACCCAAAATATACAAAAAAAATTTTAGAGATTGAGGTCAAAGGGGTCAGGATTTAAACGTGATGGAATTTTTCGAATTTTCCAAATTTTTTGATAAATAAATATTTTAATGAATTTTTTCCTCAAAAACTATCAATTTTCCGTTAAAACTTAATAGAATACTTTTTCTTGGAAATTAGATGTAGAATTCACCTGAATTTTTGCAAATTATAATATACTGATTTTTATGCTTACTTGATCGATTTAAATATACTATTTAGTATATCTAAAAATTGAGCCGGTTAAATTGGCTTTTTAAAATCTTATTTTTTTTTGTTTTTTTATGAGGAAAAAATATACAAAGCCTCCAGTTGGGCAGCCTTCTTGAAGCTACTTAATTGTACAAAAATGTCTGAAAAAATCGCTATTTTGGATCAATGATTAGATTCGTGATTTTTTTTCTGAAAAAGTATTGATTTTTGGGACAAATGTATGAAAATGTTTTTTATTGGAAATTGTATGTAAAATGTATGTAAATTTTTGTAAATTATTATTTGCTAAACATCACAAATTATAAATGAAATTTTGAAATTTAAAAATTTATTTTTTGTTAAATTTTTAGTATATATGGTTCATAATGTCTTAAATTACAATTTGTAAAAATATGTTTATATTCTACACATGATTTCCAATAAAAAACATTTTCATACATTTGTCCCAAAAATCAATACTTTTTCAGAAAAGAAATCACGAATCTCATCATTGATCCAAAATAATGATTTTTTCAGACATTTTTGCACAATTAAGTAACTTTAAGAAGGCTGCCCAACTGGAGGCTTCGTATATTTTTTCCTCATAAACAAAAAAAATAAGACTTTAAAAAGCCAATTTAACCTGCTCGATTTTTAGATATACTAAATAGTATGTTTAAGAGCATGACGAAGCTGTCCGCCTTCTAATAATATTTCCAATCTTAACTTATGAATAAACGATGCGTTTAATTGAGTTTTTTTGCTATAAAGAAAAAATTTGTAAGATTAAACTCTAGTGCGGACAACTCAAGAAAACCACCAAAATATTATACACACAAAGTTATAATAAAAACTTTCAATATATCGTATTTTGAGGTTAGGTTTGTCGAGTTTGATATCTAATTTCCAATCCAAGCTCATAAAAAAATAACAAGTCCAAATGATTTTTTATTTTAACAAAAATTATTGTACTAATATAACTTTAGTGCGGACAAGTCATTATATTTGTTTAATTTAAGAATTTAAAAAGATATCGATAAAATAAAAAAAGCAAAACTCGATTGCTGCAGCTCCGACATGCCGTTAAATCGATCAAGTAAGCATAAAAATCAGTATATTATAATTTGCAAAAATTCAGGTGAATTCTACATCTAATTTCCAAGAAAAAGTATTCTATTAAGTTTTAACGAAAAATTGATAGTTTTTGAGGAAAAAATTCATTAAAATATTTATTTAGTGAAAAATTTGGAAAATTTGAAAAATTCCATCACGTTTAAATCCTGACCCCTTTGACCTCGATCTCTAAAATTTTTTTTGTATATATTGGGTAGTAAATAGAACATTTTCACAGATTTTCGACGAATTCTATTTTTTTGTTAGGTGAGTTGACGTGGAAACGTCCCATATATATATTATATATATATATATATATATATATATATATATATATATATATATATATATATATATATATATATATATCATGAGCATTTGGATCAAAGCCGATGTATTACTAATGTATTATATATATATATATATATATATTGTATCATATGGATGTATATATGTTTACAAAGACTGTTTACAGATTTTATTGTCTTGCTTACGAAATTACGTTCGCATACAAATGGCTGTGTTAAACACGCTTTTTGAAGTTGCGCACCAGTGATGCTTAGTATATTGCTGTGTCCGAAAATCTACTGCACATACTGGGGGTTTCTTTATAGATAAGCTGTATCGACCAATCAGAAAGCTTCTTTAGAGCTATTTAAGGCGTGATAAATTTTGTGAACACGGCATGCGCAACCCCGAGAAGCATTTGGAACAAAGCCGATGTATAAGAAGAGTACGAAAAAAAGTTACTCGTGCGTCTTTTGTGTCAGACGATTGTGAGGATTTTGATAATAACGGATTTCACTTCGTTAAAAATAATTACCGTCAACTTCGCTGTAATCCTTCGAGTCGCAAAGGCGAATATTCGAGAGCCAACATTTTATTTCTTGCAGGTAAGATAAAAATATTTCAACCTTTACTATGAATTATATAAATTGAAATTAATTTCATTATTTAAGAGGCCGCTGTATCTCTGTCCTTTTCTTATTAAAAAATTGACTTTTTTCCCAAAATTAGTAACAAGAGGCAAAAATAAATAGATGGTTTCGATGTGTTTAATAAAATGTAATATTTTCTTTGATTAGTATAAATTAATTTTATTGCTTCGTTTTTAAGAAAAGTTGGAATAACTTAAAAAATTAGAAATTAGTGTCAAATAATGGGATTTTCAAGTTATTCCAACTTTTCTTGAAAATAAAGCGGTGGAATTAAATTATTCTTATCAGAGAAAATATTGCTTTCTATTACACGAATCGAAACCATCTCTTTATTTTTGCCTGAAGCTATTAGTTTTTATAAAAAATAAATTTTAAATAGATTCGGTAAAACAGGTAACTGTGTCGGTATACGGCTGACTCTTAAATAAGATTAAAAGTATTATTTCGAGATAAATTAAAAGTATTATTTTCATTGTTAAAATATGTTAGAATAAATTACTCCGTTTTTAATAAAATTTATTATAATTAAAAATAGACTAAAAAATAAATAAGAGAAAATTTTTTTTCAATCAACTTATTATTTCTTAATGGAAAAAATAGTATTTATTATTTAATCTACTCTGAATATATATTCCAACCCTATACATTTTCATTATCATAGACGATCTTAGACTCCTATTCATATACCTAACTCAAGTAGCGGTTGTTACTTGAACCTAGTTCTGTCTTTGTCGCTCCATGATGAGAATAAATGATAGATGATAAAACCGTTACTTGAGATCTAATAGCTACACTGGAAAAACAATTTCTTTGTAACGAAAAAAATTTCATTGTATCGAATAGATTCTTTCTGGTTATCGGTGAAATACTTTTTATATCAATATCATTTATTCCGTCAGTGAAAGTAACATTTTTAAATATCAATGAAATATTGCTCAACATACATAAGATATTTCTTAAACTTAAAAATATCTCATACTGGAAGTTATTAATTTTATTTTAAATTAATATTTCGTAATAAAAATAAAATTTTTTTCCTCCAATAAAATATTTTTATGCATATAAAAAATATTTCGAATTAATTAATTTCTTCGTACCAAATATTGGCCAGGGGGAATTTTTAATTAGTTTCTCCTGGTCTCCTAGTTCTATTTCACAGAGAAAAATTCAGAATAATTACTTAATTTTTCCAAAATTTTCCCGGAGATTAAACCCCGGTCTACTACAGCATGAGCCAAGGGTCTTAGTCCCTTCGCTACCACCGATTCCACTTATAGGTAGATAGATGTAGATAGATATTATTTTATTTTGTAAAAGAGTACAAAAACGTGTAATACAATTTGTAAATATAGAAATAATTAATATTGCACAAAAAGTATAAATATATATGTAAATGTTAATATTGCACAATTAATATCACAGCCAGTCAATAAATCTAATAATACTAAATAACTAAGTCACAAACTAAAATAAATTAAAGTGATATCACAAAGTAATCATAAAATACACGCAATATAAATAAAAATAATCATATAAATAAAAATCAGTCATACAATATCTATCAGTCACAATATTAAAATTTAAAAGAATTAAATTTAATACATAATAAAATAAAATAACAAGCGTACGCAATAGCATGAAACGCAGTCAAGAATAAAATCAAATAAAAACTCTCACTCACTAACCATTCAGCTAACACTCATACAACAAATACACTCACACCTTAAACCTATATAGAGGACGTTACAAAAATAAATTAAATAAATTAACATAAATTAACATAAATTAATAGTAAAAAGTATTAATCTAGGTCGAGCATGTACCCTCTCACCGCTGATTTGAACCTGCTGAAAGATGGAAGATGTTTAATCTCAGCAGGCAGGGAGTTCCAAAATGCGCACCTTGAACTTGGAAGGAATTCCTGCCAACCTCAGTACGCATAAAGGGCACCGCTAGATCCCTGATTTCTCCCCTAGTAGCCACCCTGGGTACACATCTAGTAAAGAGACCCATTAGATGCTCCGGAGTATTCATAGGTATGAACTTATTTTAAATAAATGTGAATCTGAAGAGTGTAAATATGTTTAAATATAAAGAACAATCCAAGAAAAATCACACCTACTAAAAATATTGTATGAACTCTCATGTGAAATCTCATATGAAATCGTCTATGAAATCTCATATATATTCGTTGAATTTTGAAAATAAAATAAATATATGTGAGATCTCATGTCAGATCGCACATATATTTTTTTTATTTTAAAAATTTAACGAATATACATTGGATTTAATATGCGATCTCATAGGCGATTTCATGTGACATCTCATATGCAGTCTCGTGTGCGATGTCATATGTGATCTCACATGGGATCTCTTATATATTTTATTCAATTTAAAAAATTTGAAAAAGATATTTATTACTTTTTTATTTTTTTCGGCTTGTTCTTTAAATTTTGACAAATTTTGACATTAGCTATATTAATACCATTATTTTAGTTAAAATAAAAAATCCTTTGGAGCTGTTAATTTTTTATAAACTCAGATCGCAAATTAGACATCAAAGTTGACAAAACTAACCTCAAAATACTATAAATTGAAAACTTGTATATAACTTTTCAAATATAAGATTTCGGTAGATTTCCTTAGTTGTCCGCACTCAAGTTGAATCCTACTACTTTTTTTCTTGAAGTGAAAAAACCCGATTAAATTCTCCATTTACTCATAAAGTTGGATAACAAATATGATCACAAGGGGAGCTTCATTATGCCCTCAATGTATTTAATTACATTAATATTATAAATATGTATTAAAATACAGAACATCATATTCGATAAATTTAGTGGAGCCACAAGACCCAATGCATCTTGCCCGGGGTTAGTATTCCTTATTTTAGCCACTTCATTTAATTTGAATTGTATTTCATGGCGTCACTTTCCACTTCGGATCAGCTTTCGACTAACTTTACCGATCGAAGATAGCTAAAAAAGATATTTTGTTTTTATTTATTTTTTTGGCTTATTCTTTGAGTTTGGACAAATTTACGCACTTTCACTTCTCATTTGTTAAAATAAATAGATATTTACAAGTGAAAAAATTTCGATATGTATTTTTATCAAAAATAAACGGAATTACTTATTTATCTACTTTTGATGGGTAAAAAAGGTCTATACCTCATCTTCAAGAGTAAGCTGGAGCAAATGTGGTTACCGACCGAGAGGTAAAAATATTATTTAATCATAAATTAAATAATTACACTGTTTTCAAGAGGAATTGTTATCGAGCGCAATTTTTCATTCATACATGATTGTATAATAGATGTTTTTTTCATAATATTCATCATATTTTAAACAAAAAGTAAGTAACCGTACTTACAGTTTCATAAACAATTGTAGTATAGAATTTTTTAATTTTTAAATGTCCCTTTAGGTATTTTGGTGAGTGCAATAGAGAAATAAATTTCGTGAATGTATTTGAAATTTTAATGCATTCCATTACGTTTAGTAGGAGAAAATTAAACAACGGGTGTTCAATTCTCGGTCAGTATCGAATCTGCTTCGACCTGCTCTTGACGAATAGCATAATAATAAGATCAATTTATCATCTTACTTCTAATGTTTGGACTTAAATTGCATGCAAATATAATTCTTACTATGGAAACTATGTGAATAGTCTGTATGAATATGATTATATATCATGGTTTATAATTATATTCGAGCACGATTTTGAAATTTTTCAGATTACGGTAGATTCACGACTGAATTATGAAAAGAAGCAATAAGATTAAGATAATACTTTAAACTAAAAGTAAAATCAATAATTTTTGAGTCAGAAGAACCTATATTGTTTAAATCTGTAAGACGCTATTGTAAATGATATGTAAAAATAATTTATCAGTATGATAAAAAAAAGATAATAAGTACTAAGTCACTGTCGGTTCATTGAATGTAGTTTTTTCTAATGTTCTAAGACATAAATGAAGCTGCAACTGTTTTTACGGTGACATGCAAATTGTGTAACAATTGGTAAGACGTGTTATGCACTAAATCTGAACCAGATGCAGCGTGCGTCATAGAACGACACTACCTATTGATTAAAAAAACTGTCATTAATCAGTGAACTGACCCCGAGCCTCGTATACATGATTTCGTCTGTGATATGAAATAAGTATCTCATTTTTTGAATACACAAATTCTGTACAAACCTTTGTATACGAACGTCATGGCTCCAGACCTCACTGAAAAGTGATGGCCTTCTCGAGTGTAAAAGGCGATATGCATAATTGTAGTGACTAGTATCTTAAATATTACTTGTAAATAACGTCTAAATCTTCGTAAAAAATTTTGTTTCTATTATTATTCAATCGCCAAGTATAATTACGCTCGAATATAGTTTAAAACCATAATCTATAATAGCATGCTTTAGATAACGATTGTTTTGTAGATGTAGTGTAGAATCATTTAATCGTAATTTTATTAATATATATAATATATAAATAAATTGAATTATAGACCAAAATTTAGATTTTATATTTGTTGACATTAATTAGAACTATAAGTGTAGGAAAAAATTTTATTTCAGTTCACACGAGATCTCATATGAGATCTCATGTGAGATCTTATGTGAGATCGGGTATCGGGAAAATTATACTTTTTGCGCATGAGCTTTCACATGAGATCTCACGTGAGATCGGACATCAGGAAAAATAAAATTTTGCGGCACATGAGATTTCACGTGAGATCTCATATGAGATCTCGTTTCATTTTCAATCGTGAGATCTCATGTCATTTTTTTCAGTAGGGTAACTATATTTAATTTCTTTTTTCAGACTGAACTTGATTTACAAAACGTTCCAGATACTTTCAATTACCCATACATTGTGATAATTGGAGATTTGCCAGAAGAGGATGATGTAGACAATACCGTTAAATCATATTACATTGTAGTTGATGGTACAGCATTTTCACCGGTGCAATGTTTAGTTGAAGCCCTTAGATTGTTATTGATGATTTATTTCAATTTAAATTTTTTATACCCAAAAATTTTAGCTCATTTTCTAGAATTTGTTCGAAGATTGTTCATGAAACTCTACCCCACGGAAGGCTGCAGAAATAACAGCCGAATCGTAATAAAAAAAGTGACAAGTTTCATACGTAAAATTAAAGCCATAAAACTAAATTAAATTTAGTAAAATTTTATTTATAATTGATATTATAAGCTTAAGTAGCGTCTATGTTATTTAACACCGAATGTTATATCCTCCGGTGGAAGTAAAAAAATCGAAACTCAGCCAAGCGCTTAAAAAACGTAACAACTCAGCTTTTCCTACAAAAAGGTTCTAAGCCAACTTAGCACACAAAAATGTTATAACTCGGGATTGGCCACAAAATGCTTCTTATTCGGCTTCGCTCATTAAAATTGAAATGGGCGAAGCCGAATTAGAATCTTTTTGTGGCCAAATCCGAGTTATAACGTTTCAGTGCGCTAAGTTCACTTAAAATCTTTCTGTGGGAAAAGCCGAGTTGTAAAATTTTTAATCGTTTGGCTGATTTGTCAACTTATTCCTCCCAGCTGACGATATATTGAAAAAAAATATAATTCTGTTCTAAATTTGATCTCGAAAAATGTTTAACTATTAAGTAGTATAGTGTTAAGTCCTGGCTTGCACCAGGACTAAATAAAAGTGTGAAAATAAATGTGTATATGTTATTTAATTATATTAATTAATTGAATTAAATATATATATATATATATATATATATATATATAAATTATGTATGTTTAAAACATAAAGATAGAAATGTATGAATCTAGTGGTGGAAAACTCCACCAATATTTAATTGAACGAAATCGCTCTCACGATTGAATATTATTAAAGGATAAACTTAATTCTTGAAATAAAGAGTTTATTGAATAATTATATATTCTTACCTTGTAGTATTTCTCAGTAGATTGGTGCTAGGTATGGGCAGACAAATGAATAGGCACAATATGTAATAGATCCTCGAGGTTTATTGATATTTTTTAACACTTTTGATATAATTGATTTTATGCGCGTATATATTTTAATAATTGATACATGTATATTAAATAATAGGAATTGCTTTGAAATATAAAACTTGGCGGGCAGTGTAAACGTATTACCAATAAGACACCCGGGGTAATATTCCGTTTTTTCGATGATCTCAATTTGGTTTTATACTTATCTTTGTTTATAAGATTTTATTGTCTTTTACATCAATTTTTATTTATAAATTTTCTTAAATTTTAATAATATGTTTCGTAATGTTTTTGAGATTTGTAAAATTCATTTTGAAATTTCGAAACATACGTTTCGATTCTTTTCTGATGATCTACTTAATTTCGCTTAATAATGAAATAATGCGACTGTTCAATAACTGAGGAATTTGATTTACCAATGTTAATAAAAACGATACGTTTGTGACGTAACACCTCGGTGCTCAGGAGATTGCATATCAGAAGGATAGGCAATCAAAAAAAAAAATAAAAGATAGGTCAATTATTGAACATTTACAATATTACGATTAAAATCTAAAAAATTAATGAGGAACTGTATATGTGTTTATCATTATTTTTTTTATGAGTGGCCAACAGAAGGGTACGTTTTATGACGTAACACCTTGGAGCTCAAAGATGTTGCTTATTGAAACAAAAGCAACATAAAAACCTGAAAACAGTTACTGATTAATAAATCTTAAAAGTCTATTTACAATTAGCATGAATTAAAGTTTTATACAATTATTCGTGTTGTTAATTCGTAAAACATAGGTTAATGACATTGTAATAACAATTCAGCAAAGTCAACGAAGAGAAAAATGTATGCCGCTGACACGTCTAAAAAAAATTTTTTTTCTTTTCTTTTTTTACCATTGGTTTTCGTTGTTCTTTTCGGGTATTTAAGAGCTTATTTTTATTTATTTTTTAACAATCATCATCATGTATCCAAGGAAGCAGTATATCCGAGTTTGTGTAAGTATCTCTATTATTATCTTAATATTACGAGTTCAATATTATATTCTTATTTTTATAGATTTTTTTTTTTTTTTTTTAAACTAACTTATGAAATATTAGTATTTATATTCATTATTGAATTCTTGTTATTTATATCTATCCTTTACTTTTATGTTTAGTTTGGCGATTGGCAGTTAAAACGTCTGTTTCGCTTAATGGATCGGCGTGATAACGATGCATGGTGGTTGAACGGAGAACGTGATTTTGATGGCTGGAATTTATGCTACCTCTTCCGTTGGGAAGAACGGATTGCCATTGTCCACGGAAAGCGTATGTTGATGAGGGTGATACAAGACAACTTTTATATGTACGTCGGTGAAAATTTGGTGTCCAGGGGTAAACTTGCATCAGATGATTTACCAGTGGGAAAAACACCTGAATTGGTCCCGATCGATTGTCAGCCTCAAAATCCCTCCGAAGAGTCATGGGACTGAGTTAGAATATATATATATATATATATATATATATATATATATATATCTAAAAAAATTTTTATTTGTTAATTATGGAGAACAATGGGATTAGTTTTTCTTTCTTCTTTTTTTTGTATATCTTTTGTTAAAAAATAATAATGTACAATATAATTTATAATATATCTATTTTTTTGTCATAATCTTTTGTTTTCCTTTTTATTTTTCCAACTGCTCCTTTTCATTTTTAATATTAATTATATATAATACTTAAATTCTAAAAGAAAATATCTTAATTTATGATAATAATTTTTTTAAATACTTAATTTATTTATTTCTTTTTTTTATAAATACTTTTTCTTATTTAAGTCTTATTAATTTTAAATAATTCAATTCCTTTTAATATTATTAGTATATTTGCTTTAAAAAAAATATTATTTCAAATTTCTATGTTACCTTTTCATTTGTTTTTTTTTTTTTTTAAACTGTCCTTATACCTTTGATAATTAAAAATTAATTTAACATAAAGAAATAAAGTTTGCTTAAAATTAGAGTATCATTTTTTTCTTATAAATACTTTTCCTCATATAAGTCTTATTAATTTTAACTAAGTCAATTCCTTTCAGTATGTTTCCTTTATAACAATATTATTTAGAATGTCTATATCACATTTTCATTTGTTGTTTTTTTTTTTTTTTTTAAATAGATAGATCTTTGATCATTAAAAATAAAAGAAATCAATTTTGCTTAAAGTTGAAGTATTAAACAATGTTAATATATTGTATAGGTGAATGACATGTTCGCTTGGTGTCATTCACCTCTCTCCGCGCCAAAGTTGAATCGCACGCGATTTAACAACGTAGAAACTTATTATAAAAATAAAACGCTAAACTGTCAATTATTTTATACAGTCAAGTTTTTCTTATAAATTTTATAATCTATTATAAGTCTAAATGAATAATTATTTATATAATTAAAACTTGTTTTAGTTTTTAGATACTTATATATGTATCTGCCTTATCGTTTATATATATAAATATACGTATATGTACATATAATAAAATAAAATTGAATGGCATTAATGGGCTAATTTCGATTGTATGAAATTACAAAATTTGTATAATTAATTAATCCTAAATAATATTAAATACTAGAATCTCTTTTTTTTCTGGTGGCTTTGTGACTGAGGATTTATTTGTGGGAGTAATATATGGTGACTTCTCTGGTAGAGGTGGGGGGGTTGGTTTAGGTAGAGGATGCTGAAGAATAGGTTGTGATATATCTTGTTTCTCAATTTTTATTCCTTGTAATTCAATTTCTTCATACTTGGTTTCTCTTTTTATTTGATTATTCTTTAATGTAATCATTAAATGAGTAATAGAGCCGAAAATTGCTCCCAATAAATTAATAGACCAGCCATAAATAGTGTGTAGGGTATAGCCCCTTATAATTGTGTCCATAGTGAATTTAATTATTTGAATAATAATTAACATCATTATTATGGCTGAGCTTATAGATCCAAATGTTGTTAATTTATTTATAAATTTATTCCAAGTATTCTCTGCGATATGAGATAATGTATTTTCTGTAAGTAGATTATTTAATAGATCTACTTGTGTGTTTTGTTCTCCTTGTATTCCTCTCGTTATGGCATTAAGTAGAGCTGCTTTTTCAAAAGGAAACATGATATGTTGTTGTAATTCTTGTAAATCATCTTGTGAGTATATTCCGCTTGTTGCCAACGTTGTTATTTTTTCTGGTGTCCATGATCTCTTTGTATCTGGTTTTAAAGTTTTTACTATATTTTTTGTTGGTCTTGGTTTTGGTAGAAGGTTTATCCAATCTTCTCCGATTTTGTAATATTGCAGTATTATTGAATTACAATTTATTTCTGATCCTGTTTTCAGTAATATATGTGTCTTTGGTGTTAAAAACCATGTTTCATTTTTTGTTGATACAGGCAATTGTATGTAACATTTATCTGTATGATATAGCTGGACTTCTACTGGCGTACATTTTATTACATGTACTGCTTCGCCAGCAAGTTTAGCTAAATATCCTGGTTTTTGCATGATATTAAAAGCAAATTCGTCGGGAGCTATGGATGCAAGGGATAGAGATTCACGTATAATTTTTTTTTCAAGTTCGCATTTTTCTTTTAAAATGTTAAAATATAAATCCGTGAGATCAGCCCTAAAATGTTTTTCAATATATACAAATTTTGAGTTTATATATGTAAATAAATCTAAGTTTGTTACATCTTTTCTTAGTGTATTATCGTCAAACAATATTTTGTTATAAGCTATATCTAAAATGAATAATTTAGGGTATTCCGTTTTTGTTAATATTCTATCGCAAATTTTTACATTATTTAAAGCGGACAAAGAAAATGTTATTGATTCTGTGTTTACAGTATATACGGGATTTTGATTAGGTGAATTAATTATAGTTGCAGGGCCTCTGTATAAAATCTCATATTCTGTTTTAAAACCTTCTTCTGTAGGTAAATTTTCCCAAAAAGTATACCCTGCTTGTGAATCAATGCAATGTTGATCCGAAAATTTACATACAGTCCCTAAATTTAATCTTAATTTATCATTTTTTAGACTTACTTGAGCGTATTCTTCTAATAAAGTTATTCTTATAAGACCCTGTACTAAAACGTTGTCCCAAGATCCAAAATTGTCTGTGTATGAAGCTCCTGTGCAAGTTTTATCCTTTACTGAGCCTGCAAGGTCTATTCCAGCTGTTTTTGTTGAATTTATTTTCAGGTCTGCTATAGTATGTATATTATCATATTTAAAGATTCCTGTATCGTGAATGAATTTACATTTTTCATGGCTAATTTCGTACAGATATTCTTGCAAAGCATAAGGAGTGGATCCAAGGTGACTGAACATCCCGCAATGAAAAACCGTTCTTTGGATTTCTATTTTACACTGTATAACTTTAATTTTTTTAAATTCCGCTATTTGTAATAATTCTATTGTAGAATTGGTTATTGTAATATTATCCTGTTGAAAATCACATTCTCCTGTGTCTAGTAGAGAATATGTAGTGATGATTGGGTCCGTAGACTCACAATTGAATCCAATAATTGCAACATTTTCTCTAACAATAACTAATAATATGAATAAAATTAACAGCATTTTTTTTTCTTTCTTTTTTCCTTTTTCTTTCTGAAACATAAAATAATATTAATTTTTTCGTTCATGTAAAATTAATTTATTTGCATGAACTAATTTTGAACCACCCTTAAAATCTATAGAGATATTGCTATTTTCATGGACTTTTAATACTTCAAAAGGTCCCAGGTTTTGATTTTTTTCTAATTTTCCTGGTTTTGGCTCTTTTATAAGCCATACTTTATCACCTATTTGAAATTCTACAGGTTTTATGAATCTATCGTGATATAATTTAGACTTTTCTTTCGATAGTATTAAATTTTCACGAGCTATTTTTGCAATATCTTTCATATTTATTAATAATTTTTCTATATAGTCATTAAATGTCTGTAATTTTTCTGATGATTTTAAAGGTTCACTAGATGGTAATCTAGCTGGGTAGGCGAAAACTAGTTCATGTGGTGTAAATTTATGACTTGAATGAACACTAGTATTATAGTTGAATTGTGCAAGTTCAAGCCAATCATCCCATTCTAATTTTTTATCAGCAAAATTTTTTAAATATTCACATAAAGGATGATGAGCCCTTTCTAATGAACCATTAGATTGTGGATGAAAGGCAGTAGTTTCGATTTTTTTAAATTTAAATCTTTTTGAAATAGCTTTTATTAATTTGCCTGTAAAATTTGCGCCTTTATCTGTAAGTACTAGTTTTGGTGAACTAAAAATGCAAATAAATTTTTTTATAAATGCGTCAGCTATAGTCTCTGCTGTTTGATCTTTCAGTGCGATAGCTATTAAAAATTTTGATAAATGATCTTGAATAGTTAATATATATTTGTTATTATTTTTAGTTATATTAAGAGGTCCTACTATATCTAGTGAAATTTTATCGAATGTTTTCTCTGGAGTATCTGTTATTATCATAGGTTGTTTTGTTTTATTTCTTTTTAATTTATTTCTCTGACATATTTTACAGTTTTTAATACGATTTTGTATATCAACTTTAAGATTTTCCCAGAAATATTTATTTTTAATTCGATTATATGTTCTATTTACTCCCGAATGACCTCCTAAACTTGAAGAATGATATAGTTCAAAAATTTCATTTTTTTTTTCCTTTTCAACATATTCTGTATTATTTAAGCAAACTATAACTTTTATACTTGTATTATTAAAAATATTGTATAATATTTCTTCGATTTCATTCCAATTTATATTTAATATTTTTATATTTTTTGATATACTAAATATAGTACAATTATTCTTAATCAATAAATCTTTTAGCGTGTTTAAATTATTTATTAACTTTTCTTTTATTAAAATTGATGATTCTTTTATATTTAAGCACATTATAAAAATTTTTCTCTTTTTATAATTTATTATTTTAATTTCATTATCTTTTAAATCGTTATTTATATTAATATTTTTATGTGTAAAATATTCATCTTGAATCTCATCCAAAGATATCTTTTCATTAGTAATTAAATGTAATATATTTGAGGGTATATTTGTTAATTTAATGTTCACTTCATTTTCCTTTGCTTTTTGAGCTCTAGTTATCACATTGATTACTACCGTATCTATAGGATTTCTAGATAACGCATCACTATTCACATTCATTTTTCCCTTCTTATATATTACATCAAAATCATATTCTGATAGTTTAAGTCGCCATCTTTGAACTCTGTTGTTTTTATCTGCAGATCTAAAAGATAGTAATGGCTTGTGATCTGTTACTATTGTAAATTTATTTCCATATACGTAATTTCTAAATGTTCCTATTCCAAACAATATACCTAATGCTTCTTTTTCATAAGTGTGATATTTTAGTTCAGGACCTTTTAATACTCTAGAAGCGTATGCTATGGGTTTATGTTTCCCGATTTCACCTTGTGATAATATAGCGCCTAAAGCATATCCTGATGCATCTGTAGTGATTATAAATGGTTTATCTAACTGTGGAAATTGCAATAAAGGTGCAGAGCATAGGGTGTCTTTTAGTTTATCAAAAGCCTTTTGTTTCTCTGAATCCCAAGTAAATTTTACGTCTTTTTATAATAATAACGTTAAAGGTTTTGTTATATTAGCAAAATCGTTAATAAATTTTCTGTAATAACCTGCCAAACCCAAAAATTCTCTAATGTTTTTAACTGTTTTTGGTGTTGAAAATAATTTTACTGCATCAATTTTTTTTGGATCTGCCTTGATACCCTCTTTACTTATAATATGACCTAAAAATGTCACTTCATTTTTCATAAAATCGCATTTTCTTGGTTCTAGTTTTAATCCGGCTTCCCTTAATTTTGTAGCTACTAGATTAAATTTAATATTATGTTCTTTTTCTGATTTTGCAGCTATAATTATGTCATCTATATAAACATGACATATTTTTTTATTTATTAGCTCACCAAGAGCCGTATTTGCTACCCTCATAAATGTTCGTGGTGAGTTAGTTAAGCCAAAAGGTAATACTGTAAATTCAAATCTTCCTAAAGGATGTACACTAAAAGCTGTTTTATATGTGTCTGATTCTTTCATTGGTACCCAATGAAAAGCTGAAACCATGTCTACAGTAGTAAAATATTTATTTCCGCCTAAATCATCAAAAATTTCAGTTATAGATGGTATTAAATAAGGATCTGGTATAGTTTTCTCGTTTAATTTTCTATAATCTATAACTAGTCGCCATTTTTCTTTTCCATCAGGACCTGGTTTCTTCTTAACTACAAATGCTGGAGCGTTATATGCGCTTTTAGATGGCCTTACTAAATTATTATCAATTAATTTTTGAGTTTCTGTAATAGCGATTTCTCTTGATTTATGTGGCAATGGAAATTGTTTAACATATACTGGTCTGTTATCTGTTAAATTTATCTCGTGTTGTTCTAAATTGCATTTTCCAATATTTTCTCCTTCTAACCAGAATATGTCATCATTTTTTAAAATTAAATTCTTTATATTTTGTTCTTTCTCTTCACTTAAATGATTTAAACTTATTTTACTTAATAATTCTTCTATACGATCATTTTTTTCTTCACTAATATAATTTACATTTCTATACATTAAATTTTCTTGTAATTTATGAAATTCTTCTTCATGATTATTTAATATAAAATTTTTTAAAATATCTTTTTCCATAAAATATGTTAGAAATTGTTTATCTTTATCATTAATGTTGAAATTTGTATTTTCTTCAAGTTTTAATAGAAATTGTTCATATTCTATATTCTTATTATTTTTACATTCATCTTTTTCTAAAACACAGTTGATTCCTTTCATAAAATTTTTAATATTTTCATTCTTATTCTGTAGAAATTGTGTAATCGAAAATATGTGATTATTGTCTTGCATTAGCATGATATAATGAAAAACGTTATTAACTGCTGTGTCATTAATTTCGATGTTTTCTGTACATAAATTTATCAATGAATTTTTATCGTTTTTATAATCTGTTTGAATAAAGAATTTTTTACCATTTATTTCTAAATATCCCTTGTCTAATCTCAACTTATTTTTTCTCAATACATCTATCCCTAAAATACCATCGTAAGGTATTGAAAATTTTTCAGATGCTACGTGGAAATTCGTATGCGAATTATTAATAGGAAAAGTGATTAAACCACATGTTTTAACCGGAATATCAGTAATTCCTGACAAATATATTTTAAGAGGAGGTCGAGTATATCTGTCCTTTTCTAATCAAAAAATTGATTTATTCACAAAAATTAATAATTTTAGCAAAAAATAAGAAGAAAGCCCCATCTCGTATAATAAAAAGCAAGATTTTCTTTTATGAGGAAAAATTATTTTTATCGCTTCGTTTTTAAGAAAACCTTGAATAACTGAATTGTCCACCCTAACATCTATTTTTTAAGTTTTTCAAGGTTTTCTTCAAAACAAATCGATAAAAATAATTTTTCCTCATCAAAGAAAATCTTGCTTTTTATTATACGAGATGGGGCTATCTCCTCATTTTTTGCTACAATTATTAATTTTTGCATAAAAATTAATTCTTTGATTAGAAAAGGACAGAGATATACGACCTGCTCTTAATATTATTATTGATAGAATTTTGTGGTACTAATTTTTCTTTTATGATGTTAAGTTGGGCACCTGTATCTATTAATAATTTACATAAATCATTTGTATACGGATTTCGTATCTCGATAAATTGTAATGTGTCACCTAGTTTAAATATATGAATTGGTATATTATTATTATCATTAATGTTTTCAGTTTTAAATTGTATAATTTTTTCCAATTCATTGTTCGCTATATTTCTTTCATTATATAATTTTATTGTTGTTGAATCATTTTTTATTTCTGGTTTAAATTCCATTGCATTATGTAAAGTTTCTTTTTGTTCAATAATTTTAACGTACTCATTATTAGTTTCATTTTCATTAAACTCATCACATACTTCGAAGTCATAATCGATTTCGTGTGTTCTTGCAAAAAATTGAATGTCAATATAATTCTTGAGCGACTTTTGTTGCGAAACTCGTCTTGTACGCTCTTTCCAAGTCGAGTTTATGCGTTTCCCTGTATATGAGCTGATGTGTTCAATTTAGCTTGACATTCTTCCTCTGTGTGATTCATGCTTTTGCAAAATGTGCAAAATTTACTCAACTTACTTTCTATATTCTTTAATGTAAAGCATGAATCGATTGAATGTCCTAATTTTTTACAATATGGGCATTGTGAATTTTGATTTGCGTTTTGAGGTTTTTTGTATTGTATTCTTCTACATTCCTCTATATTATGCCCTCTATTTTTGCAATATTTACAAAATTTCATTTGAATTCGTTGTCCATATGAATTATTATTTCTGTTATTTCCGACGAACATTTCATTCTGATTCAAATTATTTTGACCGATGTTATTATTTCTGCATTCTTTACCTGAGTGACCCCATTTGTCACATAATTGACATCGTATTTGATTATCTGGTTTAGCCTGATTTAAAAATATCTTAAATTTTTCACATTCAATAGTATTGTGTTCACTGTTACACAGATTGCATATTTGCGTAGGTGTATTACTTTTTTCTGTAATTTGATTACACAAGTTGGTATTATGTCCGTTCTTATTGCATTTCAAGCATAATTCATATTTTTGTATGATTGGACAGTGGCCTATTTGATGATTATTTTCCTGGCAATATTGGCAATAATATTCATTGTCTTCTAAATATTTACACATGCTTCTTGAATGACCTACTTGATTACAAAACTTGCATATTAATATAATTTTATCTTTTGCATTTGTGCATTTAAATGATGGATGAGTTGGCTGTTTGCAATATATGCAGCCTGCATTGTTGCAACATAATGCCTCATGATCTATGTCTTTACATATTTGACAGCATTGAATTTTTTTAGGTTTATCTTCAAAAATTTCACTATACATGATTTTCTGTCTAGACGAATTTGTCTTTATCCTAATATCCTTCTGTTTCTCCTGTTGTTTTTCAATTTCTATTGCTTTAATGGTTGCACTTGAATAATCTGCTACTTCTCCTAATTCAAATCTGATTTCATTTTTTAATCCTTGTTTAAAATATTTTAATGTATCCTTAGCTAAATCATTTGTAAAACGTTGATAAGCATCATCTACTATACCCGCTTCATTTTGTTTTTTATCTTTAATTTTTAATGTTAACTTTGTTATTCTCTCTACATATTCAACCACTGATTCAATTTCCCCTTGTTGTATTTGTTCCAATTGTGCATATAATGAATGTAAATTATCAATTTCAGGATATAGTTTCTTTATTGTTTTGATAAAATCTGCAATACTTTCAATGTTACTACCTTTTATAGCAGTACGAATCGTTTCTGATACTTTAAATCTTATATAATTCATAAATTTCTTTTGTTCATCCGCAGTCAGCATATCTTTTGCAATTTCTAACGAATCTATGTACTTTTCCAAAGGTATATTTTTACCCGTAAATTCAGGTACTAACCTTGACACCTCTTTCAAAGAATATCCTGAAGTATTTGCCATGTTTGTATTGTTAGGCATATTATTATTATTTATTATATTATTATTTCTATTATTATTATCAAAATTTATATTTTCCAGGTTTCCAATACCTTCTATTTCGTAATAACTCTCTTGTTTAATAGAAAATTCCTCTAAGTCGTTATTTGTTTCGTCAATAGTTGTATTATTTTCTGATGAAATTGTCACGTTTTTGTCTGTTGTATTAGTATTATCAGCTAAAGTAATATTTTCTTCGTTTTCACCACTTTTTATTTCTTGATGTCCTGTCTGTTTAAATGAAAATTCCTGAGTAATCGTTAAGTGATGTATTATTTTCTGATAAAATCGTCACGTTTGTCGCTAAAGTATATTTTTGTGTAAAACTGTCTTCTTTATTATGGCTCTGTTTCGTCTTAGTAATTTGTGGAAATGTTTTTGGAATTATGCCTGTATATTTATTTGATAGCGTATTTTGTTCACTTAAATTATCTGTATTAATATTTGATTGAACGTCCGTAATTATATTTGAGAGATTATTTTCAGATGTTTCTTCTAAGGTTGTATTTGAAGTATTATTATCAACTGTTTCGTCTAAGGTTTTATTTAAATTATTACTTTCAATTGTTTGATCTAGATTTTTAGTCGGAGAGCGTGTAATTTTAGTGCTTTTGCGAAACGGATTAATATTTTCGTAGATATGTTCTCCTAAAACTGCTTGTCTAATATGATTTCTAATTCTTTCACGAATAACATTAATATTTTCGTCTTTTTTAGTAGGTATATTAAATTTTTGACAAATTTCAGATAATTGTAATTTAGAGTATGATGTTACCCACTGTGTTTTTCCTTCTTTCATATATTTTGCTATCTGATCAAAATTTATTTTATCCATTTGAAATCTTCATTATTTACTTAACAATGAAGAATTTTATTTATTTAAAATATTAAATTTTGTACATAAAATTGTAAGTTTTGAAAATTATAAATACTGCTATGTTTCTCTTTTTTTTTTTTTTAAATGCCGTTTGTAAACATACGTTATTAACAATTCTTTGACACTGACCGACTATTCTTACATAAAAGTAAGGAATTTTGCCGATTTATGTTTTAAAACTTGATATTAACTCACTGCTGTTATACCTACACGAGAGCGTACGGTAAGAAAAAGAAATTTTGCTGAGCTTGTATTTTCAAAGTTCAATACACTTGTAATGTTTTGATGACAACTGTTTATGCCGTTTGTTTACTTTGTTTAGATATCTTTAAATTTACTTTATATTCTTTTCATAAAAATTTATATGTTTTTAGTATTATTTAATATAACTCAATATTTTAAATGATATTGAATTTTTACTGTTTAGTCAACTTTCCTTTTTATTACTTTTATTAATCGTGAACTTGAAATATACTTCACTTTTAAAATTAAATTATTATGCAAAAATTATTGATATCTGGTGTAATTTCTCAATGCACTAATTAAATGATATTATTTGAAATCAGTTTATAAAAGAATTTGTAATTTTTACTTGATTTCTTATTTATAATTATTCTTGCTAAAATATAGATTTATTTATCGATTTGATGATTTTACATTTATTTTTATTAAAAAAAAATTTTTTATGTCAATTGTATTATATGATTTTAAATCGCGCAATTTCGCGTATATAAAAATTATTTCAATTACGCACCATGCGTATAATATATTAATTTTATTTTTTTTTACACTATTCGTATTTAATGATACACTTCGTGTTTAATAATTTATTTTTAATAACACTATTCCTATTTGATAATACACTTCGCGTTTAATATTTTATTTTTAATGACACTATTCGTATTTGATAATACACTTCGCATTTAATATTTTTTTTTCAATGACGCTATTCGCTTTTAATAATGCACTTCGCGTTTAATTTTATGTATATTTGTTTGATTTGTGCCTTTAATATATAATATTTTATTTGACGCACTTGGCGGTTAATTAACACACTTTTGAACACTGTATTATAAGCCCTTTGAATATATTTTTATGCACTTTATATATATATAGGTAAAGAATTATAAATTTTCTTTGATTATCCTTCAATATTTTCAATACGATTTCTCAATTAAAAAATTTGTACCGGAACCAAAATGTTAAGTCCTGGCTTGCACCAGGACTAAATAAAAGTGTGAAAATAAATGTGTATATGTTATTTAATTATATTAATGAATTGAATTAAATATATATATATAAATTATGTATGTTTAAAATATAAAGATAGAAATGTATGAATCTAGTGGTGGAAAACTCCACCAATATTTAATTGAACGAAATCGCTCTCACGATAGAATGTTATTAAAGGATAAACTTAATTCTTGAAATAAAGTGTTTATTGAATAATTATATATTCTTACCTTGTAGTATTTCTCAGTAGATTGGTGCTAGGTATGGGCAGACAAATGAATAGGCACAATATGTAATAGATCCTCGAGGTTTATTGATATTTTTTAACACTTTTGATATAATTGATTTTATGCGCGTATATATTTTAATAATTGATACATGTATATTAAATAATAGGAATTGCTTTGAAATATAAAACTTGGCGGGCAGTGTAAACGTATTACCAATAAGACACCCGGGGTAATATTCCGTTTTTTCGATGATCTCAATTTGGTTTTATACTTATCTTTGTTTATAAGATTTTATTGTCTTTTACATCAATTTTTATTTATGAATTTTCTTAAATTTTAATAATATGTTTCGTAATGTTTTTGAGATTTGTAAAATTCATTTTGAAATTTCGAAACATACGTTTCGATTCTTTTCTGATGATCTACTTAATTTCGCTTAATAATGAAATAATGCGACTGTTCAATAACTGAGGAATTTGATTTACCAATGTTAATAAAAACGATACGTTTGTGACGTAACAATAGTACAAAATAATAAATCATAATTAAAGTCAGAGGTTTCGCAAGAAAAATGAAAGCCATAAAAACAAAAATTTTGTACAATTTTACTTATTTATTAGGATTAACAGTAAGCTTAAGTAGCATATTTCATTAAACATAAAATGTTAAAAAGAAAATATTTAAAAGTATTATATTAAATATGAAAGTGTTCTATTTCTTTATAACTCTAAAGTACCAATATTGTTCATGTTCTGAACACCAAATATTATATCTTTAAAAAAGATAATATGATTCAGAAGTATGAAGTTCGATATCAAAAATGTTAGATTATTAAGACTTAATAATACTTAATACTTAGTAGCCTACAAAAAAATAATGGATGATAATCTAAGTCAGAGGTTTTATAAGAATTTTATTTTGAATGTATCTATTAAGATTAACAGTAAGCTTAAGTAGCATATTTCATTAAACATAAAATGTTAAATGTTAAAAGAAAAATATTGAAAAGTTTAATATTTTATATGAAAAACGTTTTATCTTTTATTCATGTATTTATTCCAATAATAATAAAAAAATTTATAAAATACATTCGTCTTTATTCTTTATTCATTCATATTTATTATATTTTAATTATTTCATTAACAAAATAAATATGTTTTCGCAAATACTATTTAATACTGGTTATAATTTTTTTATGAATTTTCACCATACACCATGTAAAAATACTGCTTTTTTACCGTATAGTATGCACAATTACAGGATTACGGTAATTTTTATGCCTCACTACGTATCCTGTAATTTTACCGGTTTGACGGTATATTTACCACGCTCAGCGTAGGTTCCATCACTACCATAATTAGCGATGTAATGTTCTGGAAAATTTTTTACAGTGTAAACGGTACTTGCAGAGCACATAATTATTAGCAAAAATTTTATAAGGAGAATTAATTAGGAAATATGATTATTTTTATGAAAATAACATGGTAATTCTATAATTTGCTGTTTTTTTATGAGATAAAGTACTTGCCATGAATAAATTGCATTATAAGGATAATTTCTCACATAAATAAAATATCTATTATCTTCTGCAGTATATAGATTTGGAGTATCCATGTACGCTGAAAATAAATACAATTAGGTCTTTGCGCATATCTACTAGACAGCCTAGAGGGGATAGATTATCTAGAAAATCGTTGAAGGAAGAGGGGATCAGTGAACTCCAGCTCAGGCAGCGAGAGGATCATTCTCTTTGTCATCGCTTTAAATTTCATACATACCACGCCTAAGTTAACTTTTGATTTGCTTTTTCTTTTTAAAAGTAAGAAGGAAACATGATTTTTTTTGTTTGTTTTTTCGAGTTTTCAATTTTATACTTAATTACTTTTTTTTTGTATAAATAATCAAAGGAATATTCAAATAAAGAAAAGAGGAAAAATTAGATAAATCGAATCAATATTTCGTGAGTGAACTCAAATTGATTGTTTTTTTTTGTGCTTATCAGTAATCCTGCGTATAAGAACGATCTTTGCAGGATGAGTTGTAATAAATCTTAGTTGAAAATAGAGTCAGTGTGATAACCTCATTACTAACCAATATAATAAAATAAAAAAAATATTTTTTTTGTGCTAAAAGACTAGATCTTCGGCCGAAAAGCCCCGAGAGGTGACTTTATTTGTGGATAAAGTTGCTGCACATCGCACAAAAAGCCTAATGGTGATAGGCTTAAAACGGTGCTAAATAGCTGCCCTTCCCTGTGGACATCAAGTACATTCATGTACCTGGTGAAGTATAGGTTACCATACGCCAGGGATTGGGGCTTATTTTGTTTGTTTCGGGTTATATCCGATTAAATATTGCACTCGATCAACCCTAACGAGAAGAGTTAAAAAACCAATGAAAGAAAAAACGAAAAAAATTGAGATTGGTTCTTTTTTTTATAATTGAAAGATTTTTCTTTTTGTAAAATTCAATTAAATTAAATTTTTATGTCTCATTTTTTCTAATGTTGAATTTAGATATTCAGAGATAGTATTTTTATTATGAGATTTTTAGTTTGTCAAATTAATTTAATTTACTAATTTGTAGTATTGTCAAAATTAATTAAAATTAATTATCCAATATATGAGTAACTAAGAATTCTTTTTATTAACTAACTAAAGTTTTTATTTGATTATAAAAATAAATGAGAATATTTTTCAAAAAGATGTCAAATATGTGACCAAGTCAAACAAAAAGATAGCGTTCTTAATTTCACAAACCATTGTAACGTTTCTTCCTATTATACGATTTATTAATTGATTTTAATAATTAATTTCTTATTTCATAGCGAGGAATTCTTTTTGTATGTAACTATTCAGTTTAGAGAATCGTTACAAGCTAGCGTGCCATACCTAGCTTGTGCAGACTCTTTGTATTGTTTTATTATTTTTGTTGAGAATCGTTTATAGCTCGAGCGCCTTGCCTAGCTACAGCAGACTCTCTTATTTAATGTTTTGTTAATAATTATTTGAAGTGTTAAGTGAAAAGCCCATTATTGTTAAGAACCAAACGCCTTAACATCCGGGGCTTAGCACAGGGTTAATAGGAAAGGAATGTTGCTTGCTTGGATAAGCTCTTTATTGTTATATGCTATACAACTTAAGGTACAACGGCACAGTAGAAGAGCCGATCCAAGAGTGACGAGAGTCACGAGCTCCACGCACTGCTTGCATCAGCTCTCTTTGGTATCCCTTCCACTCCTCTACTAAAGTAGAAGAGTGGAACAGAGACCCGTGCACTTACACATGCAAGAGCATGTGCACGTTCACGCGCGATTGTATGTTCAACCACTTCGGTCTTTTTTGGCGTTTGCGCGCGCATCTTCGAGTATAGTACGGTTTCATATGTCAATTTTATGTGTGTCGTATATTGAGTGTTAAATTGCATGTTAATCTATGTTCTGTCCAATATATATGAATAATTAAAAATTTTTATGTAACATCAAATCGACGAACCCTATGGAGGGTTCGTCGGCGAGTATAATAACTTTATAGAAAAGAAGACAAGATTGGTAACGTTTATTGAGATTCAATCTTTTTTTGCTGCTTATCTGTAATAATTAGTTAAAGAGTAATATATACATATATTTATTTTGATAAGAAAATCGAAAGGTAAGACTAATTAGTAAAACAAAAATTAAATATTAAATTAAGTCTGATAGTCACAAATTTTCCAATCTTGCTATATCTTACTATTTGACGTTACAAAATAATATCCAACTATCTATAAATATTCATATTAAATTTAAAAATTTTATTCAAAATTTATATGAGCCGTTATATAGCTTCCTCAGATAGAATTGAAAATTTTTTGCATATAAAATACCATTTAATTACAAAAAGAAATTTCAAATTCTATCTCTGAAATATTTTTACACTAAATGCTATATGATTAATTGTTTATATTTATTGTTATAATATATATCAACTTTTAATCAGGATAAGCTCAATTCGTAAATATAAACATTCAATCATATTTACAAACTAATATGATTTTTATTCTCAATTATCGTTTCATTATTTTAATCAATTTTATTAATCTAAAATCTGAATTGTTTATAATTTAAACATTTATTTAGTTTAAAGAAGTTACAGACTTATCAGGAAATTTTACTTCTTTCAAATATAATTTAAACTATTTTGTTTTTAAATAAATGGACGAATGAGTGATTAAATTACTTAATTCTATCGATATTCAAACTACTCTAAAATCTTTTGTAGCCTCCCACTAAAAGATGAGGTTTAAGTATTATCTTTTTATCATAAATAAACAATCAAATAAATATTTAATCGCATTTTCTAATAATTATTTGCCTTAATTATAAACAAAGAATTTTCGATAAGGCTGATTCCATTTCAAATCGAACAGTCAGTACACACTCAAGTCACCAATTACTGCACTAATGGAGTATGTTATTCTACCCTAAAAATAAGGCTATACGTATTTTTTTATTTTGCTGAAATATCAAAATTGCATCAGATATGCACTTTTGAAAATTGCATACAAAAACTAAATGTTAAAACTGAAAAGGTTGAGAATAACTTTAGAGGGCTATCGTTTTACCAATTTTCAATGAATTTTGGTAAATCTTATTTTGTTTTATTATGTTTTAAGCCCTCTTTAATTCAGTGCAAGAAATTTCAGAAAAGACTAAAAAATGACTAAGATATGTGCATTTTACCAAAAAATGCACTTTTTATACACATGCATTTTTCTCGAAAAACCCATTTTTTTTTTTGCTGAAATTTTTTGTGCTCATAGAGGACCAAATTACCTATCTAATAATACTTGGTTGATCCCGTACTTATTTGTTTGAAGCGAGAAAAAAAATTTACAAATTTTATTGGTGAAAATTTTTTGTATATACGTTCGAAAGTCTTAAGCAATGTTCATTCCAACGCTGTCGCATGCTCTTCCATTATTTGTTTACCTTTGTATGCATGTATATATCATCAATAGTGATATATACATATATATATATATATGAAAATTCGTAATATAAAAATAAATATTAAAAAATGGAAAATAATAATTCTATTCGTGTATATCTATATTATGTATGTTTCGATGTACAGACAATAAGAGGCTCATTCGCGGACAAATACCTCGCGTAACCAAAACAGCATATTAGAATTGTTATATACAAGCTAGTTATTCTTACGTCTGCTTTAAAAGATACTTTTCGGACTTGTGAAAAAGTAAACAAAACTCTGCAATTACGATGTCCGAAATTCACTCTTCTACAAGAATTCGATTTCCCGATTTTTTTCAAATGCATAAGAAGGTAGTTTATAAAAGCAGAAATTTACGTTTTAGACCGTTGGAAGATTTGGCCATTAATTTGGCACAGCTTTATCCAGATTTAAAGATACTGCCCTCTACTAATGTATGCAAAAATTGCCATGAACGCATATCAAAAATGATTTTAAGTGATCTTGAATCTACATCTGAAAATGAAATCACTGAACTTTTTAGCGAAAAACATGATGATTTTATCCCCAAGACACCCGAACGAATACAGGAATTAAACAGGAGTATTAATACAATTTTACCTCAATGCGTCTCGCCGCTAAAAAGAAAAACTGCAATACCTAAAAATTTAACAGAAAATTACGTATCTAAAAAGAAAAAATCTTTAATTTCAGCTTCTTCTGCTACTGTCGGGAGTAAATTAGAAGATGCGTATGGCATTTCAGTTGAATCAATAGAATCGGACAAAAGTTCGACTGAAAACTATTGGAACAAATTTGTAGCAAATTTTAAATCGGCTTTAGAAAAATGTTCTTCTGTTTCGGAGAAACTAAAACTTCTAACTCTACTACCTTCAAAATTAAGCAAAATAAAAATTTGCTCACTACTCCCGAATATAAGCGAGTATATGATAAATAAATCAAGGAATCTCGTGAAAAATAAAGGAGTTTATTCGGAGCCAGATTCATATACTGGTCATCCTATTGATGAAAGTACAAAAAATATCCTATGGAATATTTTTTAAATGATGATTTTAATTGTAGTAGACAAAGTCCAAATAAATCTGATGTTGTTACTGTTAAAGTTAATAATACAAAAACTAAAAAAGTTGAACGGTTTCTTACTCGAAGCTTAAAAGAAACATATAGTCAATTAAGACAAGAAAATCCAAACTTACAAATAGAAAAATCGAAATTCTATAGTCTAAGACCAAGTTTCGTCTTAACAAGCCCTGTGAAGGAAACTTGTCTTTGTGTACATTGCGAAAATTTTGAACTGTTTCTTACAAGTTTAATTCGTTTTAGAGGCGATAATAATTCTGAATTAGATTTAATTCGTTCAGAAATAACTAACGCAATGTTGTGTTCTGAACCATCTGATTCGTGTTTCTTGGAAGAATGCAATCATTGCCCCGGTAGTGAGGGTATCACATTAAAATTGTTAAAACTGAAAGAAAATTGTGAAGATGAAATTACGTTTGCTTTGTGGGATAATGGTAAACTTATCAAACGAACAGTAAGCTTATCAGTTTTTAAAGAAAAATTTTCAATCTGCGCACTAAAAGCAAGTACTCGCGTATACATAAAAAATATTCAACGTGAAGCTATAAAAAAAGAAAAAGAAGAAGGTAAAGCTGATCCTACTAAGTTAATTATCCACGTTGATTTTGCAGAAAATTGGTCTGTAATGAATAATAAAGCGGTTCAAGGAAATCATTGGGTAAATAACCAAATTTCTATTTTTACTGCAGTCTGTTACCAAGGAGAGATAACGCAAAGCTTTGCGATCATTAGTGACGACAAAAAGCATGATACTGCATATGCGCTATTAGCAATAAATAAAATTATCGATCTTATGAAAAATGATTTAGTTACTAAAGTCACTATTATATCAGATGGAGCTGCAAGCCAATTTAAAAATTGTTTTCAGCTACATGAATTCAAACATTTTTCTTATCAAATAAAATGGTTATTTTCTGCGACTGGTCATGGGAAAGGAGCCGTTGATGGAATAGGTGGGCCTCTAAAGCATTATGCTACTTCACATAACTTAAAAAGAGTTCATGAAGAATCGATACAAAATGTTGACGATTTTATAAATTGGGTTCAAAAGTACACCAGTGCAATCAAAATCATATTATTACCAATAAATGAGATTGAAAAATTTAGAAAAGAAAAAAATATTGAATGGAGTACAGTTCCTAAATATAATGGAATTCAAAAAAGTCATATGTGGTTAAAACAACTTGGGGAATTGAAATCGCATATATTTGTTGGCAGAACAGCTATCCATGCACTGACTAAAGTGAAAGACAAGAAAAAAAAAGTCAAACGTCGAAAGGCTACACTTAGAACTAAAAATAAGAAGTGCAAAAATAAAAAAAAGTAATTATTTATAATTATATTTTTGACGCATCCCAACAGTGAGAGGCAAGGGGAACTCACTTTAAAAAAGCACCCCGAAGGGAACAGAAACCTTCTACGTCCACGTCGTTGTTCCTGGGTAATGCTAAAAGAAGGATAGTGTTTAAATCTACATTGCTTAAAATTTCCGAACGTATATACAAAAATTTTTCACCAATAAAATTTGTGAATTTTTTTTCTCGCTTCAAACAAATAAGTACGGGATAAACCAAGTATTATTAGATAGGTAATTTGGTCCTCTATGAGCACAAAAAATTTCAGCAAAAAAAAAAAATGGGTTTTTCGAGAAAAATGCATGTGTATAAAAAGTGCATTTTTTGGTAAAATGCACATATCTTAGTCATTTTTTAGTCTTTTTTGAAATTTCTTGCACTGAATTAAAGAGGGCTTAAAACATAATAAAACAAAATAAGATTTACCAAAATTCATTGAAAATTGGTAAAACGATAGCCCTCTAAAGTTATTCTCAACCTTTTCAGTTTTAACATTTAGTTTTTGTATGCAATTTTCAAAAGTGCATATCTGATGCAATTTCGATATTTCAGCAAAATAAAAAAATACGTATAGCCTTATTTTTAGGGTAGAATAACATACTCCATTAGCGCAGTAATTGGTGACTTGAGTGTATACTGACTGTTCGATTTGAAATGGAATCGGCCATAACTAAGCTAAACCTTCTCACAGCCTCTCTCTTAAGATAAAATTAAAATTCCTTTAGAATCGTTGGATGGAAGTACAGAATAGCTCTCGTTGTTATTATTCAGAAAACTTTATTACACACTTAACAAAAAGGAAACTTTATAATTTAACTAAAGAAAAAGAAAATCAGTGTATATATAACAGTATTGTATCTCTCTGTCAGAAAAGTGTTGAACACGTTAGGATCGATATGACCGTCACCACACACAAGAAGAGAATGAGAGTTGTAGGGGAGAGGCATTCAGCCTACATCTGAAAATGAAATCACTGAACTTTTTAGTGGAAAAGATGATGATTTTATTCCAAACAATGACATCCGAACAAATAGAGGAATTAAACAAGAGTTTTAATACAGTTTCACCTGGATGCATCTCACCCCTAAAAAGAAAAACTGTAATACCTGAAAATTTAAGGGAAAAT
Organism: Anastatus disparis; assembly: GCA_017163975.1. Taxonomy (NCBI): domain Eukaryota; kingdom Metazoa; phylum Arthropoda; class Insecta; order Hymenoptera; family Eupelmidae; genus Anastatus; species Anastatus disparis. The sequence continues at coordinate 2,177,696 of JAFFSR010000329.1, read as the reverse complement.
TACGTATCTAAAAAGAAAAAATCCTTAATTTCAGCTAGCAATCAATAAAATTATCGATCTTATGAAAAATGATTTTTTAGCTACTCAAGTCACTATCATATCAGATGAAGCTCCAAGCCAATTTAAAAACCGTTTTAAGCTACATGAATTCAAACATTTTTCATATGAAATGAAATGGTTATTTTCTGCGACTGGCCTTGGTAAATCAGCCGTTGATGGAATAGGTGAGCTTCTAAAACATCATGCTACTTCACATAACTTAAAAAGAGTTCATGAAGAATCGATACAAAATGCTGACGATTTTATAAATTGGGCTCAAAATTACACTTATGCAATCACAATCATTTTATTACCAATAAATAAGATTGAAAAATTCAGAAAAGAAAAAAATATTGAATGAAGTAGAGTTTCTCAGTGTAATGGAATTCAAAAAAGTCAAATGTGGTTAAAGCAACTTGGGGAATTGAAATCACATATATTTACTAACAGAACAACTATAGATGCACTGACTGAAGTGAAAGACAAGAAAAAAAAAGTCAAACGTCGTGAGGCTACATGTTACGTCGTAACATATTCTCTCATAAATGTGTGCATGTGTGATTTGTCGCGTGAGAACAACGAGAGAGATGTCAGCACGTCTCAGCCACCTTCCCCCTTCCTTTCTTTTAAGAAAGGTCCACTCAAGTTAAGAAGAAAGATTGATGCCTTTTCTTTCTTTTAGTAAGTGTTTTAGTTCTAATCGGCATCCCTTTATGTACACATCTCTCTTGTTTTTCTCGTGCTGGCTACGTTATAACTTGTTGAATACATTCGCATATTCTTTACCGATTACTTAAACATTTATTCCAACAGCAATTAAACAACTGCGAAATTTATCTATTATTTACAACTAGTAAATAATCATTTATTAAACGCAAAATAAACGACTTATCGTCGTGCGCACGACAACCCAAAGCGGCTACAACTATATAGCCACTGATCGCAAATCGCCTTTTTGGCACTAAAATCTGATGAAATCAGAATATTAAACTCTTCGATCGAAGTTTGACTATTTTTAATGTAGGTGTAATTTTTAGGTAAAAATTACGCTTACATTAAAATTAGTCAAACAGCTTTATAAAGAAGAGCACATGTACCAGGATAGGCTCAAACTTTTGTATTTACCGTATTTATTATGCTCTGAAAACTTGAGAATGATCGAAAGTATGCACCTTTTTTTGTAGCTCAAGAAACACACGTAGAAAAATATTTAAAAAAGTATCATTTTTGACGTATAAAATTCTATATCGTGAAGGGCAATATTCTAATCGATACCAAAATTTAATTACATATTCTACTTTAAAAAACTAGTAATTTAAGCCCTTATTGAAGTTTGTGCCACCCCAGAAACTTGCATTATAGACTTTTGAATTGTTAAAAATCGAGTGACAAAAATGAATGAAGTTTTTGAGAATCGCCCATATAACAAAAAAAGGTTTACCAGAATTCATTGAAAATTAGTAAAACGATAGCCCTCTAAAGTTATTGTCAACTTTTTCAGTTTGAACATTTAGTTTTTGTATGCAATTTCCAAATGTGCATATCACATACAATTTTGATATTTCAGCAAAAAAAAATAATACGTGTCTTATTTTCAGAGTAGAATAACACACTCCATCAGTGCAGTGATTGGTGACTTGAGTGTATACAGGCTGTTTGATTTAAAATAGAATCAGCCATAATGAAAATTTTTTTCAATATTTTTAAAATTTTTTTAAATTAAAACTACTTTAAGAAAATCGATTTTCAAAAGTCATTCTTCTTTTGGCAGTTAAAAATAATTCTCATGTAAATTTCAAAGCGAATTTATGAAATAACACAGGCCCACAAAATGAAAAAAAATGTCTGAACTTTTGACCGGACATACATATTCCCATGTATTTCTCGACGCTGAATCCGAATCTGTAATAAAAATATAGGGTTTTCCTACCTTTTCTCAGAGTTTTATTGAAAAAACCTCATTTTTTACGGTTTTTTGCGGTTTTTCGAGTCTAGAAAAAACAAATCATGAGATACGGTTAATTGGACTTCAAAATCGAATTCTACGGGAAAAAATACACGGAAAACCATACCTTCAAATTTTTTTAACGCGATTCTAGTCCTCTGTATGGGGCTGAAAAGATGAGGAAATCGGTAAAAGTCGAAATTTTGCCTAAAATAGATTTAAACAATATTAAAATTTAATCATGCGTCTTTTGAAGAGTCGATAAACATTGGAAATACTATCCTGGGGGTTTTTCAGATTGCTGATCATGAATTTGAAGTCAGATTGTGTAAAAACTACTTCTAGAGGGCGGTGACAAGAACTGTATATGGTAAATTTATCGATTTTTTAAAAATTTTACGTCTGAAATACTAATTTTAGAGTCTTTCACAGCATTGACTGTAAATTCAAGATATTAACTTAGCCTATTGTGTACGTTGAACTTAACATTTTGTCTATGTTTGTCTCTCTCTCTCTCTCTCTCTCTCTCTTCCGATGTTTTTTTTAAATTGGCTTACGCTTACGTACACGTTTCTCTTCGAATGACCGATGTAGTGGATTTCTGACACGTTTTTGTCCTTTTTCGCAGCTGTTTCTCTTTTTATCATCCAGCAGTAATCTGCTAACATGTTGATACCCCAGTTTCCTTGAAATCTACGTTCAAACTCCTTTAAATCTTGGTGAAATCGTTCACCATGCTCTTCACTAAAGTCTCCGTTATTTTCAGGAAACTGATCAACGTGTGAATCAAGAAAATGAAGTTTTAAGTTCATTAGACAACCCAATTTTTCAAAATTACGTACTATTCTTTTCACAATAGCTTTATAATTCGTGTCTTTGGCATTACCCAAAAATTTCGTCGATACCTCTTTAAAACTTAACCATGCTGCCTTTTCAACATCAGTCATGCTTTGTTCAAAGTTTTCGTCTCTAAATAAAGTTCGGATTTCAGGACCATCAAAAATACCTTCATTTAATTTAGCATCAGATTTATGGGGAAATACTTTGCTTATATATTGGAAGCATTGACCGTCCTTGTCCAAAGCTTTAACTAATTGCTTTATCAATCCAAGCTTTATATGCAGAGGCGGTATCAAAATTTTCGAAGGATTAACGAGTGGATCTTTTATAACATTCTGTTTTCCAGGTTCAAACGATTCTCTTGATGGCCAAATTTTCTTTTTATAGTGTTTTTCTCTATCTCTGCTATCAAACATGCATAAATAACATGGGTACTTCGTAAATCCAGATTGTTGTCCAAGTATCATAGATAAAATCTTTAAATCGCCACATATTTGCCATTTATGTTCTCTATATTTTATTTTCGTTAAAAGTAGTTCAAGATTGGAATACTCTTCTTTAAGTACTGTTGAATGTGCTAATGGTATAGGAGCATATTTATTTGTGATATTGAGGAGTACTGCTTTAAGGCTGCGCTTTGATGAATCAATGAATAGTCGCCAATTTTCAGGTTTGTATATGTTGGGTTTCAATTCATCAATAAGACCTTTCACGTCCGTGCAATAAACCATATTAGAATCATTCTTGAAATAATTTCTAAAGCGCTCTTCTCGATTACGATATGCACATACTTTAGTACCCTTTGTCAACATATTTCGTCTCTTAAACTCTGAAGCCATAAACTCTGATTGTTCCTTAGATAAACCACTCTTTCTAAATAAATCGTTCAGACTTTTTTGATCAAACTTTTCAACAGTTCGTTCTTCACCCTTAGGAATATACTCTTCATCACTATCCAGAGAATGTTCTTCAGGTGAACTTAGATCTTCTTCATTTGGTGTGTTTGTGTCAGAGACAATTTGATCTGTCAATTTTTATTTATACTTATTCTGTTGTAAAACTGGGTACTGTTGTTTAGAAATGAATTCGGTTTCATTTTAAAGCTCCGTTCAGTTAATCACTGTTGTACACTGTCATTGATCTTAAAGCATTGTTTATAAACGAATGGGACTTATGATCTTTTTCCAAAGCTATATATATATATATATATATATATATATATATATATATATATCAGTACTCTATAAGGGTACCTAAAAAAAACCTGCTGCTGCGAAGTATTGGTCACGATGACAACTGCCCTGAAAATGGGATGTGTAGAATGATTCGGTGTACTCAATACTTTGCAGTAACGAACCCAGCGAAGGCGCGCTGTCCTGCAGGGGAGCACTAGGATGTGAGAATGATGCCGTAGTGTGTCCGACGACGAGTTGACATTGTCCTTGTCAAAGTCGGAAAGCTCTCATACTTAGGCCTGGGGAGGTATGAGAGTTATCACCCCTAGGACGGCGGACTCACCTGCGATCGGAACAGGATTCCTAGTGTGTGGGGTTTAATTCAACAATATGGCTAATTCAAATTTTCAACCTTTTTTAAACTGCGCTGGTACATCCAATAACAGTTTTAACCATACGTGTAATGGATCTCAAGATAATTTCTGTTATGTATGTTCAGAATATATTGGACAACGAAACAAAAGAAAAATCACAGATAATATTAATTTTATCTATCAAAAATGTTTTGATATTGAGATTTCTCAACAGGATAAAATTTGGGTTCCTCATTATATATGTGCTTCATGTTATGCCATGATGAATCGATACAACACCAGTCAGGCTAGGTCCAAATTAAAATTTACTATACCTACAAAGTGGAAGGAACCAAAAGATGAAAATGATTGCTATTTTTGTTTAACAAAGATACAAGGTTTAGACAAGATACAGAAAAAAGGAATAGTATATCCTAATACTTCTTGTATAGAATTTCCATCCAAGAATTTTATAGATATTTTTGAAAATAAAGATTCGAGAGATAGTTTTACAACAGGCTTAGGGAATCTAAATGTAGATGAAAACTCGACAGATAAAACAACTGAAAATCTGATTGCCGCAGACGGAAGCTCATCAAATGAAGAAGATCTAAGTTTACCTGAAGAACATTCTCTGGATAGTGATGAAGAGTATATTCCTAAGGGTGAAGAACGAACTGTTGAAAAGTTTGATCAAAAAAGTCTGAACGATTTATTTAGAAAGAGTGGTTTATCTAAGGAACAATCAGAGTTTATGGCTTCAGAGTTTAAGAGACGAAATATGTTGACAAAGGGTACTAAAGTATGTGCATATCGTAATCGAGAAGAGCGCTTTAGAAATTATTTCAAGAATGATTCTAATATGGTTTATTGCACGGACGTGAAAGGTCTTATTGATGAATTGAAACCCAACATATACAAACCTGAAAATTGGCGACTATTCATTGATTCATCAAAGCGCAGACTTAAAGCAGTACTCCTCAATATCACAAATAAATATGCTCCTATACCATTAGCACATTCAACAGTACTTAAAGAAGAGTATTCCAATCTTGAACTACTTTTAACGAAAATAAAATATAGAGAACATAAATGGCAAATATGTGGCGATTTAAAGATTTTATCTATGATACTTGGACAACAATCTGGATTTACGAAGTACCCATGTTATTTATGCATGTTTGATAGCAGAGATAGAGAAAAACACTATAAAAAGAAAATTTGGCCATCAAGAGAACCGTTTGAACCTGGAAAACAGAATGTTATAAAAGATCCACTCGTTAATCCTTCGAAAATTTTGATACCGCCTCTGCATATAAAGCTTGGATTGATAAAGCAATTAGTTAAAGCTTTGGACAAGGACGGTCAATGCTTCCAATATATAAGCAAAGTATTTCCCCATAAATCTGATGCTAAATTAAATGAAGGTATTTTTGATGGTCCTGAAATCCGAACTTTATTTAGAGACGAAAACTTTGAACAAAGCATGACTGATGTTGAAAAGGCAGCATGGTTGAGTTTTAAAGAGGTATCGACGGAATTTTTGGGTAATGCCAAAGACACGAATTATAAAGCTATTGTGAAAAGAATGGTACGTAATTTTGAAAAATTGGGTTGTCTAATGAACTTAAAACTTCATTTTCTTGATTCACACGTTGATCAGTTTCCTGAAAATAACGGAGACTTTAGTGAAGAGCATGGTGAACGATTTCACCAAGATTTAAAGGAGTTTGAACGTAGATTTCAAGGAAACTGGGGTATCAACATGTTAGCAGATTACTGCTGGATGATAAAAAGAGAAACAGCTGCGAAAAAAGGACAAAAACGTGTCAGAAATCCACTACATCGGTCATTCGAAGAGAAACGTGTACGTAAGCGTAAGCCAATTTAAAAAAAACATCGGAAGAGAGAGAGAGAGAGAGAGAGAGAGAGACAAACATAGACAAAATGTTAAGTTCAACGTACACAATAGGCTAAGTTAATATCTTGAATTTACAGTCAATGCTGTGAAAGACTCTAAAATTAGTATTTCAGACGTAAAATTTTTAAAAAATCGATAAATTTACCATATACAGTTCTTGTCACCGCCCTCTAGAAGTAGTTTTTACACAATCTGACTTCAAATTCATGATCAGCAATCTGAAAAACCCCCAGGATAGTATTTCCAATGTTTATCGACTCTTCAAAAGACGCATGATTAAATTTTAATATTGTTTAAATCCATTTTAGGCAAAATTTCGACTTTTACCAATTTCCTCATCTTTTCAGCCCCATACAGAGGACTAGAATCGCGTTAAAAAAATTTGAAGGTATGGTTTTCCGTGTATTTTTTCCCGTAGAATTCGATTTTGAAGTCCAATTAACCGTATCTCATGATTTGTTTTTTCTAGACTCGAAAAACCGCAAAAAAACCGTAAAAAATGAGGTTTTTTCAATAAAACTCTGAGGAAAGGTAGGAAAACCCGATATTTTTATTACAGATTCGGATTCAGCGTCAAAAAATACATGGGAATATGTATGTCCGGTCAAAAGTTCAGACATTTTTTTTCATTTTGTGGGCCTGTGTAATTTACGTAAAATAAAAAAAAAATGAAATATCGAAATTTTTTTCTTAATTTCTGAAATGGTTATAAAATTGAAACTACACTGAGGGAAACTAATTTTCAATAGCTCTTCGTCTACTTAGACAAAATAATAGATAGTATGTAAAATTTAAAGCAAATCCATTGAGCAGTTTTCGAGATCTAATTGGCTAAATAAATACAATATTTATTTACGAAATTTCTTTTTCAAAATTTTCAAAATGCAAAAAAATTGAAACTACGCTAGGAAAATCAATTTTCGAAAATTTCCCTTCTTTTGGCAGTTGCAAATTATTCCCCTGCAAATTTTCAAACAATTCTATTGAGTACTTTACGTAGAATAAATAAAAAAAAAGAATTTTCAAAATCTTTGAAATTCTTTAAAATTGTAACTACTTAAAGGAAATTATTTTTCAAAAGTTTGTTTTCGTCAGAAGGTAGCGAATTAATTGTATACGAATTTGGGAGAAAATTTATTGAATGTTTTACGTAAAATATAAAAATGATTTTGATAATTTTCAAAATACTCTAAAATTAAAACTGCGCTGAGAAAATTAGTTTCCAAAATATTGTTCTCTTCGAAAAATAACGAATAACTTGTATACAAATTTTGGAGCAAATCCATCGAGTAACTTACGTAAAACATAAGAGAAATGGAAAATACAAATTGAAAAAAAAATTTTCAGAATGCTCTAAAATTAAAACTACTTTCTCTTCTTTTGGCAATTGCAAAGAACTTTTATGCAAAATTTTAAGTAAATTCATCGTGTAGTTTGCGTAAAATCCCTAGTGGAAATCAGTTTTACTAATAACAGCAAGCAAATGCTAAAAACTGTTATAAATAGTTTGGTTTGAGACAGAAGTAGCGGCTATTTGCAGTTAATAGTTGTTAACGCACTTCAATATCGTGCTGGATATTCTTCCTCCTCCCCCCTCTCTTTCTTTTTCAAATCACGCGACTTACTAAGCATCGTTTAGAATCTTTTTGATCGTTAGGATCAGTATTCACTCGAGCCTTCCTCAAGTCCCTTTAAGCACTGAATATATATATATATATATATATATATATATATATATATATATACAAAAAGCTATATTCTATTATTAATATTTTATATATATATATAAAATATTAATAATAGAATATAGCTTTTTGTTTTAAGTTAAATCAAGTTTTCTTTATTTCTTGCACCTTAACTCCAACAAATTCTTATTTATTTTATAGTCTTGGCTTACCTAATTTTAATTAAGAAATAGATTACAAAGGCGAAAACATTGGTAGCAGAGCGTGGTTGGAAGTTACTTACACGTGTTAATATAATTGAAGTGAGGTGCGTTTAAGAGTGAAATAAAAAGGAAATCATTGCATCAGCCGTTCATATTTTACGGGCTACAGAACAACGGTGGAATACATAGGAGTACAAGGACTTGCGCATCACGTACTGGAAGGCTCACGAGACGCCGCTGCCAAGAGTAATATTCTGTTGGAAGTAGATAAGCTATAGGCATACTGGATCATGTTCCTTCTGGATCACCCCCTCTCTCCTCAAAGTGATCCAGAAAGTACGCATTGTAGATCACCTCAGTGATCTAGAATCCGAAAGTGATCCAGAACGCCTATAGCGTTTTCTACTACTTTTTTTTTTTTTCTTTTTTTCGTCTTTTTTTCTTACAAATGATTTTCTGAGAGATAGAATAATTTCATGAGTTTGACATTGTGTAGTGCACAGACAGTTTTATAAATTGGATTATGGTTTGTGCATATGGTAACACACTTGAAAGATGGTTTTGATGAATAGCCGTATTGATTGATATTATAAGCAGGAAACTTGAATCGTAACAGCCATTTACGTTTGAATTCATTCAGAACAAAAGTTTTTGTAGCATTATGTAAATGTTCACGGAGTAAGTTTGCAATTTGAGAGTAGTCAAGCCCATCAGTATTCCAAGCTATTCCGTGATTATGTTTGAGGCGAATGTTTTCTTCTTGTAATTCGTCAGAAAGCCTTTTCCATGAAAAAGGTTTTTTGGACAGATGAACAATGGGATCACCACTGTCGTTGAGAGGAATGATTGCTATTTCCTTTAGAACATATTCACCACCCATTTGCTTAAAACCAATTATGTCTACCGCATATTCCATTTTGAAATATAAATTTTTTTACGTAAAGTGAAGATAATTCAGACAAGCTTCCGAACATCTCCACTAATAGAATTATACTGAACGATGTGATCGTGTAAGATCATGCAATAAGCTGAAGTATTAGCTGGAAAGTCAGTTTGAGCCTCAAATTCTAGACGTACATCGACAGGAGCGCTCTTTAGAGATTCGTTTTGTCGTGAGCAGTCAATAACTATGAGTGGTTCAAAGTTGATAAACTGAGACCTTGTCAACAATGGCTGTGAATCTCTTCCGTAATAGCTTTTCTGAAAATTAGCATACATATCATATAGAATAGCAAAATGATTCTTAGATATGTCAAGATTGAGATTGTTGTACGGATAATATTGCGAATTCAAGAAAAGTCTCACATTACTAATATTACAGTGGTCGAAGCGACTGGCATTTTTAGATCTTGAACCTTTTTTTCCCGATTGTAATCCAAGAATCACGAAATGTGGTTTCTCCAATTGATTTGAAGTTTTTACCGTCCAGGCGTGTTTATTTGTTGTTGGAAGAAGAGGATATTCAAATAACTCCCATGAACGAAAACTCATAGGACTAGGATTATCTTTGCCAATGAAATTTAACAGCTGGATTTTTTGTTTATCTGATGCAATAACATATGGCATTAACCACTCTATCTTTGATATTTTTATTTGATAAGGTTCATATGTGATTGCATTGTTGGCTACAGTACCTTCCTGTATTATAGCATTCAGGTCATTTCTTGATCTTGTGAGAATGAGTTCATGCTTCATATTAACAACAATTTTCTTGTAATCTTCTGCGAAGCCTAAAATCATACTTAGAGGGATAGAAACGTCAAAATTTCCATGATCATCTACAATTGTTTTGTTTGCTTCTTCAACACCAAGCCAGCCTGCATTTTCTAATGTTAGAGTCTGATTTGGATTAAATGAAGTGCATCCCTTCATGAAACTACTCAAACCAACATTTTTACTTTTATCTACCTCTACAGCATTAAGTTCATATCGAAATTTATCAAACAGATGACAAATGCCATTGTTAACGAAATTAGTTTTAGTTAGTGCTTGTCCATCCGGTTTTTGTAATTTTCCACATACATGGATGTAATTACATGATGGTATGAGGCATAAATCTTGATGCTGAATAGAAATACGGATTTCATCACTGTTATTGAAACTTAATGTGGAGTATGGTTGATGTACGTGAACCTCATAATGAGCAATAGACTCATCGAATGCGACACCTGATTGAATGCTTAGAATTTCGTCCATTTTTCTGAAAGCAGCAGAGAATGATACAATTTATCTTTTTCCACGTACTTTGAGACCTATGCTTTTAAGAAACTGGATGCTCTTCCGTGTTAACGGTTTGAGTACCTTTGGACGACTGATGGTGGGTTGACATGATGGCTGACTTATATGCACACTTGAATTATAAACGATTCCCATTATACAGATTTTATGTGAAGTCTAACAGTAATTTCCTCGGAAATTCACTAAATTTCCGTCTTGATCAACGATTCGGATTTGAAGATGATCTATACTCTTAACATTGAGTGGTAAATATATGACATGCGATGGAACTTCTATGATTTTATATCCTGGAGGAACTTTTGGGAAAAATTCATGGATCGTGTGAACTTTTTTGTCGTTGATGTAAGCACCTGTAGTAATATTACACTCTACTCTGAGTTCGTTTATTTTCAATATCTTCACAGGTAAATCAGAGCTGTGATGAATGTCTTCATGAAGAACGCGACGAGTGAAACCGAGAAGACTGCCTACTGAATCGCGAGGTCTAAGATCTATCTGATGGCTGCAATAAATTTCACTTCTGAGAGTATTGTTGTTAGCTTTCAAGGAAAACTCGATGTCTTTAGATTTCAAATCTTTTTGCAAAAATTGATTAATAGCATCAATTTCATAACTGCCAGTAGGAATAATAATAATCTTCTCTCCGTTTATATGAAGTTTATTATTCGAATCGTCAACATTGGGAATCGAGTTGAATATTAAAAGTTCAACTAAACCCAAAACAAAATTCTTATGCTGTGGTAGTTCTATTGAAGGAAAATATTGCGCTTCTAAGATAGAAGATTTGCCTGAAAGACTCAAAGTGAAACTATCTTCCATGACTGTTTGAAAAAGAATGATCCTGCTTGTCTGAAAACTCTTCTTTTATAGTCTTTCACACAAGAATTGAAGACAAAGATGTCCACAAATAAATGAGTCAAAATTTTGATATCTTTTATAGTTGTATTTCACTTCTTCCACGTTAAAATATAACATGAGATCTATAGGGGGTTTAAGATCACCAAAACTATCAAAATAAATCACTTCAGAACCTCGTTTTCGATAACATACCCAGTGAGTGCCTTTGTTTTGAAAATCATCTAAGTTAACTATAGCAGATTCGTTATGCCATGGGCCATCAGAAGGTAGATTATTTCTCATGAAAACACCTCGAAAATATGGAATTCGCATCATACGAGCATACTTTATAAGATCATAGTCAGTCAATGCACGATTTGGCAAAGTTAAATCGAAGTTTTTTTTTTTTTGACTTGACCATGACCGATATGAGGTTTCATAAATAATCCCATTCCAGTTTTATATGGTTTAAGATAGAGACCTTTTCCCAGAGCAATAGCTTCCATAGTTTTATTATGTCTCTTACTTTCTTCATAATTTTTCTGTGCAGCTTTAGCCTCATTTACTGCTTTAGCTATTCCAGCAGCTCCTCCAGCCAGAGCACCAGTTGCACTTAGTGCAGCGAACAATGGTATGAGAAAAGGCAGAGCGCCACCTATTTTTGATGGAACAGGTAGAATACGTGGAATGATAATTTTTTTCTTACCGCCAACGATCTTGAGAGCTTCACGTGCACCTTTTAAAGCGGACTGTATAACTTTGCGAGAATGTTTACTTGGTTTTAATGATTTTTTACTTGCAGTTACTAATTTACTCAATTTTACACCCATTCCTGTCTTTCCTTTTAATTTCATAGCATTTGCAACAACAAAAGCAGTTGCTTTTTCGCTAAGACTTGCATTTTTGCTGCCAAGCTTTATCAGCGAGCTTCATGTCAGCTACTTTTCGATCATCATTTTTATCAGAATAAGATATGTCATGTTCTTTGCATGCTTGATCAAGTGGATTGATACCTGTATCACCTCTTTTTAGACGCTTTTTCAGTTTTGTTCCGGGACCACAATATTGATATCCAGGAATATGCATTTCAATAGGTAAGTTATTGATTACTTTATCGAATAACCCTTTACCCTTAGGGTGCTTCTGTGATTTGTGTACGAGCATCTCTCTTCGAGTGCTGATTTACAACTGATGATCAAAATATAAAACAAGCGTTTATATTTAGAAAAGGTCAATCTTAGATTTGACTTTGTTACGTAAACATGGATTTTACTGAGTAGAACGTCAAACTTCCCGTCGGCAACTTTGATTTTGAGAAAACGAAAAGAAAAAAGCGACATGGAGAGTTACTTCCAGATAATATACGAGCAGTATTTTGTGGCCCATCGAACTGTGGAAAAACTAATAGTTTATTAGCTCTAATTACACACCCTAATGGTCTTAGATTTGAAAATTTGTATGTATACTCTAAATCCTTAAATCAACCGAAATACCAATTTCTTCAAAAAGTTTTAGAACCAATTGAAGGTATATCATATCTACCGTTCAGTGAACATGCATCTGTAGTGTCTCCAGATAAAGCCCTACCTAATTCAATTATGATTTTTGATGATGTGGCTTGTGAGAAGCAGGATAACGTCAGAGCTTTTTTCTGTATGGGAAGACACAAAAGTGTAGATAGCTTTTATCTATGTCAGTCATATGCTCATATACCGAAACATCTCATCAGGGACAATATTAATTTGATGGTAATTTATCGTCAAGATGATGTTAATCTTAAACATATCTATGAAGACCATGTGAATACTGACTTAACTTTAAATGAATTTCGAAATCTTTGTACAGAATGCTGGAAGAATGACAAGTATGGATTTGTTGTTATTGACAAAGATAGAGCAATGAATGATGGTAGATATAGAAAAGGATTTGACTGTTTTGCCATTAAAAAGGAAGTATAAATCTTAATCTTTGCAGTTTGATTGTAGACAGCATCTTGTCAGCATGCCTGACTTTAAGAAAGAAAAAAGTGTTCTTAGCGATTTCTTACGAGCACGCGAGGCTATTAAAAAAAAATACTCTTTGTTAAAAAAGGAGAGAGATGATTTTGAAAAGGTTATTGGTGATACTTTAAAACCAGTTATTACACCACTTGAAAAGCTTGTCGATTCGACAACTGAAAGTGTGTCACGTTCTAATCACATTTCGGCCATAGATAGTAACAGAAAATCTGCAAAAAAAAGATTGAGATTTGATGAATCAAGTTATATTGTAAACGATATTAATAACTCGAGTTCGGCGTTTGATAATGATGCTTCTAATGGCGATGATTTTTCTCCGATAAATAGCACAATGATGAATTCATCATTCAATTCTGCAAATTCATCATTCAAATCTATATATTCACCATTTGTATCTGCGCATAAAGAAACTGAACTGACAGACTTTTTATCAATGCTAAATGGAAGCCGCAGCAAAATCGATAACATATACAGAGTGAGAAAAGTCAGTGGGGTATACATGATGGGTGATTCACAAATTCAATTTGATGATAAAATGATAAAAGTGAAAGATTTAAGTTTTCCTAAAAGCAGTGGTCTAATGGAATTGCTTTTCAAAAAAGAACCAGATGATAATCTTTTGAGTACAACAGATCGCAAGAACCATCGCATTATCCTGGAAGCAACAAATGCCCATAGAAAAAGACATAGCAAAAGTGAGAATATACGCTCTTCGAAGAGTAGAAAATATTCAAAAATCATAGCACCAATGTTCCGCAGTGATCGTAGTAGAATGTCTACCAGCGGAGGGGGTCTCATACCTAAATATAAAATAGCAAAAAAGAATACTTCCATAGATCTAGTCTACTGGGATGATCCGAATGAGCTTGTCGAAAGACTGCGATTATTAATAGCCGAACGATCTGCTGGAAATAATAATCACAACAATGAAATCCAATCAATCATAGAGGAACTACGTGAAGCTGAGCATATATATTGACGTACCCAATTTTCAAATCAATAGTAGTATCATGAGTCTCGATGTGTTTGGAAGAAAACTTGAGGGCTCGCAAGTGAGTCGTGGTCCTCGAGGTATTGGATTCAATGTTACATCAGATGGTGATTTTGATTTAGAAAATAAGCGGCTTTGCAATATTGGAGAGGCTAATGATCCAAATGATGCCATTAGTTTGAATTCACTAAATAATATCCTACAGAAAGAAGTTGATTACTTATCTTCTAAAATTATAGAAGTTGCTAAAGCTATACAAGAATATGAGAACAAAGTTGAAATATATAAAGCAGAAATAGACGAAAAATTAACTTATGTCTATGATATGACTCAACGAAATTTTGCAAGTATTGAATATATAATTAAAGAAATGAATAGACAATCGGATATTGCTAAAGTTGAAGTTTAAGATGGAACGTCAAAGAGTAGTTGAAGAGCTACACAAGCCAGCACGTCGAAGGTACAAGCGAAGAAAATATGACATACGCGGATTAGATGAGACTTGGCAAGCTGACCTTGTAGAAATGATACCTTATTTCAAGGAAAACAAAGGTTTTCGCTACTTACTAACTGTCATAGATATATTTTCAAAGTATGCATGGGCTGTACCAGTCAAATCGAAGAGTGGCAATGATGTTACTCTAGCTATGAAGTCAATATTAAAACAAGAACGGCTGCCATCGAATTTACAAACTGACCAAGGAAAAGAATTCTACAATTCAAACTTTCAGAATCTTATGAAAAAGTACAAGATAAATCACTACTCTTCACATAGTAATCTTCATGCAAGCATATGTGAGCGCTTTAATAGAACTTTAAAAAATGCAATGTGGTTAGAATTCAGCAAACAAGGAAGTTATAAATGGTTGGATATTCTGCCTGAGTTAGTGAAAGCATACAATTCAAGAAAACATCGGACAATAGGAATCGAGCCTGAAAACCTTACGAATATAAATGAAAAAGAAATCAAGAAAAATTACCCAACTGAAAAAAAACCTGTAAAAAAACCAAAATTCAAAGTAGGAGATAAAGTGCGAATAAGTAAGATAAAACAAGTTTTTGAAAAAGGTTATACACCAAATTGGTCAACTGAAATTTTCACAATTACAAAAGTTGTAAAAACCAATCCCATAACTTACCACGTCAAAGATTATTATGATGAACCAGTCTCCGGCGGCTTTTATGAAACGGAAATTCAAAAGACTATGTATCCAGAAATTTATTTGGTAGAAAAAGTTTTAAAGAAAAGTGGTAAACGTGTATATGTTAAGTGGTTAGGTCTAAATAGCAAGCATAATAGTTGGATAGATAAAAATGAGATTATTTGAATAAGCTAAGATGTATTTTACAACGTATTTCAGTGTAATAAATAAAAAAGAAAAAAAATTTAATTTTATTATGTTTATTAATTTAAGTTATGTATAAAATATTTTTATTATTAAAATTTTCTTTTTATGATTCAATATAAATGTAATAATTATAAGTGGTGGTGATAAATAAAAACAATTATATAATGTTTAATAATTTCTATTTATTCATGTATTCTTATTATGTACAATTTACAATAAATAGTTTGAAAAATAATTTGACGAGTATATTTTTATTTATTTTAAGCCCGATCGAATTTAAGAGCAGGCCGGATTCGCTGTCCTTGTCTAATTGGCATTTTTGTTATTTACTCAAGTATTAATCGGTGTATCTGCAAATTGAAGGTTATGCGCAATAGATATTATTATTACAAATATTTATGCACAAGAAAAAAAAAATCTACCGATTTGTTTTTGAGAAAAGTAAGGAACGCCGAAGTAAAAGATTATGTTTATAATATTTTCGCGTTCCTTACTTTTCTCAAAAACAAAGCGATAGATTTTTTTTTTCTTGTGCATAAATATTTGTAATAATAATATCTATTGCGCATAACCTTTAATTTGCAGATACACCGATTAATACTTAAGTAAATAACAAACAACTCAATTGTTACTCGGTCGGTATCAGGTTCTACTCCGGCCTGCCGTTAAAAGAAGATCCTCCCAGGTATATTGCAATCAAACGCAGTTTATTAGCATTATCACAGAGATTGTAGAAAAATTCTTCATCTTTTAAGATTGCAGATGAAATCTTCTCTGGTAAGAAGACTTGGAAGCTTTGGTCGAAATCTGCTACGACCTTGGTTCCAAATCTTGTCTTGACTTGTTTCAGTGCAGTCACCATGTACTGCTGGTCTTTTTCTAAGTCTGTGACTTTCTTCCTTGGCAGGAAGTCGCTTCCAGCAATCTTGTTTAGTGCAGATAAATCCATTCTGAAAACAAGAAAAAGTAAAAAAATTAAAAATTTCTGTTAGAGAAAAATTTTGATGAAAAAAAAATAATGTTTTTCAGTAAAAAAATAAATTGTAACTTACTTAAAAAGTTAGTCGATTTTAGATTTCTTTGTGCAAGGTTGATCGTCCTCAAGCTCTTCGATTACTTGAATGCGCTCCTCATTGTGGTCCATTGGTTGATATAGCCCATTCCCCACTTCGATGTCTGCCCTTTCCATTGCTACTCGTAATATATCCTTTTTTTCTCCTTCCTGGGAACTTGCCCCCTCCATTGATGGATGCCAGTCATTCATGAACTCCTCTAACACATCATACTCAATGATAATTTGCTCGCCTTCATAAAGTGACATCCCCACTCGCTCTGCACTATTTTCATTGGTTGCTTCATCCCTTCTCTCGATTTCCCTCTCTCTTTCATTCTCTGTAGCATCAATTTCCACTCGTGTATCTCCCCTCCTCATTTCTACCTCCCGCTCTTTTTCTTTTTTTTCAGCAGCCATTTTTCTTGCATATTCCCTCTCTACTTCAAGTGCAGCTTGCGCCATCTGTATTTCTTCAATTTTATAATGTCCCCAAGATAAAGTATCTGTACTATCAGGCAATAAAAATCTCTTATCATCATGAGGACTTAGAGCAATTTTTCTCTGTTTTTCAGTATGCACAGTATGCAATTTTGTACGGATATTGCACTGTTCACGGTATATAATAGTGAGATCCTGAAGACAGCTTCGGTAATCCTCAAAAGTAATTGATTTTTTAACAACACTGGACTTTATACCTTTGGTTTTCTTTATAACTTCTCCTCCATCGATTGAAATACTATACATTTTGCTTCGTAATCCTATAAATTCTGTCATTATCTTACCATTACATTCGTCTTTCATCAAACCCGGAACTTTCTTATCAACTCGAGGAATTTCGAACGGATTATTTTCTTCATAATCGGAAGTATCAAATTTATGTATGTCCTCTTTCATTATTTTGTACATGTCAACATCCTCAACTTCGTATATGAGACTATCAGTATCAGTATACAAAAGTTTGCATTTGTCTCCAACTCGCTTTTTCATATACGAATAATGAAAATCATAAACTAATGTTGTTGATAATTCTAAAATGCAAAATCCAACATAAATTGGTTTCTTGATTGTGATGCTCGTTCTCTTCATTTGAATGGCAACTAAATTCTCATCAAAAATAGCACGGCTGTGAAAATTTGGTAGAGCTATGCGTGCTTCTGCTCCATATCTACCAGTAAATTTATTTACCAATCGGACATCAACTCGAGACCGCTCTCGCTCAATGCACTTTCCATAGACAGCATTGATTAACAATTTATAAAAAAGTTTTTCAAATTCGTTCTTAGCCTGCATTCTTTTTTGAGTATTCAATTCCACATAAGGTTTGAGCCATGCCTTTTGCTCAAAACTTAAAATTCTATGCACTTTTTTCAGTCGAAGTCCATTTTCCAACACTTGTCTGAGTGTTCGATAGTAAATAACATATCTCTCCTTGTTCTTCAAAGTAGTGAGAAGTTTTTTTTGTTTCGAGCTATGTGGCGCACTATGCTCTGCGCAGAATGGAAAATCTCGATGTGCATCGTGTATTTCCTCGGGATACTCCAAATCTACTTCAGCAATATATCCAATAACTGAATCTGGCGGTGCGTTGTAAAAGTTTGAATTCGTCTCATATTCTACCCATTTGAATTTTCCGACTGGCAAATATTGAACCATTGCCCATCCATAAAGATTATTAATATCAAAGTACATAAGTGTTTTCATTTTCTGTTTTTCATCATACGAAGAGCCCATATATGGATTGTTCGCCTTGGCATAGCGATTACAGCATTGACTTATTCCTCCTCGAATACCTGCTTCAATGAACATCAACATATCTATATCTGTAAGAAGCTCCAGTTCTACCTTCGTCATTTTTAGCGCTGCTGAAAATGTCAAGCCTGGAGACGTATAAAAGTGAGCTGGACATAAACCGTAAGCTTTGAGAGATGTTTCTCGAAAACTTTCAAATACATCCGTCAATAGTAAAACATCTGTTTTTAAGTATAAATCCGAATACTCGCCTAATGTCCTTATATTGAACTTACTCCAGACTTGAATAGCATGCTTATAGTCTTCATCAGCAATATGAGAATCGGTGAGTTGGTTATAAAACTGATTTTTCTCTGGCAATTTCGTAACTAATAATTTATCCAATCCATCTACAAAATCATATGGAAATATACCTTTATGTTTGAGAAAATCAATTTTCTCATCTGTAAATCCATCAGTTCGAAACTCTTTTATCAATATCGGCCCATTTTCCAAGTATGATGCAAGTTTTTCTAATGACGAAGGAAGAAAACGCCAAGAATCTATGAATCTAAAACTTAGGTCACTGCCATCTATGTATTTTGTAAAAGAAATATATTTTTCCTTATTATGTGGCAATAGCGTAACTCGTCCTCCCATCAATGAAGATGTGGCTATCTCTTTCAAAATGAAGTGTGTATCGTAATTGAGGTTATAAAAAACCACAGGAATAAATTTTGAATACTTGTAATTCAAATTACATGAATTATGTGCTGCACCTCTGAAACTAATGTAAAAAAAAATAGATATTTTAAAAAATATGCATGATAAAGTAAATTTTTTTTTTCATTGAAATATAACTATAATTAATATCTTACCGTCCTGTGAGATGACAGTGATCTCGTACTGCGAGTTCTTCATCACGGATTAGTTTTCGGCATATGTGACAAATGGTTGACCTCTGGAAAGATAATTCTTCTAAATCCGTAAGTTTTAATGGTTTCGGATTCTTGTAGAGTTTATCAATTTCCTCACTGATTGATTTTAATTCTTGAACAAACCATTGTGCAGGAGTCTGTCCATCTTCGATATTTTTTCTATATGACTTATAAAAAGATAAGCTGTCATCAAAGCTACATTTTATATAATATCCTATGCTATATGCTTCATGAAGTTGGAAGGCAATCTCATTCATTGTAGGCTTCAGTAAACATTCAAAATAAGCATAAATAATAAAAGGAACTTTTTCGCTTTTATAATAATCTTCAAATTTCAGAATATTGTTCTGCGAGTCAGGTAGATTAA
This sequence comes from Anastatus disparis, assembly GCA_017163975.1. NCBI lineage: Eukaryota > Metazoa > Arthropoda > Insecta > Hymenoptera > Eupelmidae > Anastatus > Anastatus disparis. Next base: position 2,158,015 of record JAFFSR010000329.1, on the reverse strand, counting down.
TTCGACAATAATTCAAATTCTTACAATCATTTTCATGAACTTGCAATCTTTCTTCATTATAAAAGACTTGTAAACATCTTTCACAATGGAATGATTTTACATGTGTCTTAGATAGTTGAGATTTCAGAAGACGAGACATATTTTTTATCCAAACGTAATGGTATTTGGGTAAACTAATATCATCAGAATGATTATCTTTTTCATACTCATCGATGTAAAAGTCTTGGATGATGAGTAGATTGACATGCTTTTCCTTTTTATCCGATGTAATGTGGCAAGGTGATACTTCAAACTTTTGTCCAAACTTCTTCAACATGTACACATTTACTGAAATATTATTCAGTTCTTCAAATTTTGGAACATTTTTAAGTGTCACTGGAAATTTTATGTTATTAAATTTCAACTTGTTCTCATGCATGCTATATTGATTAACTCTATTAGTATTAGTTTCACTTGGATATATTGCTGAGAGGATAGCATACTTGAAACATTGATTGTCATTGTTACGAACATTGACACATGCTTTTTCTTTTGTATAAAAGGTGGTAGAGGAATGTACGAACTGCCCTTGATCGGAGAATATTTTTTCATATTTATACTCAGACTTATAATGCTTTTTAGAGCCCAGCCAGAATCTTTTTCCTGAAATTCTTCTATTTGTGTCAAAATAGAATCTTTGATATTTATTTTGAACCATTCTTCTAGATTCGTTGACATGAAAATTGAAGTACTTGTGGTTGTAAAATATTTAATATCTGTCAATTCTTCACTACTTTTCTGTATAGAAAATTCTGCGGTGAAATCTGAATTCACTTTCAGAGCACTATATTCTTCTAAGCATGACTGTACATGTACTTTAAAGAGTTCTTGGGCGTCGTTTAAAAAACTTAAAATATCCACATGATTTATATTTACCACTACGCCAGTTCTAATTCTGTTTTCGAAAGCTGACTGCACATCTCGCCATTCAACAGAAGCTTCTATTTCTTCAGATTGCAGACCACCTCCTCGTTAAAGATGATGTTCAAATTGAACTTGAATACCCGAAAGATGTAACACACAAGTTTGACATCTCTGCTTTTCTGCTCTTGTAAGATCAGAATTGACAATTTTTTCATTTAATTTCTCTAAACTACCATTGCACATATCTATCCAATAATGGAGATCGGTATTGTTCAGTTCATTTACATTTTGTAAAGCATCACGGAGTAGTTGCACAAGACGTTCAAAGAAATTAATTGAAGACATTTTTTTTTCTTTTTATTTAAAATAACCTTTCACAAACACAAACTTTCACGATTAGTAAAGTTTAGTCCCAATGACTATGTACACTCACGACTCCTCTGACGAAGTATGCTCATCCAGAAAACTTCAGTCCTTTTTAAAGGTAAAGTTAATATTAAGGGGAAATGGAAAATTCAATTAACTAACTTTCAACACAAACTTTCACGATTAGTAAAGTTTAGTCCCAATGACTATGTACACTCACGACTCCTCTGACGAAGTATGCTCATCCAGAAAACTTCAGTCCTTTTTAAAGGTAAAGTTAATATTAAGGGGAAATGGAAAATTCAATTAACTAACCAATAGTAAAACATAGTGCAAGTTTTTCAGAAAAAAGAGAGGTTTTCACGGGTAGGGATGAATTTTTTACCTTTTTTAACCTATCAGAATCATTTCTTAGTTTTAACCAATGAGGATTGAGCGATTTTCCATCGTCCAATCTTAAAAAAGTTAGAGGCGGAGTTACTATCATCTTTTAGTTTAACCAGTGAAAACTGAGCTATTTTCCATCGTCCAATCTTAATAAAGTAAGAGGGGAATTGCTTGACATAAACTTACGATTTGAAAATTTTCTATTCTCATTTCCCGATATTAATTCATACTGAAACATCCGACGCTACGAGATGGCTAGAACTCGTGATTACGATATGCTGTTCAAAAATTATATCATGCAGTCTGCGGAAGAAGAAAGCATTTATATATGTGATATTCAAGGATTTCAAAGAATATCAGAGGATTCTTTTATTTTCAAAGAAGTTAGTTTCCTCAATTTTAGAAAAACAGCTTTACCTACAGTCTATGTTTTCAAATCTCCAATTACATGGGAGGAACTAAATACAGAAGAAAAATGCATGGCTCAGTGGGTGGAAAGGTTCCATCACGGTATAGCATGGAATTCCGGAGATATTCCATATCATCGTCTACAACGTGTTTTCCAAATCTGCTCGCAAGGAATCAAAAAATCATTTGTCAAAGGAGAGCAGAAAGTGCAATGGTTGAAAACTCTTTTACCAAGTGTGTAAGTAAAAATATATTTAAACTTTTTATATTCAAATTTATCATTTTCTTAATACTTTTCATACTTTTTTATACTTTTTTATACTTTTTTTTATACTTTTTTATACTTTTTTTATACTTTTTTATACTTTTTATACTTTTTTTTATACTTTTTATACTTTTTCATACTTTTTTCATAAGTTTTTTTTACTTTTCTCATACTTTTTAATACTTTTTTCATACTTTTTAATACTTTTCTTATATTATAGTTTAATTATTCTGTTTATTTTATTCGCAGGTCGATTTCAAATGTTGAAGATTTCGGCTGTCCAGCATTAGAAGAAATAATAAGTGATAAGCGACACTTCTGCTTGAACCATGTTTTCTGCATAAGAAGAAAAAGACCCGTGTGTGCAGTTAATAATGCCATTGCTATACGAGCATGGCTACGCAATTACTTAAATATTAATAACATAGATGAAGTTGATAGTTTTTTGAAACAAAATCAAAGTATGAAATGTACATGTTTGTATTTCGCAAATAAATAAAAATTTTGAAAATTGAAAATGTATTAAAAAGAAAAAAAATAAAGTTTTTTTATGATTAAAATGATTTATTATTATTTTATCTCCTGAATTGTTTTTTTTTTTTTTTTAATTTAATGTATATTTTAAGGAATTGTATTTAAAAAAAATATATATATATATTTAATAAAAAGAATTCTTATATAAATGAAGATTATATTCGTTTTTGCAGGTCAGGATGGTGATTTTTGGTAAAATGAGCGAGTTTAAGCTTTCATTTATTTTTTTTTCATTAACTTATATCATTTATTTTCTTTTCATTTAATATAAATTTTTAATGCATACAAAATTTTTTTTTATACATACAATTTTTTACATTAAAAATTTTTTTTATTTCATACAAATTACAATCTTTTTTTTCACATACAAATTTTTTTTTTCATAACACAAAACTTTTACATAAATTTATTAATTATAAAATTATTTTTTTTATTCGATCCATGTTTCGTCGCCTATTATTTTAATACCACTGCATGAAGACACATCCTGTTGAGTTGATCCGGATCTATTTGACCAATAATTGATATTTCATCATTATCGTTCTTAGATGATTCGTCGTCTATTATTTTAATACCACTGCATGAAGACACATCCTGTTGAGTTGATCCGGATTCTATTTGACCAATAATTGATATTTCATCATTATCGTTCTTAGATGATTTAGGGGGTCCAGTGCTCATGATGATACGCTTTCCTGTGTGCTTGAGCCGCAAAATTCGTCTTCGAGGAGGAGGAGGCCTATTTTCTTGATGAGAAGTACTGCCATTTATTTCTGAAAAAGAAGAAAATTTAATTAGTTATTTAAATAAACTTATATGGATTAAATTATTATTATTATTATTTAATTTTTTTTTTTATTTACCCACGTTAGATCCTGAAGATGAAGGTTTCGGTGAAGGTTCCCGAAGAGGAGTAGAATCCTTCATTGATGCTAAAACCAAAAAATAAATATTTTAATATTTTTTTCTTTTTATTTTAATAAAATATTTTTATTTCTCAAACTTACTTGTATGAAGACCTGAGGACCCTGGTTGCGGCGAGTTCTCCCGAAGAGGAGTGTCTGCAACCTTCTTTGATTCTAAAACAGAAAATATACATAAATATTAAATTTAATATGAAAATTTAATTCTTATGTAATGAAGAGAATAAAATTTACCTTCTACGTTATTCAGCGTTCTCGGTTTTTTCGACTTCCCCGAGTGACACGAAGAACACGTTGATGAGGTGCCAATTGAGCTGGAGCTCGAACTCGAGCTCGAACTCGAGCTCGATGACCTGTTCCTGGTAGTGCGCTTACGATTCGGGCTGGGGCTCGCCCTTGGGGTTTCCATCCCCTCGAATAGCTGCTGCATCGTCGCACTTACCGGTGGAGGTGGTACTGAAACAAGAAAAAAATTAAATTTTAAAAAAATATTAAAAAATTTTCGTAATTATGAAGAAATATAATTAAAATGTATTATTAATAAAAACTTACATGCATTAATTGCATCCATTGCCCAGCTTAAATGGTCTAGCATTAGTAGGAAAAATGAGCCATTCCTCATTATCCATTGAATGCGTTCCCGCATTGCTCTAATGCTGTTGCTCGTATTCGACATTTTAAATATTTAAATTTAAATTGAATTTTCAACTATATGAGACTTGAGAGAAAACTGAATGCTCTTCATCGCATGCACCACGGTATTTATACAAAAAAATTTACAAAAATTACCTACCTGCAGAAAAAATTTTTTGACAATCCTCCAAGTATTTTCCACGCCCTTTTTTCTATGTAAAAAGAATGCATTCGCAAAGGGCTTCGTTTTCAAAATTAAATGACCGATATATCGTTTTAGGAAAAGAGTAAAAGACCTTTTTTCTCAAAAAAAAAAGATAAAATAAGATAACAAGTTACTTTCAAAAATATAAACCTGTCAAGAAAACCTTTTCTGAAAAGAAAAAAATTCACCAATAACCTTATTTTAACTTAATACATGGATATAGGATGGGCACAATAAGAGTTTCAGTTTTGAAAGAAAAAAGATTGTAAGATTATAAACATGAAAACCAAAAAAAAGTTTCTTTTCTCAGTAAAAGAAAACATATTTTTACGAAAAGGAAAAAAAGGTCTCTTTCCAACAAAATGAAAACAAGTGACTTTAAATAGTGTTGCGTCGCAACACAAATTTATGTGAAAATCAAAAACGATGATGAGCGGCAGCACTTACAGTCGCCTGTTCTCACCTCCCTCAAGTCAGCTCATAGACGAAAGGGGGGAGAGAACAGGGAGACTTTGCAAATGCCGCGGAAAAATAGTTTAGTATCAAGCGTGACCTCGCCTCGAGCGGTCTTGTCTCTTGCGAGAACATCAGGTTTCATTATACAATTCTTTCTTTTCAAAAAGCGATCAGAAGCTTTTATCATTGTACAATTCTTTCTTTTCAAAAGGCGATCAGAAGCCTTTACTGGTGCGGACGAGTTTCCGTACAGCGACGAACGGTCGATTGCGAATCAACGCATCACCTTCGCCCACCTAAGCCGCGGCTATACAAATTTCATTGTGTCTTTTTTCTTTTCTCTTTTTGCGTGCGTGCGTGCGAGTAAGATATAATCGTGCGGCAAATAGTATGTAAAATTATAGGAAATAAATCAAGGGTTTTTTATGCCACATGGCTTTTTCCCTTTATATTTGTGTATTTATTGAGTGAATCCTTTCCCGATAAATAAAGCGTAAATTTTAGATAAAATCAATTAAAACAAAGCAACTACAACCGCAAGGTTAGTTGCTTTGTATCAGTAAATTCATCTAATTTCTCTTTGCAAATTAATAGATCTTTGTGTGCAAAAATTAGTGGTAAAGTCAAATACAGTGTAAACTTAAATTTAATTCAATTAAAGGATTCAAAGTTAAAGTAAAATTAAGTGTCAATTCATTTTTATTCAAACAAGGGTAAATTCAAAATAAGATCAGTTAGGGAATTTCATGATTAGATAAAATTTCAAAGGAAAAGAACCACGTTCTTTTCTTTCTAAATCATCCAACAAATTTAGTTAAAAAATTCGTTGGAAAAAGACTACGCGACTTTTCATGGTGCAATCCTGTGAAGTCAGAAATCACGATCCCCTGGTTTACGAAAAAATCATAACCGCTAAAGCGTTCGACGAACAAAGCGAATTCTCAGAAAGTCAAAACAGGCGCCGGCCGGCGAGCATAGCTATAGATATACAAGCCACAAGCCACCGAGCAACGCCATCCCCGACAAAGGAGAGCTTCAACGTAGGGACTTCTAGGAAAATAAGATAAGTATTTTTGTACAATATACGAGGTAACAACATAATATTTTCTCAACTTCAAAATAATTTGAAAATTAATATCAAATCAAAATTTCATTTATTCAAATCTGAAATTCATAAATTAGTTTATTTCAAACTTTTATTGTAGAAAAGTTTCTTTTAATTTATTTTTTGTTTATTAAAATTTAAGACAACTTAACGTAAAACTTAAAATTTAATTTAAAAATTTTATTTTTCATTTGAAGTTTCATTTTGAAAAACTTTACATTTAAGTGAGAATTTTATTTATCAGTTTGGTTAGAAAAAATTTAGTTTCTAAGAAATATCATCGCACAAATAAAAATTAAAATTGAAATTTATATTTTAATATTTCATTTAGCATTTTCAAAGAAAAATTCATCTCAGTCTAAAATATAACTTTCAGAAAGTTACATTGTTCAAACCAAAGTTTAGCATTAAAATAAAAGGTTCATTTTTAGAAAATCTTACACAATTTCAAAGTCTATTAAAATTAAACAGTAAATTAAAATTTTGTTTGTTGAATAAATCTCATACATTTAAAATTTTTTACTTTTGAAAATTACATTTAAAATTTTTTACTTTTGAAAATTACATTTAAAATTTTTACTTTTGAAAATTGCATTTAAGTTAGAAATTTCTTTTTCAAAAATTTGTTCTTTTCATAAACTTAAGATTTAGCATCATAAAATTTAGTTCATAAAATTCTTTTTTTTGAAAGGTTAACAACAAAATAGAATATAGAATTTTATTTTACAAAGCACAAAAGGTTCTTTGTCTTACAAAGCGAACATTTCTCAGATTGAGATCACGTGCTCTCAATGAGATAGAAAGTTGTCCTTTACGATTTTACGAAAGTAAGACGTAGCAACTTAAAACTATTTTTAAGAAAATTTTTATGAAAGATTAAGTTGTGTAGTGACGGCTCCTGGCTCAAGGGAGATTACGTTAGCTAGGTGTAACATAAATTCATCGATTTGCGAGAGGAAAAGCGAGTTGATAAATTTATCCATTTTTAAAAAAAAAATAAATTTTAAATTTCATAAAGGTACATTAAATTTTGAACAACTTCACATTTATTATTCAAGTAAATTTTGTTTGATAAATTAATTTATCGTTACATTTACATTTAATTTTTAATTAAATTCATTATACATATCTGACTTCAAAATTGATTTCAAGTTAATTTTTTTTCACATTAGTTTTTTCTAAATTTAAATTTAAAATTAAATTTAATAAATTTTGCTTTGATTTTTTGTAACATTTACTGTCAGTTTTTACAGTTTGAGGTAATTCATGTAGCTAGGGTCGCTTTAAATAAAGGTTTTAAAACAACACTAGATAGTTCGAAAAAATTATCGCTGTTGCCCAAGCCGCGCCATTCGTGAGGAGGTTTCGTCGCACCAATAGTGACGGAATTCTCTTCGTGACAGTAAGAGCGCACGCACGGCGAAGGATCAGCGAAAAATTCTGTTTCTTTTCAAAAAACAGCGGGCAGGTAGCAAGGTTTAATTGAGACAACATATAGTTGTATATTTTGACAATTTATTACTTAAACTCTTATTAAGTTTTACACATTCAAAATGAATGATCCAGCAGGAATAAATGTTGTGAATGCAAAGCTAGGGATTTTTAAAGATCAAATAAATGCGTTACAAACGTACATATTAAGTCCCGACACAGAATCGGAAAACATTAAAACACGTTTAGAACATTTATCAGACTTGCACAAAGATACATATGTAATGAAAGTTAAAGCAGTAGTTACTAATTTAGGTGATGAAATAATAAATGAATTTAAGGTAGTAGAAACAATGTATTATTCTACAACAGCTTCGGCTAAGAAATTGTGTCAAGCTAACGAACCAATAGCTAGTTCCACATTGAACAATTCTAACATCACTCTGACACGAAAACACACTTTACCGAAATTAACTGAAACAAAGGTACCAAAGTTTGATGGCAAATCAGAAGAATGGCTTGCTTTCAAAAACCTTTTCACTGCATTAGTACACTCTCGTGATGATTCAACTAATACAGTAAAACATGCACAACTCTTAGAAGCTCTTTCAGGTCCGGCTAAATTAAAAATAATAGAATTCGTGCCTAGTGAGGAAAATTATCCAAAGGCTTGGCAAGCCCTCTTAGATTTTTACGATCATAAAAGAATAGTTAGTAATAGACATTTAGACGCTATTTTAGATTTACCAGTAGTACCAAATGCAACAATAGAAGGCGTGTCATCTTTGTTAGACAAGATGCGTCAACATCAACATATTCTAAAACAGTTAGGTGAAGCTTCATTTGACAATATGTTAGTTAGGATAGCAGAGAGAAATCTACCACCAGGATTAAAAGGTAAATGGCAGGATAGACTTAAATTAGATCAACTTCCTACAACAAAAGAAATAGACGAATTTTTACAGAGTAGCATTTTTAAGCTTCAATCTCTTGAAAATACAAAGAATCACGATAGGACAAAAAATGAGTTTTAGGTTGGATAGTAGCAGGTGGAATCAACAATAAAATTTAGGATAAAGAAGTTAGCTGTAATGTAATTAAATTAGTTAGACTGATAAAACAATTCTGGTTTAGAGAAACTTTGAACAAAACCCAATTAGATCTAGGGAAAACATGGCTTGCAAGCAGCAGTACGCTGCTCACACCAAAAGAGATAATTTAGGAAGGTATATTGTTAGGCTTCCATTTAGAAATAGTAAATTTGACTTAGGTGAATCAGAACAACAAGCAGTACGTAGATTCTATGCACTCGAAAAACGGATCGAAGTTAATCATAACTTAAAAATTAGAATGTAGTAAAGTAATGAATGAATTCATTGCCTTCCTCATCATGCTGTAGTAAAAGAATCTAGCGAAAAACTAAACTTCGAGTAGTTTTCGATGCATCAGCTAAAACATCAACAAGTATTTCATTGAACGATACACTCATGGTAGGGCGTACACTACAAATGTACTATATTCTAACAGGTGTTTAGTTTTCGTATACATACATACGTAGTAACAGCTGATATAGACAAAATGTGTAGGCAGAATTTACTTCACTAATATGTTAGGAAAACAAACTTAGAACGTTCTAATTAAATACCGTAACATTCAGCATAGCTTTAGCTCCATTTTTAGCTAGTACAACCATTTAATAGTTGGCACGCGACGAGTTAGGAAAATTTCCAATAGCTAGCAAACTATTATTGCGTGAGTTTAAAGTAGATGATTCTATTTCAGGAACAGAAACTTTAGAAGAATCAATAAAAATTAAATGAGATTATAGAATTATTAAGTAAGGGAGGATTCGCCATACGCAAATGGTAATCCAATTGCACAGAGATTTTAGATGGGCTTGACAAAAGAATTTCTTATTTAGATTGTATAGTAACGAATAACCTTATTCAAAAAACGTTAGGTATAGTATACGATTAAGTCCTTGATGATTTAAAATACAAGCAGTAGAAAACCAAGTTAGTTGGCGTTACGTTCGATCAGAGAACAACCCAGCTGATGCATTGTCCAGACGACAATTGCCTTCAGACTCTAAAAAGAATCAACTTTATTCTTAGGGCCGAAATGGTTAGCACAATCAGGAAATACATAGCCAGAATTAGTAGAAACGATTAGTTTAGAAATTTTAGGTACAACTGGAGAAAAATGTTTTAAGAGGTAACAATTTAACTCATAAACAACTTAAGATTTTTATATAGAAATATACACATTTTAAATTTGCAACTATTGTATGCAATCTCCGCTGATCTTAATGATCGCTTAGTAATAACATTAGCATATTTTCTTGTAGGTAGACCATTCAATTTCTTACCAGAAAAACATTTGTTTTTAGTTTCAGATAACAAACTATCAGCTTGCAATTTCATTGCAAGAGCTTGTCAACATTTTTTGGGCCCACTGGCATCAGGAATAATTATCCGAATTACAAATCTAAACAAAATGGTATTGTCTTGGAAGTCTCTCCCGGGGACGGCGACATCGCTCGAGTGGCTTCTGTCAAGACCAACACTGGCGTTTATCAGCGTAACATCACAAGACTTTGTCTTTCACCTGGATATTGAATCTTTGATTCATGTTTCATCTCTGTACATATCTATTTTTGTTGTAAAAAACGAAAAAATTAACACAAATTCAACTTGCGAATATTGCGAATAAAATCAATCAGCAACGTAGTCACTCCAAAGGAAACTGCGATCATTTATAAAACTTGCATTCAGCAAAACAGTCACTCCAAAAGAAACTGCAATCATTTCTAAAACTTGCATTCAGCAAAACAGTCACTCCAAAGGAAACTGCAATCATTTGTAAAACTTGCGATCAGCGACGTAGTCACTCCAAAGGAAACTGCGCTCATTCATAAAACTTGCGATCAAAGACGTAGTCACTCCACACGAAACTACGCTCAAACATATTTGTTTAGTCAAACACTTGTCAAATACCAATTAATGTAAATTTAAATTTTAGGTTAGTTGCGAAATCGAAGCTTCGATCTAGTTTAACTCATTTCATTTACTACAAAATCAATTTTAACATAAAACTTTATTTTGCAGCTTGCGCCCGCAGTATGTTGCGTCGCAACACAAATTTATGTAAAAATCAAAAACGATGATGAGCGGCAGCACTTACAGTCGCCTGTTCTCACCTCCCTTAAGTCAGCTCATAGACGAAAGGGGGGAGAGAACAGGGAGACTTTGCAAATGCCGCGGAAAAATAGTTTAGTATCAAGCGTGACCTCGCCTCGAGCGGTCTTGTCTCTTGCGAGAACATCAGGTTTCATTATACAATTCTTTCTTTTCAAAAAGCGATTAGAAGCTTTTATCATTGTACAATTCTTTCTTTTCAAAAGGCGATCAGAAGCCTTTACTGGTGCGGACGAGTTTCCGTGCAGCGACGAACGGTCGATTGCGAATCAACGCATCACCTTCGCCCACCTAAGCCGCGGCTATACAAATTTCATTGTGTCTTTTTTCTTTTCTCTTTTTGCGTGCGTGCGTGCGAGTAAGATATAATCGTGCGGCAAATAGTGTGTAAAATTATAGGAAATAAATCAAGGGTTTTTATGCCACATGGCTTTTTCCTTTATATTTGTGTATTTATTGAGTGAATCCTTTCCCGATAAATAAAGCGTAAATTTTAGATAAAATCAATTAAAACAAAGCAACTACAACCGCAAGGTTAGTTGCTTTGTATCAGTAAATTCATCTAATTTCTCTTTGCAAATTAATAGATCTTTGTGTGCAAAAATTAGTGGTAAAGTCAAATACAGTGTAAACTTAAATTTAATTCAATTAAAGGATTCAAAGTTAAAGTAAAATTAAGTGTCAATTCATTTTTATTCAAACAAGGGTAAATTCAAAATAAGATCAGTTAGGGAATTTCATGATTAGATAAAATTTCAAAGGAAAAGAACCACGTTCTTTTCTTTCTAAATCATCCAACAAATTTAGTTAAAAAATTCGTTGGAAAAAGACTACGCGACTTTTCAAATAGTAAAGTAATGTGAAAGTGACCAAAGGAAAAATATCTATCGATCAGAAGCATGTGGGTTAAAGAAACTGTCATAAAGATGAAAAAGAAAAAAACATGCAGTGGTAAAAGAATAACGAGACCGAGGGTTTTATGTGTATACCTGCACTCAAAGACATAAGGCGCCACATGTATCCTTCAGCGTTGCGTAAAGCGCCGATTGCATTAAGATTATCAGAACAAGCAGAAAGTGACTTTGAATAGTAAAGTAATGTGAAAGTGACCAAAGGGAAAATATCTATCGATCAGAAGCATGTGGGTTAAAGAAACTGTCATAAAGATGAAAAAGAAAAAACATGCAGTGGTAAAACAATGACGAGACCGAGGGTTTTCTGTGTATACCTGCACTCAAAGACATTAGGCGTCACATGTATCCTTCAGCATTGCGTAAAGCGCCGATTGCATTAAGATTATCGAAGCAAGCAGAGTCCGTTTTTGGCACACTGACTGTACCGACTAAGTGGCGCTGCAGGGAAGCGAAAGAGAAAGGGTCACTAGCAAACGTAAAATTTTTCTGTGGATGGAGAGTCTTTGCATTAAGATTATCGGAGTAATCAGAGTCCGTTTTCAGCACACTGATTGCGCCGACTAAGTGGCGCTGCGGGGAAGCGAAAGGGTCACTAGCAAACATAAAGTTTTTTCGGCGGATGGAGAGTCTTTTTTTGTAGCGCTGCCCACTATGCATTTTCTTGAACGTTGCACAAAAATTTACCTGCTTTTAGGAGAGAAGGAAAAGAATGTCCTTTCTCTTAATGCAGTACACTGTGTGTGTTATTTTTTGAGTCGCAGGTGCATGAAAGTAATGAATCATGCAACCTTTAAGATATAATACTGTCTTTATCTTTTTGAAAGAAAATCTTTTTTGAGAAAAAAATTTATTATAAGGGTCAGCTATCTTTTTTCATTTTGTTTAAAAAAAAGGAGAACTCTTATTTGTAAAAGATAAGGAAAAATATTCCTTGACCAAAGGAAAAATATCTATCGATGAAAAGAAGGTGGCTTAAAGAAAAAAAGTCATAGAGATGGAAAAAAGGAAAACATGCAATCGTAAACATTAATCTTTCAAAAGAAAAAAACATCTTGGGACTCCCTACCGTATGGGGCCACCTACAAATCAAACAAAAAAAGGTAAGTCTTATGGGTTCATACTCATATTGGATTCTAAATCACATGGAGTAGGGAAGAGTGGGCGTGAACAAAATACTGAAATTCAAAAAATCACACGGAGAAGGGGATACTCTTATGTGCTTATACACACATCGGATTCTCGATCACATGGAGTAGGGAAGGGTGGGCGTAAATAAAAACAAAAATTCAAAAAATCACTCGAAGAAGGGGATACTCTTATGGGCTTATACACACATTACATTCTCGATCACATGGAATAGGGAAGGGTGGGCGTAAATAAAAATCAGAATTCAAAAAATCACTCGAAGAAGGGGATACTCTTACGGGCTTATACACACATTACATTCTAGATCACTTTGAGGAGAGAGGGGGTGATCCAGAAGGAACCCGAGCCAGTATGCCTATAGCTTATCTACTGTTGGATTCACGACGACGTCTCACTTACGGATATTGAGTACTTTATATATCCATCTCTTTTTGTAAGTAAATTCAACTACTTACGTCATAAAACGGGCAGTTGAAGTTTCTAGCATAATATTAAAATTCGGCCGTTTTTAAAATAAAGGATTTATTTTGAATTTCGATATAAATACGTCAAGTCATAACGTTTCAACTCTCTTAAAGGCTGTTTATGTTTACAATATATAAAACTAGCCAACGCTTCGCATAGTTAAACTCCTTAAGGTCGATTCAATATACGCAGTCGATACAGTATAGATTACATAGATTGCCGTTTTTAGTACAAGTGTGTTGATACACAGAAGGCCAACTTATCATTGTCGCTCGTTAACAGGAGCTTTTCTTGTTAATACAAAACAGAACTTGCGCTGTATAGATGGTACACAAAGGTTCTTGTATTTAGTTTAGCCTTAATAATTTAGAGTTCAAGAGATATTAAATAAGTTGAGTCTCTTTACTAATTATTTAATCAAGAGCGTCTTAAATGAGTGTTTAATAATAACCGACTCTTACATATGCCTTCATAAGCTTCCAAGATCAATCAACTTATATCAGGTTAACTAATTTTTAATTCATTATAGTTAGTTCCATCGAATAGTTAAGATGCCCCCTAAGCTAGCAGAAGCTGAATCAACTAAATTAGACGATTGGCTACTTAAGCAAGTTTCGGATGGCAACGCAATCAAAGAGCATCAAAAAAGAATAAAGCGTGAAAATCAAACTTATAAGACTGTTGCCGCATGTAATGTGCGAATTCAAAATCTTGAACGCTACTGGGAGCGTTTTTCAAATACACATTATGCCTTAACGGCATGTCGGAGCTGCAGCAATCGAGTTTTGCTTTTTTTATTTTATCAATATCTTTTTAAATTCTTAAATTAAACAAATATAATGACTTGTCCGCACTAAAGTTATATTAGTACAATAATTTTTGTTAAAATAAAAAATCATTTGGACTTGTTATTTTTTTATGAGCTTGGATAGGAAATTAGATATTAAACTCGACAAACCTAACCTTAAATTACGATATATTGAAAGTTTTTATTATAACTTTGTATGTGTAATATTTTGGTGGTTTTCTTGAGTTGTCCGCACTAGAGTTTAATCTTACAAATTTTTTCTTTATAGCAAAAAAACTCAATTAAATGCATCGTTTATTCATAAGTTAAGATTGGAAATATTATTAGAAGGCGGACAGCTTCGTCATGCTCTTAAGTGTGTATGATCTTTCTGAAAAAGAATACTATCGAAATGATTTTCACAGTATAATTGAAGCTGCTTATCTGGATTGTATGGCTATGTTGACACATCGTAAGGACACATTAACCCTAAGAATTGAAACCCAACCTGTTGTTGTTCAACAACATGAGTCGTTAGAGGCGATTATGAAATTACCACCACCTACTTTTGATGGAAACCTAGAAGAGTGGCAAACTTTTAAGGAGTTATTTACTACTATGATACGAAATAAGGCGCATATAGATCCTGTTATAAAGTTGCAGCGACTTATCTCTTGTTTAAAGGGAGAGGCCCGTAAAAGAGTAAGTAATCTAAAAATCATAGGAGATAACTTTACAGTAGCATGGGAGGCATTGGCGAGGCGTTATGATAGCCCACGTTATAAATTAGGTATACTCATGAACAGTTTAATTGACTTACCTGTTTTATCAAAAAAATCAACGGCTGCCTTTGATAACATACTTGATGTTATGCAAGCTGCCAAGCGAGGATTTCTGACGCTTCAATGTCCAGTCGTTCATTGGGATTTGTGGTTGATTCATATGGTCTATATTAAATTAGACCCTATCACCCAAGAACAATGGAACACCAAATTGGAAAATTCTGAGGAATTTCCCACTCTTGAAATGTTTGTAACTTTCATGGAAGGCAAGGTTCAGACCATTGAATCTTCACATGTCGAAACTTCAAAAGGTATAGGCACTAAGAACGAAAAATCAAACAGCAAGCAACAAAGATACTCTCACGCTAATACCACTGTTACCGAAAAACTAAAGCCTAAGATATCTTCGTTCACCTGTTCTTATTGCAATGGTACACATTTAATTCACCGTTGCAAAACGTTCGCTCAGCTTCCAGTCTTGAAGCGCCAAGAGTATGTCAAACAACACAAGTTATGTTATAATTGTTTGGGCACAGGTCATGGTACAAAAGACTGTACAACTAAAGGACTATGTTATGTTTGTGAAAAGTCACATCACACAAAACTTCATTCAGACGATTCTAAGACAGGGCAATCGTCTACTTCAAGTCACTGTACGGCAATTAGCTCCAGCGAGATCTCAACTTCTTGCTCCACGTTAGCAAGCAGACCTCGTATGAAAAAAACAGGCTTGTTAGCCACCGCAAGGGTCGTGCTATAGGCAAAAAATGGTCGTCAAGCTCCAGTGCGTGCACTAATAAAGACCAAGGAGCAGAAGAATCTTTCGTTACTACTGAAGTGGCAAGATTATTAACATCAAGGCGTAATCGTATACACGTAAATGTCAAAGGATTGGGAGGAGCAACTACCGCAATTTCAAGTGAAGCTATAAATTTAACACTTAAATCCTTAACCAATCCTCAATATTCTGTAAACTTTGAAGTTTTGGTTCTTCCGACCATGACCTCAGTCACTCCTAAGGTTGACCTTTACGATATATAAGAGTGGTCACATCTCATGGGGTTACAATTGGCTAATCCAGACTATAAGATGTCTGGGCCAATTGACTGTGTATTAGGTTCTCAAATCTTGGCTGATATTCTACTTGACGGCTTGAGAAAGGGTAAGCGAGGTGAACCTATAGCTCAAGATACAGAGCTTGGGTGGATAGTATCAGGTGGTTTAAGCCTTACGAATCGGAACACATCTACATCCGCTTATCACCTTCAAATAGAGGAATCGCTTTCAGCTCAACTATGTCGTTTTTGGGAAATAGAGGAGGTAACCTCTATGCCTATATTAACACATTATTACGGTATCTCGAGATCCATCAGGACGATATGTGGTAAGATTACCATTTCGATCTGAACCTAACCTAGTGGATAATAGAAAAGCTGCTATTCCAGCTTTTTTCAGTATTGAAAAAAAATGCAACGTGATTCTGCGCTAGCTACGCTATATAAAGGTTTCATGTCAGACTATATTGATCTACGCCATATGCAAGTTGTACCTAAGATAGTCCTTAACAAACCTTCATATTATCTTCCACATCATGCAGTTTTTAAGTCTGATGGATCTGGCAAAATACGTGTAGTTTTCAACGGCTCTCACAAAACTTGTAATGGCAATTCTATCAATGACCTATTACATACTGGTCCAAAATTATTGGCAGAACTTTTTGCAGTTATAACTAGATGGAGGTTTTTCCAATTTGCCTTTACAACAGATATAGTCAAAATGTTTCGACAATTTATGATTCACGAAGACGATCGTGACTTTCAACGAATTGTTTGGAGATCCACACCAGATTCATGTGTCACGCATTTTCATTTAAATACTGTGACATATGGAATGGCAAGCTCTCCGTATTTTGCCAATCGTATTATAAAGCAGCTTGCATCGGATGAGAAAGAGCGATTTCCTTTAGGTGCTCAGGCACTACTAAATAATTCCTATGTTGATGACATCCTAAGTGGAGGAGATACTCTAGAAGAAGCTCAATGCACTCGTGACGAAGTGATAGGTATTCTTAAATCAGCAGGTATCTCTTTGGATAAATAGACAGCTAGTCATATAGATCTTTTACCGAAGTCTTCAGATAATCCTGAAAAAAAATCTATTACTCCAAGAAGCAGCGATTTCTACTTTGGGATTGAAATGGAATCCAGTAGATGATTATTTCTATTTTATGGTCTCAATACCGAATTCAACGACAACCATTACTAAAAGATCAATATCATCAGAGGTTGCGCGTCTCTTTGATCCATTAGGTTGGTTACTTCCGCTTATTATAATAGCCAAGGTACAGCTTCAACAACTATGGAAGGACAAACTTGAGTGGGATAAACCTATTTTTGGATCTCTTCGTGACGCTTGGATCCAATTCAAAGATCAACTCGCTTCGGTATCCTTGATTAAAATACCGCGCTGGCTTCATACATCTCAGTCTTCAGCCTATGAGTTACACGCTTTTTCAGACGCTTCTGAAGCGGCTTATTGTGCTGCCATTTACTGTGTTAGTCTCGCCGAGTCAGGTGAGCGACAATCAACTTTAGTTATGGCAAAGTCAAGAGTAGCTCCTGTCAAATCAATAACAATACCAAAATTGGAACTCTGTGGTGCTAAGTTGCTTTATCAATTAGTTGCAACATTCCTTAAGGAATGTCCTTGACCCAAGAGTATTTATTGCTGGACAGACTCCACAGTAGTTTTGGCTTGGTTGCAGGAACATCCTTCTCGGTGGAAGCCCTTTGTGGCTCATAGAGTAAGTGACATCACCTCTTTACTACCGTATGAACATTGGCGACATGTTCCTTTAGCCGATAATCCAGCTGACTACGGTACCAGAGGTCATACAACTAGGCAGCTACTAGACGCAGAATTATGGTGGCATGGACCAAGCTGGTTACAAGATGATCTCTCAGAGTGACCATCTGTAAGTTTAGCACCAACGAAGAATGCAGAAAACAAGAAGTAAACGTTCAGCTTGCAACAGTTGATGATTCTATACTGTCAAGCCTTTCACGCATCTCTTCATTTACCCGAATATGTCATATATTAGCTTGGTGTCTTAGATTTAAACCTGAGAGAGAATCTAATTACACAAAATTGACATCCAAAGAAATCAGCCATGGTAAGGGTGTCTTGTTTAAACTAGTACAAAAATCATATTTTTCTTCTGAGCTGGCTTGTTTACAGGCTGGAACCCCAGCGCCTAAGTCAAGTTCCTTAGCGAGAATGGTTCCTTTTTTGGATGCAAAGGGATTGATTCGATTGGTTGGTCGCTTGCAGCACTCCATGCTCGGGGAAAATGAAAAACATCCCATTATTTTACCAAAGGATAGTTTCGTAACGCGCTTACTAATTCAATAGGCACACCGTGATACCCACGGCGGGCTTCAACTTGTTATGAGTCACCTGCTACGAACAGTATGGATAGTTCGTGGTCGCAACACCGTAAGAAAAGTATTGCAAAATTGTGTTGTTTGTACTAGATTCTCGGGCCGTACTTTGGAACGACAAATGGCTCCTTTGCCCTCAGTTTGAGTCACTGAGGCCTTACCTTTCGCGAGTTGGCGTAGATTATGCTGGCCCCGTCTCCATCCGAATACCTAAGGGTAGAGGAAATAAAGCTTACAAAGGATACTTCGTCATTTTTGTATGTATGATATATAAGGCGGTCCATATTGAGGTAGTTTCTGATTACGGAACTGCCGCCTTTCTTGCAGCCTTCAGAAGATTTGTTGCACGACGGGGAAAGTGTAGTCATATCTATAGTGATTGTGGCAAGAATTTTCAAGGAGCTGACAACGAGCTTAAACATTTATACCAACACGTTACATCTATTGGGACAGAGATTGCTGCGATAGTAGCTGAGGATCAGATTGAATGGCACTTCAAACCACCTACTGCTCCGCATTTTGGTGGTCTTTGGGAGGCCAGTGTCAAAAGTTTTAAGTATCATCTTAAACGAGTGATCTACGATTTTACGCTTACCTTTGAGGAACTTAGCACTCTGGCTATTGAGATTAAAGCATGTTTAAATTCCCGACCCCTTACGCCAATCACTAACGATCCAAATGACTTAACAGTATTGACTCCGGGACATTTCTTGGGCAGATCATTAACTGCGCCCCCTTAACCAATATCAGAGTCTTTCAGTGATAAGATAATTTCATGTAGCGATCGCTGGAAATCACTCATTAATATACGTAATAACTTTTGGTCTAGATGGCGCAAAAAAGTAATTCATCATATGCAGCAAAGGATAAAATGGTTAGACCCAAATCTCCAATTGAAACGAAATGATTTGGTTCTCATTAAAGATAAGGATCTTCCACCTCGCAAATGGCTACTAGCTAGAGTCATTGATCTTCATCACGGTAAGGACGGTCTTGTTAGAGTAGTAACATTAACCCTTACAGTCACGGAAGCCGATATATCGGCTACCTAATTTTCTTTTTTTTACCTCAATATTTTTGCAATATCATGCTTGATTCTTGGATTTTTTGTATTTTCAGATACACATAGCCTTATTATTTATAATGCTGATAATATTTTATAAATTTATAACTATTAATTATTATTATAAACAAATACATACGAAAAAAGTTAATTGAATTGCATGACTGAAAGGGTTAGAAACCGCTAATACGGTTTACAAGCGACCCGTCGTCAAACTAGTACCTCTACCGATAGATACTCAAGTTACTGTAGCTCATGAAGAGCTTGCATCCAACGACGATGCAGTCACGGTGGGCGGACTTCTCCAATAACCAGCAAACCTTTCACAGCGGCCAAAGAAATTCATACTTATGTATAATCATTGTAATTCTCGCTTAAAAATTGTCGGTTGCGTTCAGTGCTACCATGTGACCCAATTTCAAATAGAATTTTATAGAATCTTAATAATAATATAAATCGATAGTTGCCTTTGTAGTATTTTCGTGTTATTCAAACGAGGCGAGCGGTGTTAACGCACTTCAATATCGTGCTGGATATTCTTCCTCCTCCCCCTCTCTTTCTTTTTCGAATCACGCGATTTACTGAGCATCGCTTAGAATCTTTTTGATCGTTAGGATCAGTATTCACTCGAGCCTTGTAACGTTTGGCCTTTTTGCC
This sequence comes from Anastatus disparis, assembly GCA_017163975.1. NCBI lineage: Eukaryota > Metazoa > Arthropoda > Insecta > Hymenoptera > Eupelmidae > Anastatus > Anastatus disparis. Next base: position 2,137,948 of record JAFFSR010000329.1, on the reverse strand, counting down.
TCGATTAGGTCTTGATATCGTAGGCGTCAGACTTTTAGAGGGCACTGCAGGTGTTGATTCTCGGAGGCCAAAGTTCAAACTTACATACTAAACTAACCTAACCTTATTAAATTAATAAAATTAATAATAAGAAAGAAATAAATAAATTAAAATCCATTTAAATATTTGAAAAGAAAAATATAAATGATTAAGAAGAGAAATAATATTAATTAAAAGAATAATTAAATGAATGATACAAAGCTAACCTATCGTTACGTACTAAGTGATAATGTGAGAGGAAGCAGGATGGGTACTGCGGACTGGTGATTAAGTTCAAACACGACACTTTAGGTTTAAACTTAGATCATCTTTTCTTTTATATTTATTAATAAAAAAAATAACAAAATAATTACAACGCCGATTTAATAATAATACTGAATAACAAAAGAAAAATTACAATTGTATGTAATAACGTTTCGTACGTTGGAAAAGAAAAGAAAATTTTTTAGTTGTCTTCTTGACCGCTAGGTGGCGCTAGTTTGTATTTATCGGCTGTAACAAATAAAACAAAGAAAAGAAATACAAAAGTTAATTATATAATAATAAAGACTCGGCGGGTAAATTCGCGACCTACTTTACCGGCGGAGTTCGGCGCGGTCGGTAACGGAGCCAGGTAAGGTAATACAGGAAAAACTAGGATGGTAACCCTCTAAACCATAAGTGGAGAAGAGGGGGGAGACTTTCGGTCGGAGACCAATGGAGGAATCTACCCCGACCAGCGATGGTGGAGGTAGTAATTAGGAGTCAGTGTCGGGCAACCCCACACTTACACTGACGGATAGATAGGAGACTATGCCGGGCAATCCCACCCTTACATAGCTTGAGACGGGAGTATAGGTAAGGATAACTTCCAATGTGCCGAGCAACCCCACTCTTACACACTGGAAGGGGAGAGAGTCTGATGCTGGCTCGGCGGCTCGCTTATATATGCTATGGAGCTCGCTATTCCCGTTGCAGGAGTAGCGCCTCGTAGCAGCTGAGCGCAGGTACTGCGTCTAGCGCGATTTTTGAATCGTCGCACACCCCCCTCGCTTGGGAAAGTGAAGCTTGCGAACGAACCTAAACTAAGCTAACAGGTTAAGTAACCTTAATCATAATTAGTATCAAAAATCAAGTACTATTTCTACAAAAAAAAATTTTAATTAAAAAAAAATGCAAAATTTTATGCTTAAGCTTACTTTTACAAAAGAAAAAGAATACTGACTAACTAAAAATACTATTTTATTTTCGTACGAAAGGGGGGAAAATATATTTACAAGAATAATATAATACAAAGTGTAGACTCACCAACTGGCCGTTTTTTTCGCACTTTCTCTACCTTACCGGTAGCCTTATCCAATAACAGGGTGTACCTGTATCCTCCGGCGACTTCTTTTATCTTTCTGACCCCTGTTGGCACGACTAGTACTGTGCCATCTGGTAGGGTGTTGGTGGTGAAGGATCTTCCCTTCTTGTCCGATGATGGTGGTGTGTTTGACTTCGGGGCCCCTGAAGTGGAGGTAGCCGTGCAAAAAACCTTAGGCTTTCGAGGGGCGAGCGTAGATGGTATATGCGCGGATCTCACGGTGGCCATCCGTTGGTCGCGTCGGCGTCGGGCCTCCTCGATTACCTGTCTTAACTAGTCTGGTGGTGCGGTGATGCTGGTAATATAAGGTTTGTTGCGCGGTTTGCTCGGATCAAGAGGTCTCGGAGTCATGACTTGCGTCGGGTGTGTAGGAGGACGAGCAATGAAAAAATTCACATCGTATGACGGTTCCATTTTGGAAAGAGAAGTGACTCGTTGCACGGCAGTTGAATGAATGATCAGCGAGTTCGTCGGAGCTGATATTTATACCCCACTCCGGTATTGGTGGGGGGAGGTTCGGTTTAATGCGCAGGTTTAAGATCTTTTATGTGCACATGACGGGTGATCGAGCCGTCTTGTGCTTTTAGATCGAAAATTACGGGTGAAATGATTTTTTTCACAGTGTACGGTCCGATGTATTTCTCGGCTTAGCAATTTGACATTTTTTGAATTTGAACTTAGCAAATTTATCGGCGGCTTTATTAGAGAAAATCTTTCGTATTGTAATGACTACTCTTAAATTTAAGATTTAAGGACGGATTCGTTTAATTTGGGAGACCAGCTCCTCCTACGCAGGTTGTAGTAGTGACTTTGTTTACTAAAACTGTGCGCGAGATTATTTTTCGCGAGTACTAATGCGTCTTTTAATTTTGTTAACTCGGAGAGTCTATCGCATTTCTCACGGTTCTGATTTACAGCCCCGGGGGCGACAAATTCTCTACCCGTATTAAGGTAAGCGGGGGTGAATCCCGTGGATTCGCTGCGAGCGGTGTTGTAAGCGAAAGCTATCTCGGGTATTTTGCTGTCCCAGGTGTTGTGTTTTCTACCGACGTATTGGCGTATCATTGTTTTGATGACTCGATTTGCTCTCTCTACGGGGTTGCATTGCGGGGTGTAACTTGGTGTAAATCTCGCCTTAATCCCGTATTGTTTTAAGAAAGCGGCCATTTCGTGGCCTTTAAATTGTACGCCGTTATCACTTACGACGGTAGTAGGGCAACCATGGCGTAGAACAATTTGTTCTTTTAATGCTTTGATGACGGTTTTTGCGGTTGCTTTACGTAGAGGACGAAGTTCGACCCATTTGGAAAAACGATCTTGCATTACGAGCAACTGCGTGTTTTGGTCTTTTGTCCTGGGTAGTGGGCCAACGAGGTCGATGGACACCATCTCCCAAGGCTCGTTTACCGGCGTTGCGTGCATGAAGCCCGGCGGTTTGTTTTGAAGCACTTTGTGCTTTTGACAATTCGTGCATTTTTTAACGTAATTTGCGCCGTCTTTGAGCATTTTTGGCCAAAAATAGCGCTGGGAGAGTCGAGCGAGTGTTTTAAAAACGCCTAAATGACCGGCGGTGACGTCATCATGAACCTCCTTGAGCACTTGGTCTCTTTCGTACACGGGTACGCACAATTTCCACGAGGAACCGGTATCTAAATAATTGAGTGTTAAATCGTGAGCGCGATGATGAAAGAGACGACCATCTTTGATGCAGAAATTCGAAAAATTCTGGGGGTTTTCTGTTACTTGGTCGAAAAGGTCATTGTACCAAGGACAGTGTTGGGTGAACGCTGTGGCGCAGGTGTTAGTTGGCTGCCTGGACAAGATATCGGCGACGGTGTTGTCTATGCCGCGTCTATAACGTATTTCGTAGTCCCATTGGCTTAACTCTAGCGCCCAACGGGCTAAACGACCGGAAGGATTATCAATCTTATCTAACCACTTCAATGAGAGGTGGTCGGTAATAACCACAAAGCGGTAACCCTCCAGGTAGTCGCGCATCTTCCATATTCCCCATTTGACGGCAAGGCATTCAAGTTCTGTTACGGAATAATTGCGTTCCGCTTTGTTCAAAGACCGGCTAGCGTAAGCGATTACATGTTCTTTTCCGTCTTTTTCCTGCGTGAGTACGGCTCCAAGTCCTTCTAGGCTCGCGTCTGTTTGAAGCGAGAAGGTCTTGGTCCAATCAGGACACGTCAGAACAGGCACGGAAGTTAGTTGACGTTTTATTTCGTCGAACGCTTTTTGCTGAGCTTCTTTCCAGGCCCATTTCGTTTGCTTGCGCAATAATAAGTTTAACGGAGCTGCGATCCGAGAAGCGTCTTTGACAAAACGACGATACCACGAGAGAAGACCGAGAAACCGGCGCAACTCTTTGACGTTCGTGGGTGGTGGTAAGTTAGCTAAAGGCGTGATTTTATCGGTGTCTGTGTGCAGGCCTTGCTCGTCAATTATATGACCTAAGTATTTCAAGCTTTTACGTGCGAAAACGCATTTATCCGGGTTAGGCCGTAAGTTAGCTTGTCGTAAACGATTGAAAACGGCGTCTAAGTGTCGAATGTGCTCATCTAGGGAGCTTGAGACGACGATAATGTCATCTAAGTATGTGAACACGTTAGGCGAAAGATCCGGCGTAATCACTCGATCGAGAAGACGCTGAAAAGTGGCGGTCGCCGAATGTAAGCCAAAAGGCATGACCTTGAACTCAAAAAGACCTTTGCCAGCTACTGTGAAGGCGGTAGTGGCGCAGCTTTGTGGAGTCAGAGGCACTTGCCAGTAGCCGTTCTTCAGATCGATCGTTGAAAGATAACGTGCATTTTGCAAATGGTCGAGGATTGCGTTGATCCGCGGTAATGGATACGCATCCTTTTTGCTAACTGCGTTTAACTTGCGGAAAACGATGCAAAAACGAGGTTTTCCGTCTTTCTTTTTTACTAACACGACGGGTGAACTCCACGGGCTATGAGAAGGACAGATGACTCCTTCTGCTAAGATCTTATCGACTTCTTGATTAATTATGGCCTGCGTAGCCGGATTACGAGGGCGATAACGTTGTTTAATCGGCGTGGGATCTAGTAGTTTGATTTCGTGCTCAATAAGGGGAGTTCTGCCGCTTACGTCGTTGAATTTTTGTAGTTCTGTTTTTAAGAACTCGTTTAATCGAGTTTCTTCGTCCGAAGATAAAGAGTGGAGGCCGGATGTTGCGTTAGCCGAGCAGTTTTGTGTATTTTGACCGTACGAAGTGGGCTCGATTGATTTTATTTCCCGTCCTTCTAGTATAAATTGAATACGAAGTTTCTTTAGCAAGTCCATACCGAGTAAGAAATCGAAACTTAAGTTCGTCATAATTGCAAAGCTATGTTTTACGCGACGACCTTTGTACGTGAGTACTCCGGAAATGGCTTGACTAGACCGAGTTTCTGTTCCGTCGGCTAGGCCTGTTATACAATGGTCTTCGTTGATTGTCCAACCTTCTTTAATACAGTGGTCGACAATTTCCGGTCTGGCGAAAGAAGTTATTGATCCCGGATCTACTAAAGATTTTAGCGACTTGTCACCCACGCGAAAATAAATAACATACCGGTTTTCGTTGGGAAAGTGAGTGCAAGGCAGGTTATAGGTCGGACGGTGCCTTATTGCCGGCCGACCCGTCTTGAGTTTTCCGCCCCTTTGCACTTGCAGTTAATGGTCATGATGCCGTCCTTTCCGCAAAATGAGCAGAATAACCGTCCTTTATTTGTGCAGTCGTAGCGACTGTGACCTTCCTCCTTACACTTCCAACAATTTTTGGACCAGGAGTATTGTTGGGTATTAAATGTCGCGGTGGATGAGTTCGGACGAACGAGTTTTGGTTGCGAGTCTATGATTTGGTTTTTCACCTCTTCTATCTCCTCGACACGTTGTATTAATTGTTCGACCGTGGTGAAATCTGATCAGCGAATATGCAGGCGTAGAACCAGTTTCATGTTATTAAAGATGTTTTCAATCTGATGTTCCGGTGTTAAATTACCGCGTCGCCGCATTAACGTGGCTAACGAAGTGACATACTTCCGGATGTCTTCTTTCTCTCCTTGCTTGCGATCTATTATTAACCGGTCAAGATGTCGTAGTTCGCTGGGAGATAAATAATAATCACGTAAACGCGTGATTAATTGCTGAAAAGATGTTATTTCGGGAGCGCAATTTCTATACCATAACTGTGCATCTCCGCGTAGTAGTTCGGGAAACCCTTGAAGGAATTTCGCGTCCGGAATTTCGTATGCGATTGTTAGGTCCTGCACTCTTTCTAGAAACGTGTAAACGTCCTTACCGTCAAAGTGTACGTTCCATTTTCTCATTTGATCAATGGTACGCGCGGTGCCGTTAGGGAGTTGAACGATGATCGGTGTACTACTAGTTGAACTTCCGGCATTTGATAAAGACGACGGCGCGTTTACAATTATCGAGTTGGTGTCGGTTTGTCTACTCGCACTAATCGTACCTAATAATTCAGCATTTAACAAAAGATCGGCGTTTTTATCGGTTTCTTCGTTGTAATCGATGGGGTCATCGGGTGCGTTTTTGTACAAGTCTAGGTGACGCGATACATAACTTAAAAATAAAGCGCGCTGCTCTATGAGAGTTCTGGATGTTGATATACGAGCGTCGCGTAGGTGTTCTGCGAGTTCGGTGGGGGTCAATTTATACACCCAGTGTTTCTTCATTTTGGTATTCTAGTATATATGACGGATGAAAAAAAAAAAAAATTTTATACTGGCCAAGAAGAGTATAACTTATTCACCAGTTTACATAAAAAGATTTTTCCCATCTAGGTTTTAATTGGAATTACGGGCGAGGTTTTCGGGCGCCATGCAACTTACGTTGTAGAATCGGAATGTTAAATTAGAATTTTAATTTTACTTGCCCGGAAAAGAATCACGAAAAAAAATTTTTCGGTCCCTGTTCGGTTGCGCCATGTAACATTTGGCCTTTTTGCCTCGATTAGGTCTTGATATCGTAGGCGTCAGACTTTTAGAAGGCGCTGCAGGTGTTGATTCTCGGAGGCCAAAGTTCAAACTTACATACTAAACTAACCTAACCTTATTAAATTAATAAAATTAATAATAAGAAAGAAATAAATAAATTAAAATCCATTTAAATATTTGAAAAGAAAAATATAAATGATTAAGAAGAGAAATAATATTAATTAAAAGAATAATTAAATGAATGATACAAAGCTAACCTATCCTTACGTACTAAGTGATAATGTGAGAGGAAGCAGGATGGGTACTGCGGACTGGTGATTAAGTTCAAACACGACACTTTAGGTTTAAACTTAGATCATCTTTTCTTTTATATTTATTAATAAAAAAAATAACAAAATAATTACAACGCCGATTTAATAATAATACTGAATAACAAAAGAAAAATTACAATTGTATGTAATAACGTTTCGTACGTTGGAAAAGAAAAGAAAATTTTTTAGTTGTCTTCTTGACCGCTAGGTGGCGCTAGTTTGTATTTATCGGCTGTAACAAATAAAACAAAGAAAAGAAATACAAAAGTTAATTATATAATAATAAAGACTCGGCGGGTAAATTCGCGACCTACTTTACCGGCGGAGTTCGGCGCGGTCGGTAACGGAGCCAGGTAAGGTAATACAGGAAAAACTAGGATGGTAACCCTCTAAACCATAAGTGGAGAAGAGGGGGGAGACTTTCGGTCGGAGGCCAATGGAGGAATCTACCCCGACCAGCGATGGTGGAGGTAGTAATTAGGAGTCAGTGTCGGGCAACCCCACCCTTACACTGACGGATAGATAGGAGACTATGCCGGGCAATCCCACCCTAACATAGCTTGAGACGGGAGTATAGGTAAGGATAACTTCCAATGTGCCGAGCAACCCCACTCTTACACACTGGAAGGGGAGAGAGTCTGATGTTGGCTCAGCGGCTCGCTTATATATGCTATGGAGCTCGCTATTCCCGTTGCGGGAGTAGCGCCTCGTAGCGGCTGAGCGCAGGTACTGCGTCTAGCGCGATTTTTGAATCGTCGCAGCCTTCCTCAAGTCCCTTTAAGCACTGAACGCTATATATATAAGATGTTAATAATAGAATATAGCTTCTTGTTTTAAGTTAAATCAAGTTTTCTTTATTTCTTGCACCTTAACTCCAACAAATTCTTATTCATTTCATAGTCTTGGCTTACCTAATTTTAATTAAGAAATAGATTGCAAAGGCGAAAACAATAGTAGTTATTTGCAGTTATTAACATTTATAGACACAACAATTTTGTATAATACCATTTTTAAAAATTAAGATAATAGTAACAGTTATTTGTAGTTATTTTTTTATTTTTGCAGTTATTTACCGTTATTTGCGGATTCTTGCAGTTATTTGCAATTATTTTCTGATTTTCGTAATTATTTGCAGAAATTTGCAGTTATTTATAGTTAATAATAGTTATTTATAATAATTTATTGTCTTGGAAATTTTTTCCTATACATAAAAAATTAAAAAATTTTTTAAAAAGCGTATAATTGTTAATAACTGTAAATAATTGCAAAAAATTGCAAATAACTGTAAATAAACGCGAATAATCGCTAGTAACTGTTAATAAAATAGCAAATAACTGCTTATGAATGCTAATCATTGCTAATAACTGCTAATAACTGATGAAAACTGGTATTAACTGCAAATAACCGCTACTTCTGTCTCAAACTAAACTATTCATAACATTTATTAGCAGCTTTTAGCAGTTATTCGCAGTTATTAGCAATTACTTTTAATTATTAACAGTTATTAGCAAAACCGATTTCCACTAGGGATTAAAAAAAAATGAAAAATCAAAATTTTTTTTTATTTTCCAATGGCTCTGAAAAAACTATGCTAAGAAAACTAATTGTCAATAGCTTTTCCCCAGTTAGACAAAAAAACTAAATTGTATGCAAAACTAGAAGCAAATCCATCAAGTCGTTTTCGAGACAAAATTAGCGTAACGAACACATATACACACACAAATACATACAGACATTTTTTGGAAACCACTTTTTTCGAATTCCTGAGTCCAACTAAATATATACAAATGAATGAAAAAATAGAAAAAAAATTCTTTTACCGATACAAAGCTTTTTCTATGAGAAAGCAATATATTAGTTATTTATATTTATTTACAGTTATTCACATTTATTCGCAGTTTTTTACAATTATTCACAGTTATTTACGATTATGTATAGTTCTTTACATTTTTTATAGTTATTTGTAGTTATTCATTTTCGAAAATTTTCACGAATTTATTCATTTTTTCGTTCTTTTTTATGTGAAAATTTTTGAAAATGTGAATAGCTGTAAATAATTGTAAAAAACTATGATATAAATAATTGTGAATAATTGCTAATAACTGTAAATTACTGTGAGAAACTGTAAATAATTGTAAATAATAGTAAATAACTGTAAATAACTGTTAATAACTATGAATAACTGTAAATAATAGAAAACAATAGTAAATATCTGTTAATAACTATTACTGATATCTCTATTCTGACTTTTTTAACAGTTCTTTACAGTTATTTACTATTATTTACAGTTATTCACAGAAATTATTTCCATGTGGGTATATATATTAAGCAATTATGATCGCTATTCTAATATTACTTCCTTAGAACTTTTTTTTACTGCTTTTACTGATAAATTTACAAGTTTTAAATAATGATAAAATGACTGCACAAATGAGTATGTATTATGAATAAATGTAAATGTATAAAAATAAAGAGAGACAAATTTTCATTTAAGTCCTATACAGATTTTGCAGTTGACTTTATATGTTTAATATAATTGTTTTTGTTATGTACACATAGTCAGTACCGTTGTAGAAGAAAATCGTACGAAATGACATTATTTTGACAGATAATAGAAAATGTTTACATATGCTTGAGTGCTTGTTTTTTATTTCATTCGTCGTAATTAATAAATAGTATATTTTTTACCTGGGTAGAGAATGTGAAGAATGTCTTGAATCGTATGTAAATTGGCATCCAAGCCGAAGGAAAGAAGAAACCACTTTCTATTTTCGAAGCTAGAAAATGATATATTTCCAGGACAGGTGTGGAAAAAGTTAAGATTAATTTATATTAATAAACCAAAAAAAATAATTTATACAATTACATTAATATTTTAGGCTTTATTTTCAAATATTTTTTCAACATTTAAAAAAATGTGTTGGGGTAGGTATTAACAAATCTTCGGGTCAATTATTAACACTGTTCATATTTAAGCATGCATTTGACGAAATGCTATAGATAAAAAATTTATTTTATAAGAACTTTCCTGTGATAAAATGAATTTTATAGACAATGTTTATAATCTAATACTATATTTTCAATTTTCATTAAATTTGTTATTTCACAAAAAATATTTGCAGTTTACGTTAGTGTTCTAATCATATCAATTTTATTCATTTTTTTGAATATTTTTGTTTTTTTATTGATAACATATTTTTGATTAATTTAAATTTGTACTAAAAAAAATATTGTTTAATTTTTGGACAGTAAAAAATTCTAATTTTATTATCGAATTATAAGCATAAAATGCTATTTTTGCTGACCACATGCTAAACTTTGAAATTTCTATAACTATTTTATCTTTAATTTGGTTTTTTGTCTTTAAATTTTTTAAATTGCTATAAAATACTAATTGCTTACACTTTTTTTACAACTTTTCTTTTTACAAAACATTGGAAACGAAAGAATCTTGTATATTAACAAATTAAAAATCATCAAAATCATATAATTTTTTAAAACTAAAATGTTTTCTGGAGGTACCCTAGATCACAACAGGTTTCAGTTTATACAGTATAATTTTTATACTTAAAGATATCCTAAAGTAAGTTAAATTTTGAAAACCATTCAACAATTATGTTTCCAAATTAAAACTAAATATTCTGGATTATGCCTTTGTTCAAACTCGTAGCCCTCTTCCTTTAAAAAAATAATCTGACATGTGTTGATTGAAAGAAAATATACATATACATAACATGAGTTACGCGATTGGTTATATTTCTTGACGGCTTACACTTTTTCTTTCGTACATTTAATTTTTTTTTCTTACGTAAGTGTACTGTTACCTCTGCAAAAAGCAACAATCCCCTCCGATATTTTCTTCGCCCCCACGCATTTACTTATAACATACATTTCCTTAAAAGTTTTTAGTTACACTTTTTTGAGAATCATATATACTATATGTTATTTTCCCCTGCCTTCATACCTTGAGTATATAGAATACTGATTCCTTTATAAACACAACAAACCAAGGTAAAATAAAGTCAGAATCACATCGACAACGAAAGTCGCAGTATTTAATAATAAACTCTTTTTTTAAACTACCAATTATGTACGCTCACACCTTAGCTGTGAGTACAAAAATTTGTTTTATTGAATTTAATCTGTAAATGAAACTGTTTTTTAATTAACTTTGTCCATGATTTGTTTAATTAGTAGCAAAAATATTTTATATTATTTAAAAACTTTTCTGGGACAAATAGTGTAACAACGAAGTGATACTAAAAAGTATACCACTAAGTGTATTAATTATATTATATTATATATGAAAAATTAGTTTTTCATCATTAATAAATGGTTTGTTATTTTAAAATACTAATAAATGATAAGCGTGATGATTACTTTACAAAAAAATATGAATATATTTGTTTAATTTCTCATCTGAAAATAAGTTCAACTCCTTTTTATTCATGTTGAAAATTCAATATATTTTAATTGTACACTGTAAATCACTTTCAGGGTTTCTCTTAAAGTAATATTTAAAATAATTCACCTTATTTAGTTTTGTAATCATAATTATAAACGCCGAACAGCGTCATATGTTATTTGTGTGCTTGTGTTCAATAAATGAGAGAATGATTTCACGTTACCAGGCTTTGGCATTATCTCTTTTTGGGGTGATTAGTTAAGAGGATATCGTAGTTATCCCCTCCTAATAATATTTTTATTCAAAGTTCATGAGTAAACGGTGCGTCAAATCATATTCTTTCACTACAGAAAGAAAATTTATAAGATTAATCCTGAGTGCGGACAACTCAAGAAATTTATTAAAATATTACAAATAAAAAGTTATGAACAAACTTTAAATGAATAGTATTTTGAGGTTAGGTTTATCGAGCTTGATATCTAATTTTTATTCAAAGTTTATGAAAGAATAACAAGTTAAAGTGATTTTTTTTTAACAAAAATGATTGAATGAATGTAGCTTTAGCGAGGAAAAGTAATTATATTTGTCTAATTAGTCAATTTGAAGAGATATCAATCAAATAAAAAAAGCAAAAATTGATTCTAACAACTCCGACATCCCGTTAAACCATCATAAGCTGCATCATTAAATCAGAAAATTCAATTGTGATTAATCATCCTAAGTAAAAATATTTTCTATAATTTATATAAAGATTGTATAGAAACCCAATTACACATATTGTATACATATTTTATACAAAAGTGATTGCATACAATCTGTATACAATTCGCATACAATCTGTATCAAAATAATTACAATGATTGTTTTAAAAACTGCTTTTGAAAATTAATCAAATAAATATAAGAAATTTTGCGGTAGAGAAGATGAGACTTACTAGAATTTCGTAACCAAGTTACATGATCGATAAATAAATTTAGCCGTATATGATCTACTATATCGTAAAAAATGAAAAATCTTGCCAATGTATCCTATCAATGCATCCTCTCACTCCTATTTTATAATCGAAATATCTGAAAAGACAAAAAAGAAAATCACAAAGCATATGGACGATAAATAATATTGTATTATGAGGTTAGGAGAGGTTACAAATTATTTTATGAATAGATTTTGGTCAAAATAATACAATAAACTTATCTGATAATTGTAGACACCACTTAGTAAAGTATTCTTTTTACAGCTATTACTATTTTCCTTTTTTTCTGAACAGAATATTATTTTAGTGAACATATAATTTGTGAAATTAAAATAGAAAAATTTTTCATCATACTTGAATGTAGGTATAAAAAAACAAAAGATAATTATCAATCTGACGTAAGTGTGACGAAAAATTTATCGACTTTTATGTTTATACTTGAATGTAGGTATAAAAAAACAAAAGAGAAATATCAATCTGATATTCAAAAGTGATGAAAAATTTGCCGACTTCTACGTTTACAAATTATATGTTCGCGAAAATAATATTCTGTTCAGAAAAAAAAGGAAAATAGTAATAGCTGTAAAAGGAATACTTTACTAAGTGGCGTCTACAATCATCAGATAAGTTTATTGTATTATTTTGACCAAAATCTATTCATAAAATAATTTGTAACCTCTCCTGACCTCATAATACAATATTATTTATCGTCCATATGCTTTGTGATTTTTTTTTGTCTTTTCAGATATTTCGATTATAAAATAGGAGTGAGAGGATGCATTGATCGGATACATTGGCAAGATTTTTCATTTATACGGCTAAATTCATTTATCGATCATGTAACTTGGTTACGAAATTCTAGTAAGTCTCATCTTCTCTACCGCAAAATTTCTTATGTTTATTTTATTAATTTTCAAAAGCAGTTTTTAAAACAATCATTGTAATTATTTTGATACAGATTGTATGCAAATTGTATACAGATTGTATGCAATCACTTTTGTATAAAATATGTATACAATATGTGTAATTGGGTTTCTATGCAATCTTTATAAAAATTATACAATTATAGCATGGTTAAGAATCAATGATCTTGTACATGAAAATGATTTACAGTGTACGTATTGATTATTTTCAATCTAGATTATGAATTACAGTTTTATCTTCGTTAATTGTAATAAAATATTGGATTTATAATCATTAATAATATAAAAATATAACTTATAATGTAGAGTTTTTTTTGTGACTGACAATTCAATTTATAACTCTATTGAACCTGTAACGAAAAATTTTGTCAGTATATGCAAAAGGTAATTATTTACTATTGTGCCTTCGCTATGCATTACTTTACGTATAGACATATAGTTACATATAGTAACATACAATTTATATAAAGACATTAAAAATTATTACAAAAAAAATCTGTATATTTTCTTCATTCTTCAAAATATCATGGAAATTAAAATAATTTGTCTTGAAGAATTTTTTTTGACATGTGTACTTAATTATGTGTAAATTTTACTTATGCAAGAAAACTATTGAATATTGAAATTAAATCAATTTAGAAAATTAAATTTTTCATGTTCGATCAATATTTATAAGAACAAATAAAGTCTATCAGAGATGTAAAATTTTTTAACAAATGACTATTTGTTACTACTAGATATTTGAAATTCAAGCAATATTCATTAATGACTAATTCATGATTTTCAGCTTTTTGTTTTCGCAATCATTACCGCAGTAATAGCAGTCCCCACACCCGGTGGACACCATCAGTAAGTATATATATGTTTTATAACCATATATATGTATATGAATATATAGATTTTACATGGCTATCTATTTGATCTACAAAAATACTTAAGTATACATAGATATATATTCTTTTTCTTTTTCTAGATTAAATAGATAGCTATGTTAATCGTATATATACACACATACATACATATGCGGAAGTATCAATACAAGCACTTTCTTTTTACTACAGGTAAAAACGTTTTGGTTTTCCTCTTTTATGCAAGAAAATATATAGTTCTTGTGTTTCTCTTTGAATGATTACTTAGTGTGTAGTAATTTGTTTAAGGAAAATCAAAATATCACTGGGAAAAATTCTTTTTGAGTCAAAGAAGGTTTTTTAGATATTAGAAATACAATTTAACGTAATGTATTTCTTTGAATCGAAAAAAAGTATTTTAAAATTATTGAAATATTTTTTTGAAAAAAAAATTAACCTTTATGGAAAACATTATTTTGACTTGAAGATTTCTCGGAAATAAGTTAAAAATTAGTAAAACTTTTTCAAAAACAATACCAAAATTTTTTTGAATTAAAAAACTATACGGATTCAAAATAATAATTTTATAAAAATGAAAAAATATCTTTCAGAGTATATTTTTTCGATTTGAAGACACGATTTCCTAATTCAACAAATCATTTCATTATCAAGATGAAATTATTTTTTTCTGATGATAAATTGTTTTTGGACGCGAGAAAGCAATGTTATAAATTAAATTTCTTTATATTTAAAAAATTGCACTTTGAATTTAAAAAAATACTTCTCAGAATCGAAAAAGCATATCTTTAATAATATTCTTTAATTATTTTGATAATATGAATAAATGGAAACATGTAATAAATGTAAAAAAATACTAAAAAAACATTTTAGACAACCCTTTGTGGGTGAAAATTTAAAAATGTGCGTACATTAATTAAGAAAAAACCTAAAGACAAAAACAAAATTCGAGCAATGTTTATTCTTTAATTATAATTTTAATGGAGAGTTGAGACTTATTATATAAATTATAGACTCTGACAATAATTTTTAATAATTTCAAATTGTTTATTTGTGATTTTCAATGACGAGTTATTTTTTTAAACGCATTCATTATCTGTATGAATTCAAATAATACTTTTAGTAAGCCATATGCATTCTTTGATAAATGACGTTATGTTTATCTAAGCTTAAATTTCAAATCAGAGATCCAAAAAACATAAAAGACTTCTTACTTATCAAATTTCAAATTTATTCATTTGAAATTAAAGATACCAACTCAAAATTTAAAAGCAATGATTTTTCATATGTCTGGTTTTTTAACTCAAATCTTTTCGTATTTGGCTTTTTAACTTTAATTTCACGTGTTCTTTTATTGCTCTAAGCAGGCAATATAGGGTTAGTGAAGATGTTATTGACGGTTTTTGAGGAAGGTTTACTTTAATTGCAAAAAAATTACTTTAATACCGTGAAATCGAACTCTGTTTTTCTTAAAATCATCGAATATATAGTTGAAAACTTATAAAGATTTTTTTGAATTTCTAAAAATGTATTATGTCAATTTAATATTAAAAATAAAAAGGCGAAACGATTGCTGGTATTTATTGTGGATTGAAGCTATTAGTACTAAGGCATTATTGCGAATAAAGGTATGATCGCGATAGTATAAATAATTGATGTAGTAAGTAGCTGTGAGTTTATTGGCTATTTAAAATATAACTAAAATTTTTCTATTATTAATTTACAGATAAGAATAATAAATTTTATTTAATACATCACACATTAGTTATAACTGTTTTTTTTTACTTAAAAATAATAATAATAAAGTTTATTTGATATCACGTATTAATCCCTATTGAAAATAATCACGTGTTTTTTTGGCGTATTTAAACTACGTCATTGAATGACGAGAAAAAATACGTATTTTGTTACGTCATTGTTTGGAACAGTTTCATACGTATTTTTTCCAAAATATGTCATGTTTTACGTATCTGCAATGGTGTGCAGAAACATCTCGAAATATAAATGACGTATATTTTCAGAAAAATTACGTATTTTTTCCAATAAAACACGTCATACTTTACGTATCTCTATTGAAAATAATCACGTGTTTTTCTTATGTATTCAAACTACATTATTAAATGACGTAAAAAAATACGTGTTTTGATACGTCTTTTTTGGAATGCTTTGCTACTTTTTATTCTCCTAACGAGTCATTTCTTTACGTGTTTGCGACGGTGTCCAGAACCATCCCAAAGTATAGATGACGTATTTTTCAAAAATGAAGTATATTTTCAAAAAAACACGTCATTTTTTACGTAATTAATGACGAAATTTTAAATTATTTTTGTAAATTATATCTTCACGAGAAAATGATAAATCACTTGATTTCTCAGGTGATTTATCATGCCGAAATCTCATGTAATGATTTTTTTGGTTTTTACGCATTTCAAACCATGGTTAGTCAACTGAGAACTATTTTTGAAAATTTTTGAAAAATTTGAACTTAGAAATTTTTTTATAAAATTAGTCAAAATTTTTTCTAAGACCAAGCTTTTTAAAAAATTTTTTAAATTCAAAATTTTCGAAAATTTTCAAAAATAGTTCTTAATTGACTAAGCATGGTCTGAAATGCGTAAAAACTAAAAAAATCATTACATGAGATTTTGACATGATAAATCACCTGATTTTTTTTTGTAGGGTTCATCTCTTCGAAGATGGAAGAGCTTCTACGATTCAACTGAGTGTTATGGCTTTATATATCTGCGTCTTCGAAATTTGTATAAGGGAACACATAGCTTAGAAAAACACCACTCAGTGACTTATAGTCAAATTGATGATCGATTACGTCAATTCTTCTTTAAGTCACCAGGTGGCGTTTTCCTAGGTTTTGTGATTCCTGATACGAATTTCGAAGACGCAGACATATAAAGCCAGATCACTCAGTTGAATTGTAGAAACTCTTCCGTTTTCGAAGAGTTGAAACTACGAGTTGTACCTCACTTTTGATTTTTCCTTTGAATGGGAGATAAGTATCTTTGCAAGTTATTTTCTCGTCAAGATATAATTTAATTACGCAAAAAATGACATGTTTTTTGAAAATATACGTCATCTGTACTTTGAGATGACTCTGCACACCGTCGCAAACACGTACAAAAATTACTCATTCAGAGAAAAAAAGTAGCAAATCGTTCCAAAAAAAGACGTATCAAAACACGTATTTTTTTACGTCATTTAATGATGTAGTTTAAATACATAAGAAAAACACGTGATTATTTTCAATAGGGATACATGAAGAATGACGTGTTTTTTTTTGGAAAAATAATTAATTTTTATGAGAATATATGTCATTTATATTTCGAAATGTTTCTACACATCATCGTAGATACGTAAAGAAATGACTCATTTGGAGAAAAAAAAGTAGCAAATCGTTCTAAAAAAAGACGTATCAAATTCCAAAAAAAAATTCGAAGAGATAACATAACCTCTTCTGATGCACGTGTTCATCTGATGTGAAAAAAATTATTTATCTTGTAAATTTAACTCTTAACGGCATGTCGGAGCTGCAGCAATCGAGTTTTGCTTTTTTTATTTTATCGATATCTTTTTAAATTCTTAAATTAAACAAATATAATGACTTGTCCGCACTAAAGTTATATTAGTACAATAATTTTTGTTAAAATAAAAAATCATTTGGACTTGTTATTTTTTTATGAGTTTGGATTGGAAATTAGATATCAAACTCGACAAACCTAACCTTAAAATACGATATATTGAAAGTTTTTATTATAACTTTGTATGTATAATATTTTGGTGGTTTTCTTGTGTTGTCCGCACTAGAGTTTAATCTTACAAATTTTTTCTTTATAGTAAAAAAACTCAATTAAACGCATCGTTTATTCATAAGTTAAGATTGGAAATATTATTAGAAGGCGGACAGCTTCGTCATGCTCTTAAATAGTTTAAATATAAATAATATTCGATACGAAAAAAAGAATTATTCTATTTTTAGATTCAATCATGTTCTTATTTAAAAACATTGAATTTTCATAGAACAATATAAATGCATAATATATACAATTAAGTTGTAAAATAATTTATTTATATTAAGAGGAGGTCGCGTATCTCTGTCTTTTTCTAATCAGAAAATTGAGTTTTTTAAAGAAACTAATAACTTTAGCAAAAAATGAAGAGAAAGCCGCATTTTGTATCAAAAAAAGCAATATTCTCTTTGATAAGAAAGAATTAATTATATTGCTTTGTTTTCAAGAAAACCTTGAAAAACTTAAATCATAGAGGTTAGGGTGGATAATTTGGTTTTACAAGGTTTTCTTGAGAACGAAGCAATAAAATTAATTTTTTCTCATCAAAGAAAACATTGTTTTTTTCGATACAAGGTGCGGCTTTCTCTTCATTTTTTGCTAAAGTTATTCGTTTTTGTGAAAAAGTCATTTCTTTGATTAGAAAAGGACAGAGATACGCGACCTCCTCTTAATGGTATAAATATATTAGTACATTTTGTTTTGCAAATAAGAAAAATTTAATTTAATTTATTGGATTGATGAAATGAAATTTTTAAACTATTTTTATTTCGTACTACATAAAAACTTTGTTTTATATTTTTAATGATTAATCACTAATTATATCTATAGAATTACATCTTGAGAAGCTTATGTTGAGAAAATTATAAATTTTTTTCAAAGTTGAGCAATACGTAAGAAATTTATAAAAGAGTTTTAATATGGGGATTAATGTAAAAAGAGGTTATGTTTTCATTTCAAACGTTTTCAATATCAATAGTCAGGTATAACTGTCAGGTAGTGGATGAGTAATAATAGTATATTTACGGAAATGAAAGACACCTATTTGGACTTGATAATTACCCCATTACATGCCAAGTAGTGGCCCTGTCAGGATGCTCTGTATAGGCTCCTTAAAAATTCGTAGGGCATTCTTAATATGTTTCTAGTCGGGATATCGTCACTTCGGTTACATAATAAATAAATACGACGCTCGCTATGCATACGCTTCTACGGAGCAAGAACCTTTTGCCTCTTATATATCAACTGATATGACTTTTCTACGCTTGCGGAACGTGTAAAACGTGCATCCTTCTAGCGGTGTGCGTGTGAATCATTTAAGTTATAAATGTAAGTATAGTAGTAATAAATGTAAGTGAAATGTTTGAATTATCAGATTAAGTACATATTTTTAAGAAAGTTGCATTTTATTTTTAAACAAATAGTTTTCTATATTTAAGAAATTTAGCTTCTAAAATTAACAATTTTATTTTAGTTATTTTAATAAATTTTGGTTGCGAATTGTTCTTTTTTGAGGTAAAGTGTTAAAATAAAGTAATTTTTTAAATTTAAATAAATATCTTTGTTCCAAAAAATTTTTTTTTTTTTAAGTAAAATGATTTCTTTTTTCAATGAAAAAATATTTTATATGGTCAATAACCTTAAGTTAAATGAACATTTACTTAAGTCAAATATTTTAGAAATTCTAAGTAACTAATTGGATCCTAGCATGAAAAATTATTTTCAAATCCATTATATTTGTCAGGTCGAACAAAAAACATAAAGGGCACGTATTTTCTCTTTTACAAAAAAAATGAAAACTCAAAGAGATAGAGGCAGTTAAAATTGTATGTGACGTCACATTATTATAATAATGTGACGTCGTGTATCATAGCGCTATATCTATATATATATCAAAATTGCATTAACTTACAACGGCTATAAATTTTGCAATTCATCATATTTAAAGAAACAAAAAAATACGGGTCTCTTATTTTTTCGTATTCTATCTGACGGATATAATACATTTTTTGATGCAAAGACCCAATTATTTTCTTACTTTTGTTACTATTTCAAACTATTGGTCTACTATATTTAAGAAAATCATCTTAATATTAAAACTTTATTAATTTGGTTAAAGAAAATATTTTTTAAAAAGATTATATGTATTTAAAACAAGAAATACATTTTTAAAGCAAGACAAAGTTATTTAGGTTAAATACATTTCGCCTACTTGGAGGAAAAAAAGGACACATCAAATTATAGTTGAAAAATCGGAAACGTCAAATTATTGTTGAAGAACCGGACACGTCAAATGAAGGCCCGGATGCAATAAGGGCATTTATGCTCAAAGCACGTGAAACTGAAGTCACTTGGTAGTAAAAATTTCATTTTCTTCAAATGAATTTCAAAAAATTTGACGTTGTAAAACTCATCATGCCGCATCTTTTTTATATTAACAGTGTTTTTATAACATTTTTATTTTTCAAGAAAAAAATTAAAAACAAGAGAATTTTTTACATTAAATTTCAATACTTTTTTAAACTTAAATCTTTGTAATTCGAGTAAATATTAACCGATTCCGCTGAAATTTAAATAGTATATTTCGGAATTAGTGCGATAAAGTGATTTTTTACTCGTGTGGCGGTTTGCGCCCGAGCGAAGCGAGGGTGAAAAGGTCACACAAGTAAGAAATCACTTTCTCGCACGAGTATCGAACACTATTTTTTGACACGACGTGTGAGAAGCTCCATTTTCGCACGTGTCACTTTGTACAGCGTGCGTGAAATCGAGCTTCTCGCACGGAGTGTCAAAAATATATTTTCTAAATATTATAGCGAAACTTATGATAACTATAAAAATGTTAATTCTTAAATAGTTAGTCGCAATTGTTTATTAATTAATACAAATTACAAATTGTGCGCTTATATTGTTCTCGAGAAAAAAGTACCGAGGGAACTTTCAAGTACAAGAAACTTGTAGCGAGAAAGTTTTTGGTGTTTGTATAAAGAAGATTTGTGGAAAGTTTCAAATCGATTGATAAATAATTAAAAAAGATATAACAACATTTACAAGTAGCGCGCTTACGGTCGAGCGCTGCAATTTTCTTGTAAGTTTGATTCTCAGTGAATATTACGTCAACTGAATGACTCTTCGTAATATTATTTAGAAAAAGCATTAATACAAGTATAAAAATATGATATTTATTAATATTAAATAAATATTTAATTAAACAAACAAATAAATAAATAAAAAAAATCTGTAATATAATTATTTAATAATTAAATAATTACATTACAGATTTTTGTTTATTACTGATTTTTTGATTGTTTCAAAGGATTTTTTTTTTATTTTGCCTGTTAAACCTTTTTTTCTTTCGCATTAGTAATATGAGTTTTCTAAAAACATAAAGTGTCAAATTTTTTTAAACAGTATAATGTTGGGATTTATATTTATAAAAGTAAACATATATGCGTGTGTATGTTCACTCTTCTTCTATATAAACATTATTATGAATTTTGTTCGTATATATATACGATTTAGGCAAGTGCTGTGGTCTTAACATATAGAAATATTTTGCTACCAGTCTTCTTTTGTTTAACGTTTAGACTTGTAAAATTGTACAGCACGGGGAATAATGGAATCAAAAAACGGTCAGAAAAGAACAAGAAATGAGACATCGTTCTTTTTCGACCATTTTTTGATTCCATCATAAGTATAAAATAAATTTCATTCCACGTGCTGTACGATTTTACAAGTCTAATCGTTAAACAAAAGAAGACTGGTAGCAAAATATTCCTAAGAGTGAACGTACACACGCATATATATGTTTACTTTTATAAATATAAATCCCAACATTAAATTGTTTAAAAATATTACATTTTGTGTATTTAGAAAACTCATATTACTAATGCAAAAGAAAAAAAGGTTTAATAGACAAAATAAAAAAGAAATCCTTTGAAACAATCAAAAAATCAGTATTAAACAAAAATCTGTAATGTAATTATTTAATTATTTAGTAATTACATTACAGATTTTTGATTATTTATTTATTTTTTTGCCCTATTAAAAAAAATCACGTGTTTTTTGCACGTGAAAAAACACGTGTAAAATACACGTATTTTTTACACGTATTTTTTACATGTAAAATTTACGTGTTTTTTCATGCATATTTTTCACGTGTTTTTTTCACGTGTATTTTTCAGTTGTATTTTTCACATATTTTTGTATAGCTTTTCGAAGAGCTTCTACTGTCCAGCCTCTTATATCTGCGTTTTCCAAATTTGTGTAAGGGATGACAAAACTTAGAAAAACGCCACCTAGTGACTTAAAGTCAAACCGACGTAATCGATCATTATTAGCGATTTTAATTCACTAGGTGGCGTTTTTCTAAGTTTGTCATCCCTTACACAAATTTGGAAGACGCAGATATAAGAGAACAGATGGTAGAAGATCTTCGAAAAGCTATGAAAAAATATGTGAAAAATACACCTGAAAAATACACGTGAAAAAAACACGTGAAAAATATGCGTGAAAAAACACGCAAATTTTAAATGTAAAAAACACGTATAAAAAATACGTGTATTTTACACGTGTTTTTTCACGTGCAGAAAACCCTTTTTTTTAAATAGGGTGTTTATTTATATGTTAATTTACTTTTAATGAATATCATATTGTTATATTTGTATTATTGCTTTTTCCAAATAATATTACCAAGAGTCATTCAGTTGACGTAATATTCACTGAGAATCAAACTTATAAGAAAATTGCAGCGCTCGATCGCATGCACGCTACTTGCAAATGTTGTTATATCTTTTTTAATTATTTATCAATCGATTTGAAACTTTCCATAAATCTTCTTTATACAAAAACCAAAAACTTTCTCGCTACAAGTTTCTTGTACTTGAAAGTTTCCTCGATACTTTTTTCTCGAGAACATTATAAACGCACAATTTGTAATTGGTATTGATTAATAAACAATTGCGACTAACTATTTAAGAATTAACATTTTTTATAATTATTATAAGTTTCGCTATGATATTTAGAAAATATATTTCAAATTTCTTTAAATTTCATCAAATTTTTTTAAATTTTGTATTATTGATTTAAAATGACGAAATTTGGAGTATGATAAGTAAGAAGTCTTTTTATGTTTTTTGGATCGATTTAAATGAATTCAAATAATAAATTCGTTTAAAAAAATATCTCACCATTGACAATCAGGAATATTGAAATCATTAAAAATTATTGTCAGAGTTTATAATTTCTATAAGTCTCAATCCTCCATTAAGATTATAATTGAAGAATAAACGTTGCTCGAATATTGTTTCTGTCTTTAGGTATTTTCTCAATTAGTGTACGAACATAAAAAATAATTTATTTTAACTCTATCAATCAGTCAATGAATAATTGAATATTTAAATAAAATATTAATGAATAATAATTTTTAAATGCGTAATTATTCTCTTACATATAAAAGAAATTTTTTCTTAAAATAAAATTTTCAATTGATAAGTGATAAGAAAATATTTTCAGTGATTATTTTTTTTTTTCAATCATGTTGAATTATTTTATTTTTAGTGAAAAATTTTTATAATCGTATGAAGTTGAACTTTTTTTTTCAATTTTACTTAATTTTATCAAAGAAGATAGACGCTTATAGGAGGGTTCTTCTGGATAAAATTTTTCGTCCGAAAACCTGGGTAACACTTTAACATTGTTTGTATATTTATACATATGAAGAATTTGATATACACTCGACGGACATTAATTCGTGTGGAACGTTTTTGAAATCCTCCAATGAGAATAACCGATACAACAGTATTATCCAATAGCATTGCACAATTTTAAAATGTTCCACACGAATCAATGTCCGTCGAGTGTATATAGATATAAAAATACATGGGATCTAGCGGCGCCCTCGCAGTAGCTAGGTAACTCATTTTTGGCAGAAATTTCCCATTTAAGAGTACGCTTCTATAAGCGTCTATATTCGTTGATTTTATTAACACTACAAATAATATAAACGAAAAAGAATTATTTCTCAATGGTATATACTTTTCGATATAAAACAAATTGTTTTTAAAATTTTTGCATAAAAAAATAATTTATATAAAAATAATTAAAGAAACGTATGTAATAAATAGAAAGAAAAATACTAAACAAATATTTTAGACAACCATTTGTGGGTAAAAATCTAAAAATTAAGAAAAAACCTAATGACAAAAACACTAATTGAGCAGAGTTTATTCTTCAATTATAATTTTAATGGAAGATTGACTTATCATAGAAATTATAAGCTCTGATAACAATTTTTAATAATTTCTAGTTGTTTATTCCTGATTGTCAATGGTAAGTTATTTTTTTAAACAAATTTATTATTTGAATTCATTTAAAGTAAGCCATATGCATTCTTTGACAAATGACATAATCTTTATCTAGCTTCAAATTTCCAATCAGTGATCCAAAAAACATAAAAAGACTTTTTACTTATCATATTTCAATTTTCTTCATTTGAAATCAGTAGTACCAACTCAAAATTAAAAAAAAAATATGCTTTTTGACGTGTCCGGTTTGTCAACAATCATTTGACGTGTCCGGTTCTTCAACAATAATTTGACGTGTCCGGTTTTTCAACTACAATTTGATGTGTCTTTTTTTTTCCTCCAAGCAGGCGATTTGTTTTCTAGTAAATGTATTTGTTCAATCTAAGAAAAATTTTTTCATTGTATTACTTTCTTAATTATGATTAAAATATCATTCCTATTAATTTAAATAAATACTATTTTGAATATGAGTGATTAAACTTTTTGATCAATCTATATGCTGATTTATAATATTTACATAAATTCAAAAAATTATTGTTTTTATATCAATTTAATCGCTGTTTTAGTTTGAGATTTAAATCTTGGGTGTAAATAAATATTTTCTTAGGAACATTTTCGAAATTAAGTAATTTTTTTTTTTAATTTAAATAAATATTCTCTTTATTTGAGAAAATATATTACTTTTTTCAAATCAATATATTCTTTTTTCTCAATGTAAGATTGTCTTACAAGGAGAGTACCCGACCTTCGGGAAATGGATTTGGCTAAAACTGCAGGATATGATTTTTTGATGAAAAAAAATGAACCCGTGTTTTTTTTTTTCTTTGAATAGGCCCCATAAACGGAGTTAAAGACATTTTTTCGAAAATATAATGAAAAGGAGCTTGAATAACCAAACAACTAAGACTCTCACAAAAAAATGTATGAAAAATAAAATAAAGTACAGATTAAATTCTTTAATTTAAGCTTTGTTGCACTAGAAAGGCTTGTGTGGTTCAAGAGTTACAGGCGATTAAAATATGCCAATGAAATAGCATAAAAAATTGATGATATGTTACACGCTAAAAATATTAATAAATATGTAGTAATTTTCAATTAGGCACAACTTTTGAACCACACAAGCTTTTTTAATGCAACAAAGCTTAAATTAAAGCATTTAATCTGTACTTTATTTTATTTTTCATACATTTTTTTATAAGAGTCTTAGTTGTTTGGTTATTCAAGATCTTATAAATGCTCCTTTTTATTGTATTTTCGAAAAAATGCCTATATCTCCGTCTATGGGGCCTATTCAAAGAAAAGAAAAAACACGGGTTCATTTTTTTTCATCAAAAAATCATATCTCGCAGTTTCGACCAAATCCATTTTCCGAAGGTCGGGTACTCTCCTTGTTAGTAGTCAATATCCTTAATTAAAATAAAGATTCACTTACAAGCAGAGTACCCCACCTCTGGAAAACGGATTTGGCTGAAACTGCAGAATCTGATGTTTTAATGAAAAAAAATGAACCCGTGTTTTTTGTTTTCGTCGAATAAGCCCCTTCAGACATGGACATAGACTTTTTTTGAAAGTATGATGAATAGGAACCTTTATAAGAACTTGAATAACCAAAGAACTAAGACTTTTACACAAAAATGCATATGGGATAAAATGAAGCACGAATTAAATGATAGAATATGCTAATGTAATAACATAAATATTGATCATATTTTATATGCTGAAAATATTAAGTAAATGTGTAGTAATATTTAATTAAGAATAATTCTCGAACAACACAAGCTTTTTTAATGCAACAAAGCTCAAATTCAAGCTTTCTTTTCGTGCTTTATTTTATCTTTTGTGCATTTTCTTGTAATAGTCTAAACTCTTTGATTATTCAGGTTTTATACCCTTGTTATTTATAGCCTTATTAGATCAAATATTTTAAAATTTATAAATTAGTGATTATTCACTAAGTTATCACTACTTTAGTAGAAAAAACTCAATGATATTTTTAAGCATATATATAGTTTGCTAGATTTGAGAAATTAAGTTATTAATATTAAAAATTTTATTTTAACTATTTTGTGTTTGATAATAGTTTTTTGTTAAGTGAATATTATCTCATCTTAATGAATTATTTGTTAAATTATGATAAAAAATCATCTTCTTAGTTTAAATAAATACTGTTCTAGATATAAGTGATAAAACATTTAAGTTAATCCATATATTGTTTTATATTAAGGAAATATTATTCACATAAATCCAAAAAATTATTGTTTTCCTATCAAGCTAATCGTTATTTTAATTCAAGATTTTAATCTTGAATTAATGCTTTTTTAAACACTATTCTGAAATTAAGCAACTTTTTTTTTTAAATTGAAATAAATATTTTCTTCATTTGAGAAAACATATTCCTTTTTTCAAGTAAATGTATTCTTTCTTTTTAACAAAAGATTGTTTTAGTTGCTTAATATCCTTAGATACAGGGCCGGTTATAGACCCGGGCGACCCGGGCAATCGCCCGGGGCGCCGATAGATGGGGGCACGAAATTTGTCAAGATCTAACTATCAAAAATAAAATTTTAGTTTCAAATTCAATAAAATTTTCATTAAGTTATAAAATGACAACAAAATAAATACTTTCATTAATTATATTTTTTCATAAATAAATTCTAATAATTATAGACTGAATAATTTTTTATGTAAATCGAAAACTTAATCCCAATAATTAAATTATTAAACACAATAATAAAATCCAACACAATAATAAATCAGATAATATTTGAAATATTTTGTAAAAAAAACAATAAATGATGAATAAAAATCACATATATCTTGAATAACATTGCCGATTTGATCAATTATACTTATTTACTCAATTAAATTATTGATTTTGAAAATTGGATTCCATTGAATAAGATCAATATTCAATAAAAACTTGTTACCCTAGTGAAAATCAAAACGTTTTTTTAACATTTTATAACCAGTAGAAATGGAAACGCTTTTTTTAACATTTTATGGACATTTCTTTGGTATTATTATTAATAATGACTTTAAATTTTTATATACATCATTTTTTATATTTACATTTCTACCAGGGTGTTTAAACCAATATTAGATCGAAATAATATGTTGTTATATATTTCGAACAGTATAACTCACTATACAAATAATTCACTGAAACAAAAATATTGTTTGCTGAAATGTATAACATATTAATATTACACAGAATTAAAAAAAATTATTTACTTGGATAGAGCAATCAGAAATTTCAATGAATAAAAAATTTTCAAATGCAGAAAATCATTTACTTGAAACAAGATAGTCAATTATCTTGAAAGTAACAACCAACGGCAAGTAAATATTTTATTAGAGTAAGTTTCTGAGTTACTTGACTCAAGAAAATATTTATTTAAAATTTATAGTATACCAAAAAATAATTTATTTCAAATTAGATAGAATTATCTTAAAAAGCTACGAAATTATTGGGAACTCACACGAAGGCGTAACCTATATATATATATATATATAGTATACTAACATGGCGACAGGATTCCACAGTACAAGCTGGGCTTAAATGTAATGACATTAGTTTTTTAGTCTAAACATCATCACCGTGAAAAATATTTGTAAATACGCTAACACCAATCGTGCACAACGTAAATTTATACAAGGAGAAATGGTTTATCAGACCCAATTCGAAATAAAATGTGAAATTAATAAGAAATATTCATTCAACGGTGAGGTTAACTTCATATAGCTTATTGCTTGCAGAAGTCTACTTGTCCACGCTTCATACAAATCTATCTTCGCAGAGTTTTCAAATATATTCTGCTTGTTTATATAACCTCGATTTGTTCTCGGGAAGAGATGAAAACTAACATTTAAATTCTTGACTGCTTAAATTTCACGACCCCTTACTACACAATAATCTCTGTTGGAATTTTTTTCACGCATTTTGAACTCTTTTTATTACATTGTAATTAGTTTTCAATTAAAAAATAAAAATTGAACACCAATTGCTATACTACTCAACGCAAAGTTGTGTTTTTGATTATTTCACAGCCTTGCCACGAGAGGTCATCGCAAGTGTGTGAGCTCCCAATATCTTTCTATTGAAAAACCTTTATTTATATTTTGTAAACAAATAATCTAATAATGTCCTTTTTTAAGTAAATATTTACTTATATTAGAAAACGAATTCTTTCAATCAAATTATTTGTTTTTAATTATATTAGACAGTAATTATTTTTTCCTAACGGCGTTCGGAAAGTTCGTTTTTCGGTACGCGTTTCCGTCCCAAAAGTGATATATATTTTTACACGAAAGATATTTTTTACGTGAAAGTTATTATTACAATAATAATTTAAAAACATATTCTTTGTTCGAAAAAAAAGTAATATCATTAATTTTTATACAAAAATACGAATTGTCATAAAATGCAGTTAATATTCAGTTTCGGTTAATTGTTTTATTAAATCATAGTTAAAATGTATGAAAAAATAAGAAGTATTTAATTTTTTTAATACTACTATTTCCTCCATTTTCACTAGTCGAACTTTCCGAAACTTGTTAGGAAAAATAATGTACGCCACACGTGCAAAAAACAAACGATAGCTGCACGCGCGTTGCCGCAACCTTCGCGCGTGCGGCTATGGCCTACTTTCTGCACTGGTAACGTAAACTACTATTTTGTCTTAATCAAATATCATACTTGATACTAAATAATAATAACTTAAATCAAGGAATTTTTGAATTTTTTCTTACCAGAAAAACTTTAAAAAATATAATTTGTTTTAAGTAACTATTCCATTAAGAGGAGGCCGTATCATTCTGTCCTTGTCTAATCTAAATTTTCGTTATTATAAATAAATAAAATATTTTCATAGAAAAGTAAGACAACCGCCCAATAGAGCAAAAGATAAGCAAACGATTCTTTTCTATGAAAAAATATGAAATTTCTATTATTTTTCGAGTGAAGTCTGAAACGGAAAAACAATCGAACTTGATTGAGTTAATTGAACTGTTTTTTCGTTTCAGACTTCACTCGAAAAATAATAAATATTTCATATTTTTTCATAGAAAAGAATCGTTTGCTTGTCTTTTGCTCTATTGGGCGGTTGTCTTACTTTTCTATGAAAATATTTTATTTATTAATAATAACGAAAATTTAGATTAGACAAGGACAGAATGATATGGCCGCCTCTTAAAACAAAACCATAAATTATTTACTTGGAATAATCAAGTCGATTCATTTGAAAATAGCAAATGTCGGTAAGCAAATATTTAATAAAATGAAATTTTTCACATACTATATTTAAAAAAATAAGTATTCACCTGAATCGCCCGTCAGGGGGATGCACGTGGGGCACTCTCTGCAAGCGCAAAGAAGACATCTCACTTCGTATATAAGAGCCAAAAAGCTTGCTTCGTAGAAACGTTACGAAAGGCACATGTTGTAATTATTTATTATATATGCGAGCATACAGGCGTACATTAGTTTATAAAAATACAATAGACTTAAGGTAAATGTCTCAGTACATGGTACAGTATACCTTAAGAATGGTACCATGTCCCAATACATATACACGTAAACTTATGTAACTATGCATTGGGTGGTACCAATCTAAAAGTAATTATGTACTGGAACAATTACCTTAATTTATAAGTAAATATGTTTATAAAAAATATGGAACACGTGTAAATGAATTGTTCCATAAAAAGACTTATTGAAGTAACGAGAAAAAGATAGGATAAAAGGCTTAATATATAAAATATAAATATATAATAGATTCAAGTAAATAATAAATTCAAATAAATACATACTAAATTTAAGTGAATAATGACTTGGAATAAAAAGTGATAGATTCAAGTAAATAATGACTTTATAAATCAACTTGCTAATTACATTGTTTCAATCAAAGTAAATAAATACTGCAGTTCAGTGAAAATTTTTTTTTTTTTATTAATAATTCAAATTAAAGTAATTAAAGAAATTTGAATCAAGAAAATATTTCTTTGTTTCAAACAAATATTTTCTACATTTTATTATATGAAAATTAAAATTTTTTTTATAAAACTATATTTATTTAAATATATTAAATACTTACTTGATCTGAACAAATAATTACTCTATTCAAAATTTTTCGATTTTGAATCAACAAAATATTGTTTTGGTTCTAAAAACTATTTTCTACATTTTAATAATTTAATATTCCTATTTATTTTTTGTTAAACTGCATTTATTCGAATAAAATAAATATTTGCTTGGTATTAAAAATTAAAAATTTTATTCAAGATTATATAATTTTGAGTTAAGGAAATATTACTTTTCCATATGGAAAAAAATTCTGGAAATAATTGTAAATAAGTGTTAATAACTGTAAATAAATGTAGATAACTGTAAATAACTGTAAATGAATGTTAAAAAATGTTGAAATTGAGATATAAATAACAATTATTTACAGTTAATTACAATTATTTACTGTTATTTGCACTTATTTACAGTTATTTATATTTATTTACAGTTATTTACATCTATTTTTTTTTTACAATTATTCACGTTTATTTACGATCATTTATATTTTTTTACAGTTAACGGGATGTCGGAGCTGCTGAACACAATTTTTGCTTTAATTATTTTATTGATATCTTTTTAAATTCGTATTTTAAACAATTGTAATGACTTGTCCGCACCAAAGCTATGTTAATACAATAATTTTTGTTAAAATAAAAAATCATTTGGACTTTTTATTTTTTTATAATTTTGGAATGGAAATTAGATATTAAGCTCGATAAACCTAACCTCAAAATACTATACATCGAAAAATTGTTTATAACTTTTTAAGTATAGTGTTTTGGTAAATTCTATAAGTTGTCCGCACTCAGGTTTAATCATACAAATCTTCTTACTGCACACTAAGAAAAAGTTCATAGTAAATATTACAAGAATTATAAGACGTTTTACCATTACGCTGGTAACCAACTCACAGACGGACATCTTTGAAATTTTACTATGTAGCTTTGTAAACTTTTTTACTGCGTTAAAATTACTATGTTACATAGTAAATTTTATTCCTACACTTAATAAATTTTATATATATATATATTCAAAAGATAAAAAAATTTTTAACGATCATTAATTTTTATTCTATGAATAGCATATTAATTTCAACTACAAGTATTATTTTGAAAATCGATTTTAGATACAATTGTTCATTTTATATTATCGTACCTCGCATAACAATGATTTAAACTAACCTACACCTAAACTAAATATAAACACATACTATCTAAGAGGTTGCTATTAGAAAACACGCGCGCTTTTCAGTAACGGACAGATTTTATATACTAAGTGAACTCAACTCTTACTACTTGCGGGAGTTGAACACAAATTTTAACGTGTTAAGCATCAGGATTTTTAAGGTTAAGATATGTCGGTATCGTCAGCTGCTGGTATCGTTCTCTCTTGCTTGGAAATTAACTTGCGCATGCGCAAGGGATATTTTTACAAGAAATTATATAGGGTTTCTACAATGGATATGAGAAAAATTACTATGTGGACTAGTAAAAATTTATAGGTATTATTGAAATACTTAAAACGTTCGAAATTTTAGTATGTTGACATTGTAATATTTACTAAATAGCATTGTAAATAATTTTAGGTACCTAATAAAATTTACTATAAACGCTAGAAAAAAGAGCACGCTTCATAGTCTGTGACTTGACTACTAGTTTATTCTTGTAATATTTAATATACAATTTCTCTCAGTGTAATGAAAAAACTTGATCTAACGAACCGTTTACTCGTGAACTTGGAATTAAAATATTATTAAATTATTTTAGAAGGTAGCGAGCTCCATCATGCCCTTAATTACAGTAAATTACAGTTAATTACAGTTATTTACAGTTATTTATATTTTCGAAAATTTTCACAAATTTATTCAATCTTTTTATATGTATGCGAAAATTTTTGAAAATGTGAATAACTGTAAATAATTGTAAAAA
Source organism: Anastatus disparis (assembly GCA_017163975.1). Classification (NCBI taxonomy): domain Eukaryota; kingdom Metazoa; phylum Arthropoda; class Insecta; order Hymenoptera; family Eupelmidae; genus Anastatus; species Anastatus disparis. The sequence goes on along the minus strand of JAFFSR010000329.1, from coordinate 2,106,031 downwards.
ACTATGAAAAATTGTAAATAATTGTAAATAATTATAAATAACTGTAAATAACTGTAAATAACTGTAAAAAACTGTAAATAATTGTAAATAACTATAAATAATTGTAAATAATTATTAATAACATTAAATTATTTACTAATTCAAAAAATTTTTGAAAATGTAAATAACTGTAAATAATTATAAATAATTGTAAATAACTATAAAAAAAACTAAATAATTATTAATAACTGTAAATAACTGTAAATAACTGTTAATAACTGTATATAATAGTAATTAATAGTAAATAACAGTAAATAACTGTAAATAACTATTATTTATTTTTCAATCCTGACATTTTTTAACAGTTATTTACAATTGTTTACTATTATTTACAGTTATTCACAGAAATTATTTCCATATCGGTTGGATTAAACAAATATTTTATATTTTCAAATAAATGTTTTTTAACTTCTAGTAAATATTCTTTTGAATCGAATGAATACATTGATATGATTTAAATAAATATTTACTTGCCATTATTCAAGTTAATAATTTTCTCGATTCAATTAAGATTTACTTGCCACACTGAGAAAAATGTCTGGATAAATTTTACTGCAAAAATATGAAAAATTACTATATAATATAGTAACGTTGTGACGTACTCGTTTAATGAGAAATATTACTTCATTTTGACAAATAATTCTTATATATGTAATATTTTTTACTAGAAAACACATGAAAAAGTAGTATTGATATTCAACAAAAATTGCTACATAATATAGTAAAAATTGTAGAAATAATTTTTACTACATAAGTTAGTAAATTTTGTTGATTAACATATTAATTTTATCTATAAAGATACCAAAATTCACTGCCTATATGGTAAATAATAATGTAAAATCAAAAAGCATAAATTCCTTGGAACATATATAGTAAAAAGTTTTATTTTATGTAGTATATTCGATTCGTCTGTCTTTTATTTCGAAAACTTAACCTCAAAATTTTTAACTAAATTCAAAGTATCCTCTATAACATATGAAGACGATTCGAAGTATCTTGCGTAACATGTTAGCATGGCGCAGTCGGTAACGTTCACGCTTCTCGTCCTCGCGGTCGGCGGTTCGATCCCAACACAGGTAAGATTTTTTTTCTGAGTTTTCTTTCAAATATTATTTAAATAAATTTAATTAACTAAAAAAATAATTTAATAATTAATAAAAATTGTTTCGCATGTATAATACGTAAATAAAAATAATTCGAGATAAAAAAAATAAACGAATAAAAATTTTTTTCTATATATTATCTGCTCAATTAAAATTTACTATTTAAAATAGTAATTTTTCTTACAAAGCGAGTATGTCACAGCATTACTATATTAAATAGTAATTTTATATATGTTTGTAGTAAAATTTATACAAACATTTCTCTCAGTGCAGTAGTAAATTTTTTTTTCAGTGAATGCGTATAAACTATACACTCGCGCAAGCGCATATTGTTAATAATGAGTACTGAACACAACATTTCTTTCCCTGTTCAGCAGAAAAAAATTATGAACTTTACGCTGGGAGATGTGAAAAAATCATTTTCTTAGTTCAAATAAATACTGTTTTAAATATAAGTGATGGAACTCTTAAGTTAATCCACATGTTGTTTTATATTAAGAGGCGGTCGGAACCATTCGCCGCTTGGTGGCGCTGCGGTCAGGTGAGAGAAAAATATAAAATATTTTTTATACAGCAATTTAAAATTTACTGAAACAATAATATACTTTTAATCTTGTCATTTCCTCTAGCCATATATATGTAGAATAATTATTAATATTAATCTTGTTTGAAAAGTCTAAAATATTGTTATAAAGCGAAAAATGCGGCGCGAGGTAGAGTCGACGTAAACATTAGCATACATCATTCTTTAGTACTGCTCTCTCTGTTGCACTAAGGGAAGGTGCACGCATGTTTACATCGGTCCTACGTTGCATCGCATTTTTCGCTTTAGAACAATATTTTAGACTTTTCAAACAAGATAAGTATTAATAATTATTCTACATATAGATGGCTAGAGGAAATGACAACATTAAAAGTATATTGTCGTCTCAGAAAATTGTAAATAGCTGGATAAAAAATATTTAATAGATTTCTCTCACCTGACCGCAGCGCCACCCTATATGTAGCGGCGAATAGACCCGACCGCCTCTTAAGAAAATATTATTTACATAAATCCAAAAAATTATTGTTTTCTTATCAAGCTAATCGCTATTTTAATTTAAGATTTAAATTTTGACTTCAAATAAACGTGTCCTTAAAAATATTTTTGAAATTAAATAACTTTATTTTTTTTAAATTTAAATAAATATTTTCTTCATTTAAAAAAATATATTTCTTATTTTTAAGTGAATTTTTGCTTTCTTTAATGAAAGATTGTTTTAGTTGGTTGATATCCTTAGAAAAAAAAACAATTACTTTAATCGAATATTTTAGAACCTACAAGTAGGTAATTATTAACTTACGTTTTCTTTTTAGATTTAAGAAAATTCAGTTACTTTTTGTAAACAAATGGTTTACTAGATTCAAAAACTCCATTTTAAATTTAAGACTTTATTAATTTAGTTGAAGGAAATATTTTTTAAGCAAATATCTTAAATTAAGAAAATATTTCTTTGAATCAAGAAATATATTTTTTAAGTAAGACAAATCTATTTACAGTAAAAAAAAATAAAATATAAACCTATTTTAGTCATTTTCTAGTAATTATATTCGCTTGATTTGAAAAAATTTTATTTTTAGTGTGCATAAAAATATTTTATTGGGAGAAAAAAATTTCATTTGCAATTATTTACCAAAGTTTTATTTTTATGTTACGAGATATAAATTTAACAGAAAATTAATTATTTGCAGTATAAGATATGATTAAATTTTAGAAATATTTTTATATGAGAAATATTCAATTAATATTAAGAAATCAAGAATAGCTGTTTAAAAATTGAATAATATTATTTTATTATTCTTCGAAAACATTTATTATCATTAAAATGTTAATAATACGAACAAAAATTATGTTTAATAATATTTATTAATTTTATCAAATATAAAATTGAAAAATATATATTAAACTAATTTTTTTTCTCATTTCTAAATTTGTTTTAGTCGAAATTTTATATTTAATAATTTTTTGAAAAGTTTAAAATAAATCAGTATAATTTTGATTTATTTTTAAGTCTTTCAAATAGTGCGCGGAAGTCTCGACGAATAAGCGGCAAGCAGTTACTGCGATTGACCGACTTGTCCGCTCGAGATAGCCACACTGGTAGGGTTCTCGGTGTAACGACATATCGTCGGGTTGGCGGAACAAGGCTACACGTCGTTTTTTGTTTGGAAAAGGGGACACCTCCATTTAATTTAACACGGAGGTGTCCCCTTTGTTAAACGAAAAGTGACGTGCATCCTTGTTCCGCAAACCCGACGATATATACACTGAGAGAATATTGGCACGTCTGCTGTAAACTCTAGATACAGCCACTGCATCGTTGATACCTGCAGAAGCGCTACAAAATTCGGGGGCCCAGCCGTCCCAAAACGACTAATATAGATAAAGACCAATATAGAAATGGATTCGGCTGAAACTAAAGGATATGCTTTTTTGATGAAAAAAATGAACCCGTGTTTTTTCTTTTCGTTGAATAGGCCTCCTAGACGAAAATATAGACATTTTTTCGAAAATAGAGTAAAAAGGAGCCTTCATAAGAACTTGAATATTTAAACAATTAAGACTCTTACAAAAGAATAAATATAAAATGAAATAAAGTGCAAATCAAATGCTTTGATTTAAACTTTGTTGCATTAAAAAAGCTTTAGTGGTTCAAAAGTTACAGGTAATTAAAATATGCTAATGAAATAGCGTAAAAAATTGATAATTTTTTATATGCTTAAAAAATTAACAAATATGTAGTAATTTTCAATAAAGCATAACTTTTGAACTACCAAAGCTTTTTCAATGCAACATAGCTTAAATTAAAGCATTTAATTTGCACTTCATTTCATTTTTCATGTATTTTTTGTAAGTCTTAGTTGTTTAGATATTTAAGTTCTTATGACGGCTCCTTTTTACTGTATTTTCGAAAAAATGTCTATATCCTTGTCTAGGGAACCTATTCAACGAAAAGAAAAAATACAGGCTCATTTTTTTTATTAAAAATTATGTCCTGCAGTTTCCCGGAGGTGGGGATTTCTCCTTGTAAGACGAATGCTGCACTGTTTTAAGACGACAGCCGCACCAAATCAAAGGAGGAATCGTTTCATGCGTTTTAGATTTCAGCTGTACTAGTAAGTGCAACAGTTATACTAATATTCTCTCAGTGTAGTTTTTCAAATTTTTTCTTCTCGTTTAAAGTAGTAAAAAGCATAATATAGAGATATATTACAAGTGCTGTATATTAAAAATGCAAGAATAAAAGTTATAGAATATGAAGCGACAAAAGAAATGAAATTAATTCGGTGAGAATAGCTTAACGTTTAAGGGCTTATCTGTTGTGCAAGAGGCCCGGGGTCTGATACACGTCATGGACGCTTTCTTGCCTTCTTTATAATTCAATTATGAATGTCATTTAATAATAAAATAAAAAGATATAAGAAAAGTGGAATCAGCTATCAAGATCTTACCCAGTCACCCAGAAGAAGTCTGTGCGTTTCCAGTTGCCGCCTACTTTACCCACTCCCAAATAATTTATATAAATATATAAATGATAATGAAGTAAATAAAAAAAAAATACGTGCTATGTGCCGCGAAGTCAGGAGTTCCACGAAAGGATCCGTATAGCGCGGTAGATATTAAGAAATAAAGATTTCTAGAAATGACGATGGCGTTGTTGTCCACGGCCTCAAATGTGTTATAAGTGCCGTATAATAGCGAATATAGTGAAAATGCAAGAATACAAGTTATAGAATATAAAGCAACAAAAGAAATGAAAACACATCGGTGGGGATAGTTCAATGTTTGAGCACTTGTCTGTCGTGTAAGAGGTCCGGGGTTCGATACACGTCGCGGAAGCATACTCGCCTAATTTATAATTTAATTATAAATGTCGTTCAATAATAAAATAAAAATACGTAACAGATATTTCGGAAAATTTTTGAACAAATATTAAAAATTCGGAAAATTACAATTTCGGTCACTATGTATAAATGATACACTCTATTAAACCTCAAAATAATGAATTTATTTTAGAGAATCATTTAAATTTAAACACAATAAAAAAATCATTTTGTATAATTTTGCCAGGTTTGTACTTGAGTTACAAAATAAATATCTCCATCTAAAAATTTAATTTCAATAACTTAATTGTAGTATAAATAAATATAAAACTGAATTTTTTTTATAACGTGTAAAGGTCGAAATACAAAAAGTTTAAATATATTGAGAATAAAAATTTAAAGAAACGAAAAAATGATGAATTATGTATTTCTCTTTGTTTGTTAAGAATGAATAAATAAAATAAAAATTGTATGCTTATATTAAATATAGACAATTTTTAACGAGATAGAATAAAGGGGTTGCGTGGAATAAGGTGTTAAGTCGATTTGACTCCTTTTTGCTTTCTCATAGAAAAGCATTGTATCAAAAAAAATTTTTTTTTTAATTTTTTGAATAATTTGTATGTATTTGGACTCAAGAAGTCAAAATAAGTGGTTCCCAGAAAATGTATGTATGTGTATATAAACCTATACTCCGGGTGTATATGTGTATAAGCGATATCTGTTAGTGCCGCGACGTCGTCATCAGGAATGAAGGCAGATCGATTTTTTGTGAAATTTGCAGGAAAATTATTTGTTACTGTCGAAAAAATAGAAATTTTTGAAAACTGAGTTTCTTAGCTTAGTTTTAATTTTTAAGCATTTTGAAAATCTAAACAAAAATATTTGAAAAAAAATTTGTATTCATTTAGCCAATTAGATTTCAAAAATAACTTGATGGATTTGCTTTAAATTTTGCATACAATCAATTTTTTTTTCTAACTAGGCAGAAAGCTATTGAAAATTAGTTTTAGTCGTGTATTTTTACTTTTAGAGCCATTTTTGAATTAAAAAAAAATTTTGATTCTTAATTTTTTCTTATTTTACGTCAATTATTCTATGAATTTGCTTTAAAATTTGCATGAAAATTATTTGTAACTGTCGAAAGAAGCACAACCTTCAAAAACCGCTTTTCTTGACATAATTTTAATTTAAAAAAAAATTTAAATTAAAAAAAAAATTTTTTCTATTCCACGTAAACTATTTGATAGATTTACTCCAAAATTTGTATACAAGATATTCGCTACTGTCTTTATAAAACAAGCTTTTGAAAAATAATTTTCTTTGTTTAGCTTCTTGATCACTTCTTCTGATGTTTTATTCAATGCTCTTGCTAACTTTTCTTTTTTTCTCACTTTTTCTGTTTCCTTCTATCTCACTCTGATACTCATTTTCACACTATTTTTATATGTCTCTTTCTCCCTTCATATTTTCTTATCACTCTTTCACACTCACGCTCACTTTTTCTTTCCCTTCTTAATCTTTCTTGAAAAGAAATTATGTTTTTCATATTAATCGCATTTAAAAAAATTAAATTAAATTACTCTAACTCAATGAGCTCTATGAGAAAGCATTGCTCCAAAGCACTTGACAGCATTTTTATTTTACGTAAGGGAGTCGATGAATTTGTTCTAAAATTCGCATAAGAATTATTTGCAACTTCCAAAAAAAGTGAAATTTTTCAAAACTGATATTCTTAGTATAGTTTTAATTTTTGAATATATTAAAAGTTTTTGAAAAATAAAATTGTTTTTATCTAGTCAATTAGACACGGTGCGCACAAAGCAAATCCAATTGTCATAAAAATGTAAACGAAAAAGGGCAGTGGGATTTGATTCAGTATAACTCATACATTCAAATACCGATGGATTTGAAATCTTATTTGCTCCCCTTCTCTAAAAATCTCAAAAATAAGATTTAAAATAACTTTTTATATTTTTGCAATTTTATCAATTTAAAATATTTAGACATAATGTTATGATTATATATATATATATATATATATATATATATATATATATATATATATATATAATAAAATGGGACATTTCACATCAACTGGAAGAGCAAAAAAATAAAAATCGCTGAAACTCTAAGAATATATTCCTTTTGTCATCCAAAATATGTAAAAAAAAATTTCAAGGATTTAGATTAGAAGGATCAAGGGCTATAGACCCTTAAAATTTGTAAATTTTTCAAAATTTTTGGAAAAGTCCCAAATTTATTATTTTTTTTCTGAAAATCCTGATGTTTTAGAGAGAAATTCATAAGAACACTTCTTGTTGTAAATGATGAGGATAATTAGCATGATTTTTTACAGACCTGAATTTTGAAGTGTTCTATTGGTTTTTATATGTATTATATAGTAATAGAAATTACTCATTGTTCGCCACTTCATAAATTGCTTTTCGAAGACTTATTTTCTTCCATTTTACATGAACTCTGAAATAAATTTTTGATCATGTAAGTCAGAGCCATCAATTAGGAATTATGACAGTTTAAAATATATATTTTCATGTATAATTTACTTTTCATATTGAAAATATATACTTTAAACTGTCATAACTCCTTATTGATGGCTCTGACTTACATGATCAAAAATTTATTTTAAAGTTTATGTAAAATGGAATTATCGAAAAGCAATTTCTGAAGTGGCGAACAATGAGTAATTCCAATTACTATGTAATATATATAAAAACCAATAGAACACTTCAAAATTCAGGTCTGTAAAAAATCATGCTAACTCTCCCCTTCATTCACAATAAGAAGTATTCTTATGAATTTCTCTTTAAAACATCAGGATTTTCAGAAAAAAAATGATAAAGTTGGGACTTTTCCAAAAATTTTGAAAAATGTTTAAATTTCAAGGATCTATAGCTTTTGATACTTTCAATCAAGATCCTTGAAAATTTTTTTAAATATTTTGGGTTAAAAATAGAATATATTCTCAGTGTTTCAGCGATTTTTATTTTTTTGCTCTTCCAGTTGGTGTAAAATGTCCCATATATATATATATGTACACTTGGCGGAAAGGATATTTTTCCGAATGATTTAAAATTCTAACCTTTCATTGTACCTTTCCGTTTTAAACTTTGTTTTTATTGGAACATTTCAAAAGATTCGGAAAAATATTGTTTCCGCCAAGTGTATATATATATACATAGGGGGCATTCTTTCTGAACGTTACCCTCTTCGTGCCCATTTTTCTTTTGAATAAAAAAATTTTTTTAAAGAACGCAAAATTCATGAAGAATATCAAGCTTCCAGATACCGAGTGGCATATTAATCCTAGGCGTCAATTTCAAGGTCATATCAGTGTCAACTTCTTTTTAAACAGTCAACTTCTATTCTTCATAACAGATTCGGAATCGATGGAAAATTCTACGTTCAGATAAGATAAGATCCGCTTGGCTCCCCATGGTAGTGTGAGGATTAATCATCATTATATTTTCTTTCATCTAATTAACCCAATTAAGGTAAGTTTCAGCAAATATTGTTTGAGTGACAAAAGTGGCTTGACTTCAAAGGGACCACGATTTGAAGACCTTGTCAAGCTTAGTAGTCACTTGTAGGTCTTTGCAAAGTTATCATTGTTTTTTTACCGACAACCTACACTTTTTATCTTGGATTCGAAATCTAAGGACAATTCTGCGTTCAGAAAAGATATCATTTGTAATGTTTGTTGGGCTCACCAAAGTCGTATGGAGGTCAATAGACCTTTCAATTTTTCGCTCACAGCTAACATAACTACGATAACCCACGCAGCATGAAAAGTTTCTGCAAAGTTTCGGTAAAGATAATTTCATTACTAAAACCTTGCAGAAACCTTTTATGCTGTGTGGGAAGTTTCAGGATAAATATCGTATGAATATCGTATAGATATCATATGAAAATCATATGGAAATTAAATAAATGCAATTTTCACCATAGTTGGGTTGACTATTTGAAAAAAATTGAGAGGTTGATTGACCTCCATACGATCTTGGCGAGCCAAACAAGCATCACATATGATACCTTTTCTAAACGTAGAATCATCCATCGATTTCGAACCCATCATAAAAAATGTGGGTTATCAGTTAAAAAACAATGTTGACTTGAATTGACTAGCAATTGTTGACTAGCACAACTTGACTAGCAATGACCTTTAAAGCGGTCACTAAGCTTGTCAAGGTCTTCAGATAGTGATCCCTTTAAAGTCAAACAACTTTTGTCCAGCACAATATTTGCTGAAACTTACCTTAGTTAGGTTAGTTGGATGAAAAAAAAAATAAAAAGGATGATCGACCCTCACACGATCTTGGATGGTCAAACAGATCTCACCTCATCTGAGCATAGAATTTTCTGTAAAATCGGAATCCAAAATAAGAAATGGTGGATATTGCTTGAAAAAACATTTTACCTTCAAATTGACCCCCAGGATTAATGTGTCACTCGGCATCGTAAAGCTTGATATTTTTTAATAAATATTGCGTACTTTCAAAAATTTTTTAATTAAAAAAAGGGGCAGAGAGGAAAATGTTCGAAAAGAATACCCTATATATGTGTTACCCTATAAATGTTGTTTATATATATATATATATATATATAAAATCATGACATTATGTCTAAATATTTTAAATTAATAAAATTTGCTAAAATAATCAAAGTCATTTTCAATCTTATTTTTGAGATTTTCAGAGAAGGGAAGCAGATGAGATTTCAAAAGCAGATAAGAATTCAACGGGATTCGAATGTATAAGTTGTACCTAATCGAACCCTTTTGCCCTTTTTCGTTGACATTTTTATGACCATTGGATTGGCTTTTAGCGCACCGTGCAGATCTCAAACAGTAAGCAATAGATTTACTTCAACTTTTGTATACAATCTATTCCTCTGTCTAACTAGGTGGGAAGTTATTGAAAATATGTTTCAGTCGCGTAGTTTTAATTTTAAAGTTATTTAAAATTTTTTTTTTTAATTTTCATTTTTTTTTTTATTTTACGTAAACTATTTGATGAATTCACTATGTAATTTACATCGAAATTATTTGCGATAGCCAAAAGAAGGATAACGTTTGAAGACTGATTTTCTTAGCGTACTTTTAATTTCTAAGCATTTTGAAAAATATTTTCATTTTCCATTTTTCTTTTATTCTACGTAAACTATTTGATAGATTTGCTCGAAAATTTGTATAAAATTAATTCGCTACTGTCTGAAGAGAAAAAGCTTTGGAAATAGTATATTGTGTAACAATTGAGGTTTAGTTGATTGCGCACGGGGGCAATGACACAACTCGCTTCGCTCGTGCGCAATAGTCAACTAAATCGAATGAGATTCACACACTATTTTTCCTTATAGGTGCTGAGTATAAGAGAGAGAGTGGCATGTTGGGGCGCGGTAAGAGGCAAAGCCTCCTCCCCATTAAAAAAAAATTATTACGTGAAATAAAAAAGAATAATTCATTTAAATTCTCTAAAAACATTATTTATTTACGTCGTCAACAACTTTCATTAAGAAGCTAGTACACGACTGATTTATACATAGTTACTTGTACACGTTCTTGCGTGTTTCGTTTCCTTTCGATATAGCATTCTCTTTCTCTCTCGTTCCTATCATCTTTGCCTGCACGACGCTGCTTATGTCTATTCCATCAAAATCGTTGTGTTAATTGTCATAACTCAACGCATTCACTTGATATTATTTTTCATAACTCAACGCTTTTAACTAGAACATATGGTTCAAAGACAAAACACACATGTTGCGCGCAATTAGCTATTGATCACCCAGAAAACGCATGCACAGTAGTTCACTTACCCAGCAAAACTAATTTCCTTAACATGATTGCAATCGTAGACCATTTTAAAGATTTTAAAATATTTTTATTTTTTTCTAGTTTGCGTAAAGTAATCGATGAATCTGTTCTAAAATTTAAATAAAAATTATTTGTGACTGCCAAAAAAAAAATTTTTTTATGACTGATTTTTTAGAGTAGTTTTAATTTTTAAACATTTTAAAAATTGAAAGAAAAAGAAGTTGTGTCTATTCATTTAATTAGATCTCGAAAACTAATCGATGGATTTGCTTCCAATTTAGAATACAATCAGACCGAATATAGACGCTTATAGAAGAATACTTTTGTGTTAAGATTATGTTCCAAAAACGTGTGTAACTATTTGTGATTGTTTGTATATCTAAGTATATAAAAACTATGCTATATATATAATTATATAGATATAAAAATACATTGGAATTTGGTGGCGCCCTCCTGTAGCTGTATAACATGACCACTCATTTTCGGAACATGTTCCCTATTCAAAGTACGCTTTTATAAGTTCGTTGATCTTACTAGGCGGAAAGCTATTTAAAATTGGTCTTCTCAATGTAGTTTTAGGTCGATGGGATAATGTGTTGATGGATTAATGGAATGATAGGTAGTTCTTTTAATAGATCGATGGGTGGATGGATTCATACAAAGATAGGTAGTTGGATTAATGGGTTAATGGGTTGATAGAATGATGGGTTGATGAGATGATAGGTCCGTGGTTTGTTGGGTCAGTGCGCTAAAGTATGGGAAGGGATTTATTTTAATAGATTGATGGGATAATTGGTAAATGATGGGCTGACGGATGAATGAATTAATGCAATATCGGTAAGTTGGTTAATGGGTCAATGGGTTGATGGGTTAATGTAATGATGGGTCTATGGGATAATGTATAGATGGATAAATGGAATGGTAAGTATTTAATTTAATAGATCGATGAGTAGAGATTTTAGTCAAAGATAGGTAGTTAATTAAATGGATTGATGAGTTGATTAGATAATGTGTCGATGGGTTGATGGATCAATGGGGAGATGGGTCGATGGAATGATAAGTTGATGGACCAATTGGTTAATGCAATCATGGGTAGTTGGTTGAATGGGTTGATAGATAGTTGGAATAATGGATTTTTATGCTGATGGGTCAATGGGAAGATGGATTGATGAGATGATTTGTCGATGCATTAATGGAATGATGGATCATTGAGTATATCGTACAATGCAAAGATAAGTACTTGATTTAATGAATTAATCGGTTCAATGAAATGATATGTCAACGGGTTGAAGGGTCGATGGGATAATATGTCAATTAATTGATGGGTCAGTGAGATCGTAAGATAATGGGTGGCTAGTTTAATGGATTCATGGGTCGATGAGTTAAGTAGATGATGGGTAATTAGTTTAATGGATCAATGAGTTATTGGTTAAATGGGTTAAATAGGTAGTTGATTAAATGGGAAGACCGACAATAGATCAATAAGATACAATAAATCAATTTACTACTGGTTGTACCATCAACTTTATTTCAATTATTACTTCTCAACGTTTCGGTTTCTAATAAACCCTCATCAGGAACTACAATGAGAAGTAATAATTGAAATAAAGTTGATGGTACAACCAGTAGTAAATTGATTTATTGTAGTTATTACACCATCAGTAAATTCAAGAAATATTTTCATAGATCAATAAGATGATGGAATGATGAGTGGATGAGATCCATCAACTCATCAACTCAACAAGCCATCGATTAATCAAACTATTAACCCATTAGTCCATTAACTAATAGACTCATGAACCAATTGGCCCAATAACCCATTAACTTATCAATCTATTAACCCATAGACCTATAAAACTATGAGCCCATCCACTCATCTACCATTCAAATCATCAACTGATTGATTTATCAATCTATTAATACATTAAACTATCGGACCTTCAATCCATTAATTCGACGATTCGTCATCCAATCAATCCATTAACCCATCCACCCATCGACTCATAAATTCATCCAACCATTAACTTATTGACCCTTTGACCCATTCATCTTTTAATTTATCAATCCGTTGACTTAACAACCCATCGACATTTCAATCTATTAATCTATCAACTATAGATCCATCAATTCATTAATCTAGATCCATCAATTCATTAATCTAGATTCATCAATTCATTAATCTATCAACCCCTTAACCCATTAACCGAACAAGCCATTGGCTCATCAATGCATTAATCCATTAACCAATTAATCCAACGGCTCATCGATCAATCTATCCATTGGTCCATCTAGCTACTAACCCATCGACCCATCAACTTAATAACCCATTGATCCATTAATCTATTGACCTACTATCCCATCAACCCATCAATTCATGAACTCTTCAACCCATCAACAGATGAATCCATTGATCCACTAGCAGATCGACCCATCAATCCATTAACATATCATCTCATTAACCCATCAATCCATCAAACTCTCGATCTATTAACCCATCGATCTAATGCCCTGTCGACCCATCAACCCATCGACCCAACAATCCATCGACCTATAAACCCAGCGCTTATCCATCCATTTATTTACATATTTTACCAAAGCTCTCAATGAGCCTGTCTTTATCTTTATCTTTGTCTCATGACGCAACGCTAATAATGTTGTATTCTCTAAGTGAATGAAAATACAATTACTCAGATTTACTCTCCAGATTAAAAGTCGGCCGTATACTTTTGTCCTTGTCTTATCTAAATTTTCGTTATAATTCATAAATTAAATATGTATATAATAATGTAGGGTATAAAATTTTCATTATTTTCCGAGTATAGTCCGAAACGGAAAAAACAGTTGAGCTTGACTTCATTTTTTCCATTTCAAACTATACTCGGAAAATAATTAAAATTTTATATTTTTTCATAGAATAGAATCCTTTGCTCGTTTTTTGCTCTACAGCGCACAGCCCTTACATTTGTATAAAAATATTTAATTCATCAATTATAACGAAAATTTAGATTAGACGAGGACAGAGCTATACGGCCAACTCTTAATGGATTCCTCTTATAGGAAAGCGATTTTTATTCTAACAACAAGAACGGCGTACTTTGTAAGAATGCATAATTTGACTAACCTCTAGCGTATACCTTTTTGTGCGTTGAAACCCTAATTAAGTGGACTATTCCTTTTCCCGCTAGAAATCATTTCTATCAGTGCACTTTTCAGCGTTTTTCACTCATCAAGGAAATGGAATCTACAGACCATAAATCATGTCTTATTGAAATTTTTTTTATATATATTGTACATATAGATGCGTGCTGGTTAAACAAAGGGTTTTCTCATTTTGTTTAATGTTTATTAATTATAATACAGTTAATTTTGTATATTTTTACGTTACTTCTTGTGTACTGTTTAAAAAATTGAAACAATAATCGTAATAAGGGGTTAATTCGATTTTTCAAATAATCAATAACTATTTAATTATTCGTTAAATTAACTGAAATTATTATTATTAACCGGTTAAGTGGTACTGTATTATATATGATCAAAAACGATCGGGCTCATTTTGTCTTTGTATCATATATGATCAAATCAAATAATTTTCTTGTTTTCCTATTGATTTGAATAAAACTTTATACACTTTAGTTTTTTGGGTATTTGAATCGGAATTCGGCTATAGAATCGCAAAATCCATTATAGCGAATCCAATATGACGTACTCGAAATGACCAAAATGGATCTTATAGGTTCAAATCAAATAACTTTATTTTTGGGCTTTACTTTTACAAGCCCTCAAAGTAAAAAATAACATGTGACTTAACCGGTTAAATTTACATTATTTTTTTCATTTTTCAAAGTTCATAAAGTTATAAAATTTTTTTCGATTATGTAAAAACTGAATTTTCGACTCAACCTCTTATTCTGAATAGCCCCTGAATTACTAAACTTACAAATCAAAAGAAAGTAAGCTATCAGAAAGAAAAGAGTTTCATAAGCAATCACATTAATTATATTTGTTTTTACACATGTTATTAACAAATAAGGAAATGAACTAAAGTTATCGTTGAAAAGCCAAACTAATTTATACATTGAATATCTGAAAAAAAGAATGATAAAACTTTTTTTTTATTTTGTTTCTCCAATTGTAAAAATTATTTTTAATTATATTAATTTATGTAATTTTTGTATCAAATTAACTATAAAAATAAAAATTAATCTAAACAAAATGTAGAAGAATAATATAAACTTTTTTCTCTCAGTGAACATCACGTTATTCATGTACCTTACAAGGTGCACACTGTTCATCATCATCATGTAAAGAAAATTCATGTGCCAGTTCATCATGTAGAAAAAGTTCACGTACCTGTTCCTGTTCATCATGTTGAAAAGGTTCATGTACCAGTTCCTTATCCAGTTGTCGAAAAAGTCCATGTACCTGTACACATACCTGTACATCATCATGAAAAACATGGCTGGGATTGGGATTAAAGTTTGAGAGTTCGCTAATTCTTTTACTTTAAGTATATTATTTATTTTGGTAAGTTTCATTTTAAATTCATACTTTTTAATATTCACATTATTCTTATTTTGCAACGAATGAGATATTGTTAATAAGCAAAAGTTCCAATTTAAAATTATAAAATAATGCCTCTGAAGGAAAACACTTAATTTGAAGATTGATCAACCTACATACTTCAAAGCATTAAAATACATAGAATTTTAATATAATATTAAGATGATTGATTATAATATAATATTAAGAAAGTTGACTAATACTTTTATTATAAAATTAAATTAATCATTAATCATTTTTTTTCAGATTTTTGACTTATTAAATAAGTTGCAACTACAGTTTATAATTGACCAACAGTTACATTCCAGTTTATATTTTTAGTTATTCTATTGCATATAGCGTATCAGACATTAAAATATAAAAATAAATAATCCAGAGTATAGTGCAAGGCAAGAAAATTCGCTCTTCAATAGAAATATAAATCTTGTAGGATATATCATATGCGACTAAATATAATGGATATAAATTAAAATTATCCAAACACTATACAAATCATAATTCACATACACAAAAACAAATGCTCTATATAAAATATTTGATTTTGTACATAAATTGTTGTGTATACTTTTCTGTGTAATACTTTTTATTGTGTATTTTACAAATACATACATTTAAAAAAACTAAATCATATTTTTATTTATTTATTAAAATATCATTAATATAATTGTAAATACAATAAAGGTGAATACAGCTATCTGTTGGTGGGGCTGATAACAATCTTAGTTCGTACAATAACGCATTTTTTAATATTTTTCAAATTTTTATCACAAAGTATCATAAAATAACACAATAACGATCCTGATAGGAATGCGAACATAAGAAATTTATTACAATTCATAACCCTTATTAATAGTAACATTTCATTATGCCAGCACTGACTAGTAAACAATCAGTTTTTGCCGAACCTGCAAAACCTAAATTCTTCTTATATCACGTAAGGCAGCATATAGTAAAAAATTCCTTTTAGAAGTATATTATTCTAAATTTTTATTTTTTACTAAAAAATGAGCATTGTAAGAACCTAGAAATATTTTGAACTATAAATTCAATATACCTTTTGATTAATATCTTAAACTTTTCACTTTACGTCGATAGACAGACGCGCGTTCAATACGTATTTTGTTCTTAAAAGGAGAGAAGAGATCTCATTCAAGTCGGTTGCTTCGTACGAGTACAAACGCACAGTGCCCATCTAATTAAAGTAAAAATATGACTTACAAAGTAAATGTTTGAAGACATCCCATAAAAGTGTGTATAAATCATAAAATATGTTTATTGAATGAAAAAAAAGGATAATCGTAAAATAAATCACCTAAAGTACAAATAAATAGTTTAAAATAAACTAAAATTGATTAAGAGCATGACAAAGCAGATATTTATATTTTCAAAAGCTTCTTAGAAGGCCGCTGCAGCCAGTAGAACATGAATTAATAATATTTGCAGCACTCATTATTTACGATTAATAAACGTCTTTTTGATAATAATAAACACTGGTCTACATTAGCGATGAGTCTTAAGGATATTATTTTACAATTATTATTTCAATTATTCTGATATTTTGCTATTGCGCTTGGATCTAAAGACAGCAAACTATAATTATTACATTTCATAGCAGCTATGTTGTTTATAATAGTATAGCTCCATGATTGACAATAATTTAGTAAAATGCAGTTATATCTTAGTCTTTCTTCTTTCTCTCTCTTATAAATCACTGTTTCGTTGAGCACAAGTTGAAATAAGTTCCAAGTGCAGCAATATAAAGAAATTATGCGTATAACCCTAGTGGGAATTTTTCAGTTTATCAAAATATATGGAAGTGTATGAAAGTGTGCCCAAATATAGGAAAGTGTATCAAAGTGTATTAAAGTGTATTGAAGGGTATGAAAATGTTGCATTTCGTCAATTCTTTCGATACACTTTGATACCTTTCGATACACTTTCCATAAACTGAACAAATAAGTAAAAAAAAAAATTATTATTATAATTACATTATAAAAAAAATTGATCAATCTCATAACATAATTATTTTTCATCAAAAGTGTATCTTAATGTATCAAACCCTGTTGAAAATAATGACGTTTTCCTAAGACGTCTTTGGTCGTGTCTTAGGTTGGAACAAAAAAAGACGTCATTTTTTCAATGTTTAGAAAAGCTGTTTAACAAATGACGTCTTTGAAATAATAAAAAGACGTCATTTGTTAAATAACTTTTTTAAACATTGGAAAAATGACATCTTTTTCTGTTCCAATCTAAGACACGACCAAAGACATCTTCAAAGAAGTCTTTCAAAGACGACTTTCAAAGATGTCATTTTCTCCGAATTTAGGAAAAAATAACGTCATTTTTCATGAATTATGACATTGAAAAATGTCTTTACATGATATTTATTTCCCATTTTAAGGAAAAAACAAAAACGAGGTAAATCTCGTAGTTTCAACTTTTCAAAAGACGAAGAGCATTTGCAATTAAACTGAGAGTGTTCTAGTCTTACATATCTGCGTCTTTCAAATTTGTAAAAGAGATCACAAAAATTGAGAATCGCCACCTGGTGAGTTAAAATTGAATTGACGCAATCGACCATCAATTTGACTGTAAGTCATTAGGTGGAATTTTTTTAAGTTTTCTGATCCTTCATGCAAATTTTGAAGATGCAAATATATAAGGCCAGAATGATCTCAGCTTAATCGCGAAAGCTCTTTGTTTTTCGAAGAGTTGAAACTACAAGGCTTACCTCGTTTTTGTTTTTTCCTTTAAATGGAAAATGATTATCATGTAAAGTCATTTTTGAATGACATAATTCATGAAAAATGACGTTTTTTTCCTAAATTTGGAAAAAATTATGTCTTTGAAAGACGTCTTTGAAAGACTTCTTTGAAGAGGTCTTTGGTCGTGTCTTAGATTGAAACAAAAAAAGAGGTCATTTTTCCAATGTTTAGAAAAGCTATTTAACAAAAGACATCTTCTTATAATTTCAAAGACGTATTTTTTAAATAAAAATTCGTAGGAAAAGACGTAATTTTTATAATACAAAATACGTCTTTGAAATAATAAAAAGACGTCATTTGTTAAATAGCTTTTCTAAAGATTAGAAAAATGACGTCTTTTTTTGTTCCAATATAAGACACGACCAAAGACGTCTTAGAAAGACGTCATTATTTTCAACAGGGAAGTATGCTAAAGTGTATCGAAGTGGATCATTTTCATTATGATTATCAGTTTGTTCAGTTCATCAAAAGTGTATCAAAGTGTATCAAAATATATCAAGATTTTTTAAAGTTGGAAAAGATTTTATAGCACTGCGTGACATAAATTCGCACTTATACCACGCTTCTACGTGTTATAAATAGCCTATTATTAAACAGTGAAAAAAAAAGAACTGTGAAAAATTTTTAACTTTTTTGTACGGTTCAATAAAGAAAGACTGATTTTAGATGTGCCTTAACACTTGATCAACAAGGAATGTCAGTATAATAAGCAATAATTTAATATCTTGATTATTTTATAAAGTTTTCGTTGATAATTATAAGGTGTAGATTATTATAACTCATTTATATTAACAATTTTAAAATTAAATAACAATTATAAGCAAGTAAAATACGAGTAAAACTAAAATTGATAATAGCGTAACATGCAAAGCGAAGAGGTATAGTCATTACGGCATTGTATTATAAAATGGTTCGGGGAATCCCCTATTACTACGCACGATTGCTATTGCTTACTATACATAAGTTACCTCCTCACCGCTCCTACGATACTAATACATACCTGAAACAAAATTTAAATTTATGACTTTATAAAAGATAATTTCAACAAACGATTTCACATAATATCAATTATATTGATTAAAATTAATTATTATTACACATTTTAAGAATATTTTTAAAATTGTAATTTTTTAAAATGTTTTTCGATTGATCATTCACGGAGTGTTTAGTTTTGGCTTATATATAGTTTTCGCTTTCTTTTTTTTAATTTATCATTCACGGAACGCCTAGTACTTGTTTTTTTTACAGTTTTCGTTTTTATTTTTTGAATTATCATTCGTGAAGTGCATAGTTTTTGTTTGTTATTGTTTTTTACTAGTACAGTTTTAATATGGCAAATTTATATCACTCGAGCTATAAAATAGTATAAGATACTCGTGACTTCAGTGGCCCATTATTTCACGGCATTTAGCAGCCTCGCTACGCTCGGCTGCTAATCTCACGCCGTCAAATAATGGGCCACTTATGTCACTTGTATCTTAATGTACTATTCTCCTCAAACCTGAAGTATATCAAATGTATCAAACTGTATAAAAGAATATCAAAGTTAAAAAAGAATTTTTTTCTTTACTTTGAAGTGTATCAAAATGTATCAAAATGAATGAAGAAAGTTGACGAAATGCAAAAAAAATAAATTATTGGGAAATACGGTGTCTGTCTGTGGTAAAGTTATACGATCGATATCTCCGATACACAAAATTATTAAAAAAACGGTAAAACATATTTTTAATAAAATTGTAAATTACCGATATTTATTGAGATTTTCATACGTTGACTATTAAAAAAAACCATATTATTTACATATTATTTATACATGACTTTATGATATTTAGAAAAAGTAAGTAATAATTTTGTTACTTTTGAAAATTTCATTCAGGCAAATATTTATTGCATGGTTTTACTTTTATCTTTTGCACACTAATAAAAAAGAAATCATAACAATTAACTCGGGGAGGTAACTGTTAACGAATGGTGCACTTAAATAGAAAAAATGAGGAAATTTCTATTCATTAATAATTAAGGAATGGTGGATTTGCCGTGAATGCTTTACAGAGCTAGAAAACTTTTTAGACTACAAAACATAACATTAAACTTATAGCTCAAGCGAGCACACTTCATACGTATAGAATATTAAACATAGAATACTAATCATAGAAACTTATTATATTTGAAAAGTCAAGACTTTTTTTTTAATGTTTGAATTAATTCTCTGTGTGCCAAAGACTCGAGTACAATATCAATTTTTTATTTAAATGCAAACGGTTCTCTCTTTTTCTCTTCGTCCATTGTTTAAAATCACTTTCCTATCCTAACCTACTGTATGACGAATGCCATGTATACTCGCAGTTCGTATATACGTTTGTCACACAGCACACAGGGGGGTTGCTATAGAAAATTGCAAAACTCTGTATCACAGAAATAGAAGATATGAAATCAATGTGCTGAACAAAGATAGCATATATCGATACACTAACAAGGAGAGTACCCTACCTTCGGGAAACGGATTTGGCTAAAACTGCAGGATATGATTTTTTGATGAAGAAAAATGAACCTGTGTTTTTTCTTTTCTTTGAATAGGCCCCATAGACGGAGATACAGACATTTTTTCGAAAATATAATGAGAAGGAACTTTTATAAGATCTTGAATAACCAAACAACTAAGACTCTCACAAGAAAATGCATGGAAAATAAAATAAAGTACAGATCAAATTCTTTAATTTAAGCTTTGTTGCATTCAAAAAGCTTACGTGGTTCAAAAGTTACAGGCGATTAAAATATGCTAATGAATTAGCGTAAAAAATTGATGATATGTTACACGCTAAAAATATTAATAAATATGTAGTAATTTTCAATTAAGCACAACTTTCGAACCACAGAAGCTTTTTTAATGCAATAAAGCTTAAATTAAAGCATTAAATCTGTACTTTATTTTATTTTTTATACATTTTTTTGTAAGAGTCTTAGTTGTTTGGTTATTCAAGATCTTATAAATGCTCCTTTTTATTATATTTTCGAAAAAATGCCCATATCTCCGTCTATATGACCTATTTAAAGAAAAGAAAAAACACGGGTTCCTTTTTTTTTCATCAAAAAATTATATCCCGCAGTTTCAGCCAAATCCGTTTCCCGAAGGTCGGGCACTCTCCTTGTAAGTTTATCGGTCCGGAGCAACCCCCCAGAGTATGTGTATCAGACCATTAGTCCGGGAACAGGGTAGGGTTTCGTTGTTTTTTTTTTTTTTTTGAGTAAATGGATAAAAACCACTTATTCTCATGTATTTTTGCCTGCTGAAACCAAAAAAATTAGTCGCGAATCTAAAAAAATGCAGCGTTTTGTTTAAGAGCAGGCCGAAGTAGAATCTGATACCGACCGAGTAAAAATTGAGTTTTTTGTTATTTACTCAAGTATTAATTGGTGTTTCTTCAAATTAAATGTTGAGCGCAATAGATATTATTATTATTAACATCTATGAGTAGGTAAGCAAAGACAGTTCTGGATACCCCCGCTCCTCCGCCATCAGCTCACCTGTGCAGGTGCAAAAATAATGACCGATCCCGCGTCGTGATATAAGAAATTTATTCCGCGCCTGCGTGCCACGTTGGCACTCATTAGCGCGCGAGCTCTTGCTCCGCGTTGATTAACGAATCACCGCGATTCACGCTCGCCCCCGCCGTCGCAGATGAGAGTAAATGTTGAAAATTTTTTTAAATTTTTAACATGATCATTGAAGAGAGTCTTATTTTATATTATTGGGTAATAACTGATTTCATTTGTAAACGAGTAAAAGAAGGATGGAAAGAACTATAACGTAGGTCATGCATTATAGTTGTGTATATATATATATATATATATATATATATATATATATATATATATATATAGGTCATCCTAGTGTTTTTTTCAAAAAGTGGGCGCTCGGGGGGTCATGGATATTTTTCAAATTTTAGTATGTTTTTGTGCTATTGAAATTAGGAACTCATGCAAATTTTAAGCTTTAAATCTCCTTTTTTCGACGAAATATGAGCTTTTGGAGGTAAAAAAAACAGGTTTTTTTGACTGTTTTCTATAGAAATTCAAATGCTTGCCAAATCTTCAATTTTTATCAAATCTTAACGTTCAATCTTACATTTTTTTTGCTTTTGTGCCAGTTTTAAAAAAGGTATTAAATGCCAATAGAGAATAGTGCATAGTTTTAGCTCTACCAGCCCAGAAAGGAGGAGAAGTTTTTTCATAAATTACTTATTTTTAAATAGATGCAGAATTTAGAAATATTGATTTTTGTGTATTCTACAAGAAAAAGAATTTCTTCGGCTTCAAACATACATACAATTTTTTTTTGGATTGCTCAAATAGATAAAAAATTAATCTAGATATGATGCTCTAAAGTTACCCGGGAATACGAAAATCTCGTTTTTTAGCAATATTGGACCCCTTCAAATACATACTCCCGCTACTCTAATTCTTATGAAACTTTCAGAAAAGTTAGCTTTAATCATATGGAAAAAGATTATCAAAGTCACTTTATGACTATTTACCCTTCCGAAAATTCTACGGGCACTTAAAAATAGTCGTTTTTAAATTTACATATAATTTATCTAGGATTTCAAAATTGTTTTTGCTTGACTTATACAAAAAATACTTGTTCCATAACAACATATCATATCTCGTACTAAAATCTTGAATTTATTTCTTTTAGAAAACTTATCTGCGCTTAGAAACGGAAAATATGATCCATTGAAGTACTAGAGAATATTCAAATATCAAAACTAAGAATTGATGTCTTTCTTTCACACATTCTTATATAAAAAATTCTCTTGACTTCAAAAGAATCCTTGATATCACCAAAACAACTATGATTTGTTTATATAGGCTATGACAGCAAAGCCGGACTATGGCTGATACCTACGCCAATCCGCTAGTGCCACCCGTTTAAGGAAATAAGAAAAATTTTTAAATCATTAAGATAACTTCATTATTTTTATTCTGTATTTTTTAAATAATATATTTATAATATTTAATTAACATTTCATTTAAACTACTCATTTTCATTTGTTAATATTATATTTTATATGCACAATTAATTATAATACTCAATTAATTTATTTATTTATTCATTAATTCATTCAATCAAACAATTGATGGAGTAAATTCTACAAAGTTAAACATTGTTATCTGTACATACGCTGCCTTCATAGCACAGAAGCTTCCATGAAAGCTTCCTTGAAGCTTCAAATGTCCCGCGAACTTTGTTTTCAGAAAGACTCAATGAAAGCATTTAGGAAGCTTCCATGGAAGAAAACGGTAAGCTTCCATGGAAGATTCCGATTTAGTCTTTCTGAAACTTTCAATTAGCTGACATGAAGGTTACAAGAGATCTTCCAGACAAGTTACTCGTAACCTTCCATGAACATAAATATATATGGCTGATTCCATTCAGATTCATGCAGGCCGTCACTGATCGAATTTTTTTTTTCTTCTAAGTAATAAAAATACCTTCTATTATGTATATGAAGATAAAATTTACCTCATAGAACGCTCAAAAATTTTTTTTTTTTACTACAGCAATTTTAGTGTTGGATGTAAAAACGAAAATTCGAAAATTGAAAATGAACCTCTACTTTTAAATGACTATAGCTCCGTCAATTTTTAACCTTTTTGGACGTTCTTTTCACGAAAGTGTGCGAAATTTGGTCTAGTTTTAAATGCAATTTTTGTAATACAATTTGATCTCGCTGAGTTATTTACGAAAAACCGAAAAAAAGCGATTTTTTTCAAACACGATTTTCTCAAAAACTATATTTTTTTTTTTTTAAATTTTTATATGAATTTATACATAAAAAATACTAACTTTTAGGGTAGGTGAGAATATGCGATTTTGCCTTTTTTTTTTTAAACAGATTTTTAAACGTTTTTTTTATATTTTCGATTTTAAAACATTGATACCATGGCGCATCGTACTATTTTTCCAACTTTACGTGTTCTTACAACTATTTTTATGCCTTCATTTATTAATATATCAAAAATATCAACAATAATCTTTAAAATGAACCCCGGATCGAATATTTTGATCAATTAGAAAAAAAGTTATGACGATTTAAAGTTTAAAAAAAAATGCTGAAACTTTAAATAAATATATTTACTTTGAATTTTGAATTTTGAATTTTGAATTTGAATTTCAAATTTTGAAAAGGTAAATTTTTTAAATACTAAAATATATTATTTGGTCATTCCCAATGAACAAATAATATGCGATACAATTAAGAAATGAACACTAATAAATTAAGAACTAATGTGAATAAAAAAATCTGAATTTGAATAAAACCTTTCAATTTACTTCTTGCTACTCATGTCTCGAAGTTTTGGCAGTGTAGATTTGGTTTCGTTTACTTTTTCTACAGTAAATCTTTTGAATACCTTTAATTTATTTTGCATTTCCTAACTATTCCATTTTTTTTGTCTGTCAAAAAACTTCTAACTCATCCTTGCGGGTAACAAGAATGTTAATCGACGGAGTATATTTTGATACGTGAGTGGCGAAATTTTCAGCGTTTCTAATAAAATCTGCATTCTTCTTGGACAGATTATGCGTGGTAGCATAATGTATAACTAAATCACCAATACCATCACAAGCGCCTTTGCCATGACCTGTTGCAGAAAAAAGCCATTCTCTGTTTACTTTTGAGTTTTGAAACTCATAGAATTGATATCTATTTTTAAAATGACTGGCAGCTTCATCAGAAATGGTTATGATTTCATTAAGATCTTGCGCAATATGTTTTTGTTTTAAGTTGTCGATAATTAAATTTATAGTCATTAGGGCATGAGACGAATCATGTTTAATATCGTCAGAGACGGTGACATAACTGACTGTCTTATCATTTCCAAAATAGCATACTGACGTAAATATTGATATTTGGTTTTTACTCCAATGATAACTTTGAATTTCATTTTGAAGCAGAACTGTCCAATTTTCTGCAAAATCGACATGAATAACTAATTGGAAGTCATTATTTTTCGCTAAAAGTTTAACCTCTTTAATTGCTATACGTTGAATTTCTTTGACCAATTTATGAGCTCTTACAGTGAGAGCACGCTCTCTTAACTCTATTAAGAAATTTTCAATTGTGCTAGTTTTATTCAGTAAATTTGATTTTTCTGAATAAAATCTGCAATGTCTTGTTTATTCTCTTTTTTATAATTATTCAAAGCATCTGTAAATATCATATTTATTTAAAGTTTCAGCATTTTTTTTTAAACTTTAAATCATCATAACTTTTGTTCTAATTGATCAAAATATTCGATCCGGGGTTTATTTTAAAGATTATTGTTGATATTTTTGATATATTAATAAATAAAAGCATAAAAATAGTTGTAAGAACACGTAAAGTTGGAAAAATAGTACGATGCGCCATGGTATCAATGTTTTAAATCGAAAATATAAAAAAATCGTTTAAAAATCTGTTTAAAAAAAATAAGGCAAAATCGCATATTCTCACCTACCCTAAAAGTTAGTATTTTTTATGTATAAAATCATATAAAAATTTCAAAAAAAAAAAAATATAGTTTTTGAGAAAATCGTGTTTGAAAAAAATCGCTTTTTTTCGGTTTTTCGTAAATAACTCAGCGAGATCAAATTGTATTACAAAAATCGAAATCGCATTTAAAACTAGACCAAATTTCGCACACTTTCGTTAAAAGAACGTCCAAAAAGGTTAAAAATTGACGGAGCTATAGTCATTTAAAAATAGAGGTTCATTTTCAATTTTTGAATTTTCGTTTTTACATCCAACACTAAAACTGCTGTAGTAAAAAAAAAAAAATTTTGAGCGTTCTATGAGGTAAATTTTATCTTCATATACATAATAGAAGGTATTTTTATTACTTAGAAAAAAAAAAATTCTATCAGTGACGGCCTGCATGAATCTGAATGGAATCAGCCATATCCTTATTGTAATATTCTGTAGAAGGCTGCAGGAAGTTTAGATGGAATCTTTCACAAAATGTTACTGAAAGATTTCTGCAAGATACAAAGTAATTTTCCCAAAAACCATCCTGTAACATTTAAGCTTTTCGGAAGCTTACTGGAAGCTTCTATGTAATGTTGA
The DNA here is from genome assembly GCA_017163975.1 of Anastatus disparis. Classification (NCBI taxonomy): domain Eukaryota; kingdom Metazoa; phylum Arthropoda; class Insecta; order Hymenoptera; family Eupelmidae; genus Anastatus; species Anastatus disparis. The sequence continues at coordinate 2,079,765 of JAFFSR010000329.1, read as the reverse complement.
ATTTAGTGTTATTGGAATATTCTGCATAAGCTTTCCTAAGTCTTTCGCGAAGCTTCTATGAAAGGTTTTAATGAAATCTTACTGGAACTTTTATCTAGCTTCTGAGAAATTTGTTGGAAGCTTACATTAGAATCTTCCTCGAATCTTTCATTGGTAACTTCCCGAATCTTTCGTGTTATGTGGGCTGGTACATGCGGATATCTGAAGTTACAAAATTTAATCTAAAAACTGACCAAGCATTATTAGAATTTACTATCTTTATTTGTGAACTGTAGCTAGCAATCGTTAGCAAGTTATAGATTTTGATTCATTTTTCACCTGTTTACAATATAATATTTCAAATTTTTTTATAAAGTAATTTTGTTAAGATTCAGTGCTTAAAATTTATTAGCTTTCCCAATATTTCTATGCATAATGGTGTTTAATTGTTCTGGGAAAAGATCATTCTCTGTGTTGCGTAGAGTGAAAAATTATTTACGGTCGACACAAAGTAATGAAAAGTTTAACAATTTGGCATTACTATGTATAGAAGCAGAATTAAATCAAGAAATAAATTATGATTCCGTTAAAAAAGTCTAATTAGATTCCAACTGTTTTTTAAAATGAATGAAAAATTTTATAAATCTGAACTTTTTTGATTTACATGTTTTAAACGAGCAAATCATGTAGAATTTTTTCAGCTGACTAGGAGAGTATCACAACTCCGGATCACGGATTTTGCTCAAACTTTGGGATAAGTTTCCAAATGTCAAAATATGAAAGGAAACAGAATTTTAGACACCAACGCTCGATATTTCCCTTGTTATAGGCAATTAAATAAAATCACTAAAAAAGTTACTAGATTTTTAAACGCATATAGTTCCTTAGCATTGATAGCTAGAATCTTGAAACTTTTTTATAAATGAAAGCTGAGCTCCAAGCCTTTCGAATTAGTAGCTATAGCATGTCAAAATATTATTTTTTACCATACTTATAACGTAATAAACATTAGTCCAATGGTTATCACGCTATAACTTTGGGAAAAAATAATATTTTGACATGCTATAACTAATAATTCAAAAGAATTTGAGCTCAGCTTTCATTTAAAAAAATTTTCAAGCTTCTAGCTATCAATGCTAAGGAACTATATGCGTTTAAATATCTAGTAACTTTTTTAGTGATTTTCTTTAATTGCCTATAACTAGGGAAATATTGAGCGTTGGTGTCTAAAATTCTATTTTCTTTCATATTTTGAAATTTGGAAACTTATTCCAAAGTTTGAGCAAAATCCGTGATCCGGAGTTGTGATACTCTCCTAGTGAGTAGTTTTTATTTAAATTCATAGCAAATACCTAGTTGACAAAGGTGTTAAGATTGGAATTCATAGACCTAACTCAAGCAACGGTTTTACTTAAGTATATGATCTTACATAAGTAACGTGTATAAATTTTAGCCAAAGGCTAAAACAAATATTATCCCACTGTGACAAGTATCAAATATTATATGCACTAATTGCCTAAGTATTTTTTGTATTAAAACAATTATTCCAGAAATGTATGAAACAACTATTTTTTTGTAATTCTATGTATATTACAGGTTTGTAATTATTATATTTTTAATTATTTTATAACTTTGAGAAAGCAATCTATAGTCGTACCTAATACAGGCTAACATGCGTTGATTACTAAGGCTTATGTGATAAAACAGAGTACTTCACCCGATAGCAGCGCGATATATACATTTTTCAAACATTTTTTACGTATCGTTTATTTATAATTATGCTATTTTAGTAAATCGTATATATACGATGATCTTATTAGAAATTAATTTATTTAATATAATAAATTTAATTAATAAATATTATACTTATAATTAATTAATTCTAATTTAATGCTGATTATTATATTTATTAATAAATAGAAAACATAAATATTTTAATGTAATTTTGATTTTAATCAAATGATTAAAGCCTAAAATATTTTGATCTCATTTTCATGATGTCTGAAAATAATTGCTATGTAGGATATTTAACAAATGATAATTGCAACAATCATATTGATTAAAATAAGATAAAATTAAAAAAATTAATCGACTTGAGTGAAGATGATATAGAAAATTTGTATGATAGAATAACTGGATTTAAAAAAGACTCTAATCACGTCGTTTGCCAATACCATAGTTTCAAATACTTGACTGGATATTCAACTATGTTTAAATTCTGCTGTGATCCATTTCAAAGACACAAAAGACGATCAAACTTCAAATTAAGAATATTGAATAAGGAAACTTGTAAGAAATATGAAAAAATTAAAAAGATTAGATTAAAACCAGGTAGTAAGGTTTGTAATAATTGTAAACAAATAATTGATTCAGAAATATCCGATTATGAAAATCAATTTATTTTCTATTGTGATCCTTTTAAAAGGCACAGGAAATCAATAACATAGCTGGTATTAAAATAGAACTAGGTTCAAAAGTATGTTTTGCTTGTTTAAAAAAAATACAATTAAGAATTGCAGAAGTTAATTTAAAATTGAAATCAGCATTGGATTCTTTCTCAGTGCATCACCCTACTGAAAAAATCTACCTGGATTTCCACGTGGATTATCCATGTGGAAATCCACGTGGATTTCACATGGATTCCTTGTGGATTTGCATAGGAATCCACGTGGATTACCCACGTGGATTTCCACGTAAAAAATCCATGTGGATTTTATGAAAGCCATGTTGATTTTATAAAGCCCTTGTGGACTGTTAAAGAATCCATATGGATTATATGAAATCTATGTGGACTTTCAAGGAACCCGCATGGATTTTATAGAATCTGTGTTAATTTTATGTACTTCTCGTGGATTTAAAAAAAATCCATATGGGTTTTGTGAAACCCATGTGGATATTTAGTAATCTATGTAGATCTTTGGATATCTATGTTGATATTTAGAAAAATCCATGTGGATATTTAGAAATCTATGTAGATATTTAGAAATTCATGTGGATTTTTAGGTAATCTACATAGATTTTTTACTTGGATATCCACGTGGATTTAAATGAAAATCTACGTGGAAATCCACTTGGATATTTTGAATAGGAAATAACTCAATATTTATTTCGCATTTAAAGTAAAAACCAAAAACGAGGTCAACCTCGTAGTTTCAGCTCTTTGAACATCAAAGAGCTTCTACGAACTAACTAAGAGTATTCTGGCCTTATATATCTGCGTCTTTGAAATTTGTATCAGGGATCACAAAACTTAGAAAAACGCCACCTATAGATTCAAAATAGAATCGACGAAATCAATCATCAATTCGACAGTAAGTCACAAGGTGGCGTTTCTCTAAGTTTTGTGATCCATCATATGAATTTCGAAGTCACAGATATATAAGACCAGAATACTCTCAGTTGAATCATAGAAGCTCTCTGATCTTCAAAGAGCTGAAATTACGAGGTTTACCTCGTTTTTGGTTTTTACTTTGAATGCGAAATAAACATCGAGTTATTTCCTATTTCAAACATCTATGTGGATTTCCACGTGGATTTTCATTTAAATCCACGTGGATATCCGATTAAAAAATCTACGTAGATTACCTAAAAATCCACATGGATTTCATAAAATTCATATGGATTTCTTAAAAATCCACGAGAATTACATAAAATTATCACAGATTTTATAATATCCATGGGGATTCCTTGAAAATCCACATAGATTTCATAAAATTCATATGGATTCTTCAACAGTCCACAAGGGTTTTATAAAGTCAACATAGCTTACATGAAATCCACATGGATTTTTTCGCGTGGAAATCCACGTGGGTAATCCGTATGGATTCCTATGCAAATCCACAAGGAATCCATGTAAAATCCACGTGGATTTCCACATGGGTAATCCACGTGGAAATCCAGGTGGATTTTTTCAACAGGGCATACGGATGCAATCGTATTTGAAAATAATGAAGAAAATTATGAGCCATCTGAACCAGTTTGTAGTTCACAGAGTTCTTATGGCCTTCAAAGTAATAGTCAAAAGATAGAAAAAGTAAATTCAATTCTAAATACTTTCGACATTCCAATCTTCGAAAAAGGAAAAATGAATGATATTAAAATGTCTAAAAAGGCTTTAGAAATATTAGATATTGTAGTTTATAAAACTTCTTCAGCCATGAGTGAAGCGTATGACATCAAGTTGCCAAATTTTTCCAGTTTAAGTAAACTGCATGAAGACTCCATCACATTAAATGAATACATCAATATGCTAATATCAGAATACAAAAAAGAATCTAGTATTAGTAAAAAAATAACAATTATGTCTCTCACACCTACTAATTTGACATACAAAACAGCACATGAATTATTTGGTTGTTCATACTACGTATACCAACAAGCTGTAAAATCAAGAGAAAAAGACGGTAGGCTTATATTTATTAATATCATCTTAAAAATTCTTTTAGAAAATTTCAATACAAAATTAACAATACTGCTATTCGTTTGATGAAATAGTCGATATCTGGTATTGTAGGCACAAGACTGCGTTGAAATGTGTATTCTTTAATATTAGCTCTTTAAAATCTATATTATAAATTAATCTTTAAAAATTATAAAAATATATAAAAAAATATTATTGTAAATAACTTAAACAGTGTTAATAGATGTTTGTATGAAAAATAATTTTATTTAAAATACGTATGTAAAATTAATAAAAATCATCAATTAATTTAAATATAATGATACTAATAATAGTTTTAAATTTTTAATTTATACTGCCAAAAGAAGGTCTTAAGCTATTAATTTTAATTTCACGATGCTTGATTTCAAAGACATTGATCATGCGCAACTGACAGGTGTAAATGATTGGTATTTACGTAAAACTAATTCTCATAATTAGCTGTAAATAAAAGTAAGTAACTATCAAAACATGCAATAATCGAGTTATAAGTAACAATTATTTATAATCACTTAAGTTTTATTCTTAAAAGATTGCATTAATTGAAAAATCACGATTCTGTTTACAAGAAATTTAAATATATTTGATTCGGTTAACTTTTATTTGATTGTGTCAAATATTTAGTACACTTTTATACAACTTTCTACACCGTCTTTGATATTTTTGATTATTCGGCTCTCGTGGTACAAAATATTGTTCAAAACTGGTGCGTAAGGTGATTTTTCATAATCATCTTTCACACCCGTGTCGAAAAGTACTATTATAATGACTGTTTGAAGTAAACGATAAAAATAAACTTTCTTCAACAATTTTAAATAAAAATTAACATTACTAAACAAAAATAAACGTATTAATGCAAATTTGAATGTGTTTTAAATTTTTGTAAAAATGTTTGCATTTAAAAATAATTTCTAATAAATTTATAGCATTTTATAAGATTTTATATTTAAAAATCTTATATCTTTAATTAAAGATCTTATATTATTAAACGAATTTACAATCAGGTGGCTCGAGCAAGATCATTGAATTTTACTTCTTAACAAATTATTTGTCACGAGCAATAGAGTATCCTCAAATATTAAATATAAAATCTTATATCCTTTAAATGTTATAAAGTTTTTATAAAAGTATTTATGATTGTAAGACATGGAATTATATTGTAATAAATAAAATGTTTTGGTTTCTCTAGCTTTTTATTTAGATATAGGTTGAAGAATTTAATTTTCATTATATCACTTCTATGTATACAATAACGTAAATAAATATATCAAAAGTGGAGTTTGCAATCGAATCAAGAATTTTAGGTGGTAGGGTACAGTCAGATTGTGTTTTACTAATTTTACTTATTTTCAGGTTTCAACGCAGTTAATTTTAAGTTTTTGATTATTATTATAATAAATAAATAACGATGGACAGCTAGAATGCCCTTGTTTATAATCACCGCCGAGGAATAATCTGAAACAAGAACTTAAAATTAACTGCGTTGAAACATGAAAATAAGTAAAATTAGTACAGCACAATCTGACTGTATCCCACCACCTAAAATTCTTGATTCGATTGCAAACTCCACTTTTGATATATTTATTTACGTTGTTGTATACATAGTAGTAATATAATGAAAATTAAATTCTTCAACCTATATCTAAATATTTGTAAACTTATTTTATTTAATGTGGAAAAATTATATATTCAAAAATGTTGAAAAATATACAATATATTACTAAATAAAATAATAAAATTAAGAGGTGGACATATAGCTCTGTCCTTATCTGATTAAAATTTTCGTTATAATTAATAAATTTAATATTTTCATACAAAAGTTAGAGATGTTCCCGATGAATTTAAGAACGAGTAAACGATTTTATTTTATAAAAAAATATAAAATTTACGTTATTTTTCAAGTAAAATATGAAACGAAAAAACTTTTCTCGAAAAATGATGAAAATTTTATATTTTTCCATCGAGTAGAATCGTTTGCTGATTCTTAAATCTATTGGGGACAACTCTTACTTTCATATAAAAATATTTAATTTATGAATTATAACAAATATTTAGAATCGACAAGAACAGAGCTATATGACCAACTCTTAAAGAAAGGTCATCAAAATAGTAGAAATGAAAAATTAGCATTTTGTACTTAAATAGATACTAAAAAAATATGATCTAAATTTTTTTCGGACTGCAAGCCTCTCCTTTTTCCATACACTGAAAAATCACTAATTTTAGACACTAATTTTTTTCTCCTATTTTTCGAGTAAAAAGTTCTAAAGCTTGACAATATATTGTAAATAGTGAATAATAATCTTAAATTTAAAAAAAAATTCAAACTAATGTTCAAGGTAAAAATAAAATTTTTAAATCCGAAATTCTTAGAGCATTTATTAAACGTAAGAAAGCTGCAGTATCAAATTACCAGTAAATATCAGTATGAATAGCCATATAAATATTAGTAGAGCATATCGACGGCTGGGAGGAATAACCCCGTAACTCAGCAGGAATTTCAAAAACCTCATAACTCGTTGAGGAATTCAAGAACCCCATAACTCGAAAACCTATTGTTTTTCTTTAATTTTAATTGACAAATTTGCAGGATTTTGAAATACAATTTCTGCAAAGTTAGCACGATTTAAAATACAGAAAAAAATCAATTTCATTGTCTTTATTTTATAAAAATTATATTTTTAAATGCCAAAATATGGGGTGTTCGAAATCTTCACCGAGTTATGGGGTTTTTGAAATCTTCGCTGAGATACAAAGTTATTCTTCCCAGCCGTCGATATCTGGTAATGTAATAATATATTAAATTCAAAATAATTAATATACATTATACCTTTTCGTATATTTCAGGAATGTTTACCGTACGAAAAAGAAAAGAATATTTGCGAGTATCAGCAAAAGTAAGACAAGAAATAATTAATTATGACGTAGATGATCGCAACAGTAGAGTATGTAGTGGAGTAACGCAGTGTCTTATGCAAAAAGTTCCACAATCTCAGTCTATCCCAGTGACAAAACGACTTCTATTGTATGATCTTAAAAATCTTTACAAAAATTGGTTAGAAAATACAAAGAGCGAAGAAAAACCAAGTTTTTCACTTTTTGCAAGTTTGAGGCCAAATGAATGCGTGTCTGCATCTGATTCTGGAACTCATAACGTTTGTGAATGTCAAGTACATCGAAATTTTAAGTTGAAATTAGCAGCATTAAACAGATCTATTAATTATAGAAGTATAATTGAAAAGTGTGTTCGTTCTGTTCATAACAAAGACTGTATGCTTCAACAAAAAACCTGCAATATATGCCCCAAGCGTCAATCATTAATTGAATATTTGGATTTTCATAATAATTTTGACAGTTCTAGTACAATCGCGTTCAAACAGTGGGAGACAGTTAAAATAAATTTGGAAAATAAAGCATCACTAAGCAGTAAAACAGTTCTTGGTGAATTTCAGAAATCTTATGATCAATTTTTAGATAATTTTATTACTGATATTTATAATTTAATACCTCATCACTTTATCTCGGAATCTCAAAAAAGTTTTTTAACGGTAGGCCGGAGTAGAACCTGATACCGACCGAGAAACAATTGAGTTGTTTGTTATTTACTCAAGTTTTAATCGGTGTATCTTCAAATTAAAGGTCGAGCGCAATAGATATTATTCTTATGAACATCTATGCATAAGAAAAAAAATATCTACCGCTTTGTTTTTGAGAAAAGTAAGTAACGCGAAAATATTATAAACATAAACTTTTACTTTGGCGTTACTTACTTTTCTCAAAAACAAACCGGTAGATATTTTTTTTCTTGTGCATAGATGTTCATAATAATAATATGTATTGCGCTCGACCTTTAATTTGAAGATACACCGATTAAAACTTGAGTAAATAACAAAAATGCCAATTAGACAAGGACAGCGAATCCGGCCTGCTCTTAAGCACTTGCAAAGAAGATTTAGATTCAGACACTTGCATAATTTTGATGGAAATCGCAGAAAATTATTCATTCGTATGCCAAGATTCCACGCAAGCTTATTATTCTGACTCTGGACGTATCTTGACGATAATCCATAGACAACAACTGGCGCCCAAAGTAATAAATCACTCACGCAAGAGTTGATTGCTCGAAATATTTATAAATCAAAGCAAAAAAATTTAATTTTCAATTGTATCAGCGTCGCGTAATAAAATACAAATAGCGTCATCCGGTATGTCTTAACTTACATATTGAGAAAAAAATTGTCGTATAAAATAAAAGTTTGCTTCTTAAAAGCTAAATAATATTTGCAAAACAACATAGTATTGGCGCAACGTTCATTTTAACTCACGCTGGAGTAAATTAGAGAGATTTTTGTTTAAACAAACGCGCATTAAAAGATACAAATTGTAGTAAATTATAAAAGCTGTATAAGCGCGAAAAATAGATATAAATTAAAAATATTGTAATATTAAATTTAATAGTTGGCTTCGATTACAAATAAGTATAAAGTAAAGAAAATGTCAAAGTTAAAAGTAATAGATTTCATTTTGAAATCAAAAGAAAAGATTCAAAAAGAAAATGAACAAACGAAAAAATTAAAAGTAGCAGATTTCATTGTAAAATCAAAAGAAAAAAAAGAAAACTTATTAAAAAAAAATACAAAATAAATTAGAGAAAAACATAAAAAATAATGAATATACAGATTTTGTAGTACTAAGAGAAAAAGAACTAATAAAGATTCTAGAAGTAGTTAAAACTCATCCCCAGCGGAAAAAATAAACGAAAGTAATTGAAAATTTCTGAAAGAAACTGAAAGAAACGGAAAGTTCTTGTGAAAATTGGGACGAAACAATTGGTACATTTTAAACTGTTTCAGAAATTTTCGGAAGTTTTCTGAATGTCTCATTTTATATCATTTTCTAAGTGGATATAGAAAAATCAGCTGTTTAATCATTTTGGTTCATTTTAGTTTTTTTTTAAATTCATTTCAATTTTTTTAAACTGTTTCAGTTTCATTCTTTTGGTTTCAGTTTCTTTCTATTCGTTTTCATTTCTCTCGTTTTCTTTCATTTAATTTCAGTTTGTTTCATTTTATTTCATTTTTCCTTAAACTAATTCAGTTTGTTTCTGAATATTTCCAAAACTCTTGTAATTAATCAGATTATTTCATTTTAAATTTGGAAATAAGTAATGAATTGAAGGCCCGGATGCAATAAGGGCATTTACGCTCGGAGCGCGCAAAACTGAAGTCACTTGGTAGTAAAAATTTCATTTTCTTCAAATAAATTTCAAAAAATTTGACGTTTTAAAACTCATCATGCCGCATCTTTTTTATATTAACAGTTTTTTTATAAAATTTTTATTTTTCAAGAAAAAAATTAAAAACAAGAAAATTTTTTACATTGAATTTCAATACTTTTTTAAACTTAAATCGTTGTAATTCGAGTAAATATTAACCGATTACGCTGAAATTTAAAATATATTTTCTAAATATCATAGCGAAACTTATGATGTTTATAAAAAATGTTAATTCTCAAATTGTTATTCGCAATTGTTTATTAATTAATATAAATTACAAATTGTGCGTTTATAATGTACTCGAGAAAAAAGTATCGAGGGAACTTTCAAGTACAAGAAACTTGTAGCGAGAAAGTTTTTGGTTTTTGTATAAAGAAGATTTGTGGAAAGTTTCAAATCGATTGATAAATAATTAAAAAAGATATAACGACATTTACAAGTAGCGCGCATGCGGTCGAGCGCTGCAGTTTTCTTATAAGTTAGATTCTTAATGAATATTACGTCAACTGAATGACTCTTGGTAATATTATTTGGAAAAAGCAATAATACAAATATAACAATATGATATTTATTAAAAGTAAATAAACATATAAATAAACAAACAAATAAATACATAAACAAAAATCTGTAATGTAATTATTTAATAATTAAATAATTACATTACAGATTTTTGTTTGATACTGATATTTTGATTGTTTCAGAGGATTTCTTTTTTATTTTGTCTGTTAAACCTTTTTTTCTTTCGCATTAGTAATATGAGTTTTCTAAAATACAAAATGTCATATTTTTATACAATATAATGTTGGTATTTATATTTATAAAAGTAAACAAAAAATTGTGAAAACTGAAACAAAATGAAACATACGGAAAATTTTTGTAAAATTATAAAATAATTGGAACATTTTGAATTTGTTTTAAAATTATTACAAGTTTTCGGTATTTTTCATTTTATTCAATGTTAAAAGTAAATATGGAAAAAATTAGATTTCATACAAATTCCGATTTTTTCAGTTTGTCTCTATTTGTTTCGGTTTTATTCAGTTTCTTATGATCTGTTTCAGTTTGTCTCAATTTACTTTAGTTTCTTTTCACTTGTTTTAATTTATTTCAATTTACTTCAGTTTCTTTCAATTTTAATTTAACTGCCCTGGTAGAATCTGATTCCATTTCCAAGCTATTTCTTAGTCATTTAAACTGCACATATGCTAGAAACAAGCTTGTTTTAATTCCCAGTTCTTAGCTATCGATGTAATGCTTTTTTTCCACTTTACCGGCATTTACTGGATTGCAAATTCTTAGATAGTTAAAAGGTATTAATTCACCATTAAACTTGGCTAGAAATAAAATAAGTTTGAGACAATATTAAAATAACCTGCGAAATAATATTAATCTCTTGTACTCTATTATAACCTCTAAATATGGTGAAGAGACAAGTAACAACAAAAAAGACGCAAAGAGACATGCATATACGATATTTTTGAAACAAGCACAATAAATACCGAATTGTGTTTAGACGTGCAGAAAGTCTTTTGGTATATCACATGCTTGCCGTACGAAGAAAGCAGTACACATGTATAATTTCCGTGTTTATGAAGCAAAGGCATCACTTTTCATAGTGCGGTGCGTATCACATTTGCTGAGAAAAAACTATCTCCGTATGTTTGAAGCAGTTGTAAAGTGAATATTTAATGAAATAGTTTTAGAAACAATGTTTGCATGTCATCTTTAGATATTTCAACGATACTTATGAACTTATTTAGCACTCGTTTTATTTAATTCTAATACTACGTAATACTTAATTATTACTTTTTAAAATTTGTCTAAATAAAAAAAAACATTTATAAAACTTATTTTTAATATGTCAAAGTGCAAATTTTCGACTCAAATAAACAAATTATCACTTTTTATAGGTTAGAAATATACGTTAATCACGATCTTTTCACATCCCGACAGAGTAATCGTCACAATGTTTTTTTGACATAAGAATTGGTTAATTCTTTGATAGTTTTCAGATATTTAAAATATAAACATTTTTGCCCATTTTCAGTTCCTATTTCCTAGTTTCGAGTCCATTTAAAATGTTTCAAATTCTACCAGGGTGTCATCAATCATTCTAATTTCCTCTTTTTCCATTTTAAAATAAATGATTCATTATAAATAATAATTAAAGGGGATGCATCAGTCCTGTTTTACCATTTTGAAAAACAATTTTTCTCTCAAATGGGTGATTAGATAGGATTTTCTGTTTGGGAATATTTTTTATTTTGAAAAATAAAGAGCGAACAACTATTTAGATCTATGAACACATCAAAAAGTTTTTCTTATGCTAAATAAAAATTAATAAATTTATTCGTATTTGTTGACATCGCTATGATCGTTGCTATGCGCGAAAACAAGGGAAACGTTGCAACCAACTATATTGTATATCTATATCGCATAGTAACGAAATTATTTTAAAAAATGGTAAAACAGGACTGATGCACCCCCTTAAATACCATTTAATAAATTTTTTATTTTTGTCCACGTTTCAGAATCAAATTTTTGTATTTTTTTTTTATTTTTGTTTTATTAAAAATAAATAAATTATCATTAATTTTGAGAAATTAAAATTAAAATCGTTAAGCTTGATGAGTAAAAATTACAAATATTTAAACGTGAGATAATAAACTGATTATATAATACAAAAGTGCAATAAGGTCTGTTGAAATAGTTGAGTGTTAACGATTTCCCAGTCTACAATTTCAAGCTCGATTCCTTTTTTAAGTGGGCTCAAAATCGAGTTTTTAGCTTGAAATTTTTGATTAAGTCAAATTTTAAATACTGAAATATTAAATTATTTAACAGGTTAAGTATATGTTTAAAATTATTATTATCAATAAATGTTATTTTCTAATATTATTCGTAAAATTTAAAAAGTTTTGGTAAGATTCGGAATGTTTTCGAATTTTTCCGAAAATTTCTGAAAATTTCCGAGGGTTTTTGAGAGTTTCTGAAAATTTCTAACAATTTCTTTACATATTTTTTAATAATCTAATTGAAATACTTAAATAATTGGAATAAATCCAAAAACTTCAAAAAAATAGGGAAAACTTTTGGAAAAATTTGAAAAGTTTGGAAAAAATTAGAAATTAATTAAAATACTCTAAAATATTCTGATTATTTCAATTAATATTCTAAAAGATTCTAGAAAAATATGAAAAAATTCATAAAGTTCTAAGAAAAATTGAAAACTTCTGAGAAATTTTAAAAATTTTGAAGCCATCCGAAAATTTCCGAGAGACTCCGAAATATTCTGAATATTTATAGAAAATAAATGTTTAATTCTGGAAAGAATCTAAGATATTTCGTAAAAAAATGAAAAGAAATGAAAATAAATGAAATATACCGAATAAAGCGGAAATAAACTTAAATACTTTGAATGTCTCGTCCCAATTTTACCAGAGTCTCTACAACCGATTTCAATTCTTACTGTTTCTTTCAGTTTCCCTCATTTTCTTTCTGATTACTTCTAAAATTTTTCGAATGATTTCAAGTGTTTCATTTATTTTTTCCGCTGGGGATATAGAAAAACAAAATAGCGGCATAAATCTGATGTATTTAAAATTCGAAAAATTAGAATCTCGAATCGAAGATTTAGAATCAATAGTTAGCGATATGAAAAGTAATGAAAGCAAGGTAATAGAGAAATTATTAGAGATTAGGCGAAAATTTAATTATAACATGCCGAGATTCGTTTAACATTTAAATGATTTAGAGAGAGAAATTAAAATAATGAGTAAAAGACAAGAATAAAATAACAAAAAATACAGAAAATTGACATAAAAAGAAAAAGAAAAATTCAATTAGCGAAAGATAGTTGCAAGTAATTTCAAATAAATGAAATTTGTGAAGAGTAATATTTAAATATTACTATATGATATATGTATAAAATTTGAAACGACATAAAGTTGTCAAATTTCAAATTGCTTTCAAATATCGAAAGTAATCAAAGCCATAAAAGCCTAAGCGAAAAGACGCGAAAGTAAACAAACACGCTAAATTGGTTCATATGTGCCTATTATAAGGAGAATAAAATTTAACACGCGAAATAAAATAAAATTATAAGATTGAAATAAAAGTAAATAGTGACTCTCAACCTAGTCAGTGACTCTCAAATGAAAACTTTTAATATAATAGAAGGTTGATATATACAATCAAAAGAATTATTTATTCAAATTATTTGAAATTAAATAAGTGAATTAGACAGTGCTGAATAAGTTGAGTAGTTAGTTAATAAATTACGCACAATAACCGATTTAACGTCTTAAACATTAATTATAAATAAACAACACAGACAATTCAAATATATAAACAAACAATCGTAGGAAAAGATTATAAGCGGTAAACGTTACGAATTATAATTTTCAACGAGTAAAATTTTGAATATAGAGAGAAAGTTTAAATTTGAAATTGACTTTACACAAATATTATTAATAATTTACAATATTTAAAGATAACAAAGGTGAACATCGCTGAAAATACATGAAATTTTCTTTTTGAATTATCGTAATTAAACCTCTTATTTGAAATTTTTCTCTATTAATATTTAACCGAATTGCGTAAATAATAATTAGACAAAATGCCGAAAAAACGTAGATCAGACATAATAATGCAAGAAATTCAAGAACATCAAGAGAGCTTAACAACTATTATATTTAACACCAAAACTACAAGAATGGATGCAGGTAGTTTCAACTGAATTAAATACGTTATTCCAACAGAATGAAACAATGGAAAATAAAATGAATAATTCAGCTGATTGGGACAAATTAGTAAACATAGTATTAGATAAAGAAGTAATGAAAGATTATACAATCAAAGATCAGTTAGATGTGTTGACAGACGCATTAATAGAAGTAAGAAATGAAAATAAATATCTACGTTACACCATAGAGAAACAAGAAGAAAGCTTCAATAATGAAAAAGAAGAATTAAAAAGAAAAAATGAACAATTAAATAGAGAGTTAGATAATTTAAAACAAGATATATTAAATGACACACACATTAAAGAAGTTCATGACAGATTAATTAAAAGAATAGACGAAACTGCCGATGAACAAGACATGAAAATAAATCAAATTCAAGAACAAATAAATTGTAATAGTACACCAAATAAAATAAATGAACAGACACAACCAAAAATAAAAATTCCATTACCAAAATTTGAAGGGCTGGAAGGCGAAAGGCCAATAAAATTCTTAAGTGAATTAGATAAATATATAGCGTTGAAGAAGTTAGACAATGAAGAGAAATTACAGATTCTTCAAACAGCACTACAGAAAGAAGCTAACGCATGGTGGTACATACACCAGGATGATGTACACACATTCAACGATTCTAAAGAATTATTCATAGAGAGGTTTTGAAATAAAGATATACAACTAACATCAAGAAGGAAAGTCGAGTTTGGCCTATATTATGAAGGAAGCAGGATGTCAAGAGTGTCTTATGCTACACAAGTATTGGGTTATGCCAAAGAATTAAATTTAAATTACACTGATGACGATATAGTAGAAAGAATAGCTAATCAATTTAACAGAAGTATAAGACAAGCTTTCCAATTTTCACAGATAAAAAATAAATCAACAGTATTAAGAATATTAGCAGATTATGACAACGACGAAAAACAATATAAACATAAAAATCAAAAAGACAACCTACAACATCAAGAGGAAGAAAATTACCCACAACGAGAAAATCTAAATCAGCAAAAGAAAGAAGGAACAAACAAGTTTACGACAAATAATCACAACAAATATGAAAAACAAAACACCAATTATGGTCAAAGACCAGAATATAAAGAATACAATCAAGTAAATTCCACTGAGGTATTCAACAATAATAAAAATAATTAAAGGAAATTTAGACCATACGAGAAGTTGAAAACTCCTGTGAGTCAAAAAATGCTGAAACAAAGCATAAATGAATTAGATGCTCTAAATATAGACATCAATCATGAACCTGATATAGATAATCAGGAAAACTAAATAAAGTTGTATTTCAAAATACAGAGGGCGGCAGAGATACAACGAGAATTAATACCCCAAAAAAGAAAAGAATTAAAAAGTCAAATATTTTATTTTATTTATGATAAAATAAAATTTTCACTTCTCGGTCGGTAATTGAAACTGCTCCGGCCTACTCTTAATGTGCATCCGCTTACTAACAGACTTTTAGATTCAAAATTTTTAAATATTAAACTTTTGTAAGAAACTACTAAATTGTAAATTTTCAATTACTAATTACAGTTTTACGTAACTAAATTCTATGAATTTCATAATTTATTATTTATAATTAAACTGGAAACTTTTGAAAAGAAAGAAATTCAAGGTCTTAGTACCAGATACGGTATGTTGTTATTGAATAAGTATTTTTTTTGTAAGTCAAGCAAAAACAATTTTGAAATCCTAGATAAATTATATGATAATTTAAAAACGACTATTTTTAAGTGCCCGTAGAATTTTCGGAAGGGTAAATAGTCATAAAGTGACTTTGATAATCTTTTTCCATATTATTAAAGCTAACTTTCCTGAAAGTTTCATAAGAATAAGAGTAGCTGGAGTATGTATTTGAAGGGGTCCAATATTGCTAAAAAACGAGATTTTCGTATTCCCTGGTAACTTTAGAGCATCATATCTAGATCAGTTTTTGATCTTTTTGAGCAATCCAAAAAAAAAATTGTATGTATATTTGAAGCCGAATAAATTCTTTTTCCTGTAGAATACAGAAAAATCAATATTTCAAAATTATGCATCTATTTAAAAATAAGTAATTTATAAAAAAACTTTTATTCCTTTCTGGGCTGGTAGTTAAGATTTGATAAAAATTGAAGATTTGGCAAGCATTTGAATTTCTATAGAAAACAGTCAAAAGAACCTGTTTTTTTTTTTACCTCCAAAAGTTCATATCTTGGCGAAAAAAGGAGTTTTAAGGCTGAAAATTTGCATGAGTTTCTAATTTTAATAGCACAAAAACATACTAATATTTGAAAAATATCCATGAGCCCCCAGCGCCTACTTTTTGAAAAAAGTACTAGAATGACCCATATATATATATATATATATATATATATATATATAAAAACTTTGGTGATTTCCACGTTTACATTTTTTACATGTTTTGACGTATCCCCCACACCTTTATTTATCTTCACTATTCCAATTATCCCCATTACCCATCCTATTCCACATTCGCCCAGGGTTATGCCCGTGAAGAAGGAAAAAGCCTGTAGCCAAACCCAGTGGGATAAATGCTTAGGAAAAACCTTCTCCGGAATGAGACGGTGTATATAGCCAATTCGGTATTAGGTAACCCTTGTACAAGAGTACCTACACCGTATTTGCCACACCTCCCGCTCGCATTGTCGAGTGGCCAGCACGCCTAAGCGACCGTCACACAAAGCAAGTCAGAACCGGCCGTACGGGCACTTGAGCGGTCACCCATCCAAGTACTAATCGTGGCCGATGCTGCTTAACTTTGCAGATCGCCTGGCGCGCGCCGAACTACTCGGCCAATGCGTCGGTATATCTATATATATATATATATATGGGACGTTTCACGTCAACTCACCCAACAAAAAAATAGAATTCGTCGAAAATCTGTGAAAATGTTCTACTTGATACCCAAAATATAAAATAAAATTTTATAGGTCTAGGTCAAAGGGGTCAGGATTTAAACGTGATGAAATTTTTCGAATATTCCAAATTTTTTGCTAAATAAATATTTTAATGAATTTTTTCCTCAAAAATTATCAATTTTTCGTTAAAACTTAATAAAATACTCTATCTTGTAAATTAGATGTAGAATTCATCTGAATTTTTGCAAATTATAATATACTGATTTTTATGCTTACTTGATCGATTTAAACATACTATTTAGTATATCTAAAAATCGAGCAGGTTAAGAGGAGGTCACGTATCTCTGTCCTTTTCTAATAAAAGAAATGATTTTTTTACAAAAACTAATAACTTTATCAAAAAATGAAGAGAAAGCCGCATCTTGTATTAAAAAAAGCAATATTTTCTTTGATAAGAAAAAATTAATTTTATTGCTTCGTTTTCAAGAAAACCTTGAAAAACTCAAATCATAAAGGTTAGGGTGGACAATTTGGTTTTTCAAGGTTTTCTTGAGAACAAAGCAATAAAATTAATTTTTTCTTATCAAAGAAAATATTGCTTTTTTGATACAAGATGCGGCTTTCTCTTCATTTTTTGATAAAGTTATTAGTTTTAGTAAAAAATCATTTCTTTGATTAGAAAAGGACAGAGATACGCGACCTCCTCTTAAATTGGCGTTTTAAAGTCTTATTTTTTTTGTTTTTTCACGAGGAAAAAATATACGAAGCGTCCAGTTAAGCAGCCTTCTCAAAGCTACTTAATTGTGCAAAAATGTCTGAAAAAATCGTTATTTTGAATCAATGATGAGATTCGTGATTTTTTTTAGTATATATGGTTCATAATGTCTTAAATTACAATTTGTAAAAATATATTCATACTCTACACATGATTTCCAACAAAAAACATTTTCATACATTTGTCCCAAAAATCTATACTTTGTCAGAAAAAAAATCACGAATCTCATCATTGATCCAAAATAACGATTTTTTCAGAAATTTTTGCACAATTAAGTAACTTTGAGAAAGCTGCCGAAACTGGAGGCTTCGTATATTTTTTCCTCATGAAAAAACAAAACAAATAAGACTTTAAAAAGCCAATTTCACCTGCTCGATTTTTAGATATACTAAATAGTATGTTTAAATCGATCAAGTAAGCATAAAAATCAGTATATTATAATTTGCAAAAATTCAGGTGAATTCTACATCTAATTTCCAAGAAAAAGTATTCTATTAAGTTTTAACGAAAAATTGATAGTTTTCGAGGAAAAAATTCATTAAAATATTTATTTAGCAAAAAATTTGGAAAATTCGAAAAATTTTATCACGTTTAAATCCTGACCCCTTTGACCTAGACCTATAAAATTTTTTTTGTATATTTTGGGTATCAAATAGAACATTTTCACAGATTTTCGACGAATTCTATTTTTTTGTTAGGTGAGTTGACGTGGAACGTCCCATATATATATATATATATATATATATATATATATATATATATATATATATATATATATATTATAAATTTAATTAGCATTCAATACCACAAGTTATTTTAAAAATTCACCATTATTCAAAATTATTAAAAGTTATTTATAAAAAGTATTCCCATATAAAAATTTCAAAATTATACCAATTTAATTTTTTATTCTTTACATTAGAGAATTAGTTTTGATGTTGAAAATTTCAACATCAAAACTAATTCTCTAATGTAAAGAATAAAAAATTAAATTGGTATAATTTTGAAATTTTTATATGGGAATACTTTTTATAAATAACTTTTTAATAATTTTGAATAATGGTGAATTTTTAAAATAGCTTGTGGTATTGAATGCTAATTAAATTTAGTTTTAACATGAAGTTAATTATTTAGGTTGGAAATGTATTCAATAAAATAAGATAACTATTTATAAGTTATCACTTAATTTTTTAAACTTTTTATTCATAGTTGACAATTATATTGAATATATGATTCTCATTTTAATAGTTTTTATATGATATGTGAATTTTATAAATATAAATTATTTAAGGAGATGTAAATTGGACAGCACACTTCCACCCATAAATATTGATTATATTTCCATTTTATATTAAAATTTTGAATAAATAGATGCATTAACATACAGTATGTATCACGAAGATTATTCAGTTAAATTTTTACATAAATCTATTCATTAGTTATTGAGAAGTTTGGGTTCCAATATTATTTACTAAAATTTTTCCATTTGGAATCAGAAATTTAAATATCTTGAAAACTAA
This sequence comes from Anastatus disparis, assembly GCA_017163975.1. Taxonomy (NCBI): domain Eukaryota; kingdom Metazoa; phylum Arthropoda; class Insecta; order Hymenoptera; family Eupelmidae; genus Anastatus; species Anastatus disparis. Next base: position 2,060,163 of record JAFFSR010000329.1, on the reverse strand, counting down.
TGATTGGAATAATTTAAAAATTCAAATAAATAATCATCACGAGACATACTACAAGTTTCTTTCTTTCTTTCTCTTTAATTGGCCTTTTGATTTTTCATCATAGGCCATCATCAATTTTTTGCCCCGAGGGGACTTTTTATTATTAATTTTTGTGTTGTTCCGAAGAACTCTCTATTTTGTGTTTTGTGTTCTTCGGGTTCTCTTCCCCACGGAAAACTACGAAAATTGTTTTTCCCAGTTTTCCCAGGGAGTCACAACCCCGATCCACTAGGACGCAAGCCAGCTGCCTTAAGCAACTGAGTTACTTTTCGTCCTTTAACGACGGAGCTCGTAAGTGTGTTCATAGGAACAAAGCACATGTAACAGAGGTGCTTGCTTGAAAAACAGCCGCGAGCGGGATTCGATCCACGGTCCCCCGAGAATACGAATCCAATGCTCTTACCGACTGTGCCACAGACCGGCTCTCTGTATACTACAAGTTAATACATTCCTTTTATGGAAATTCAGCAATAGAATGGAAAGACAGTTAATTTTTTTATCTTCTCATAGTAAAATATAATCAAACTTTGACGACAAATTTAACATAATGAAATAATTGTACTTTCAATGATTTGTATCATATTTAATACAAATTATAGAGTGATATTATAGAATATTATTTTTTTCCGCATTTATAATAAATTTTTCGCAAATAATAAGTAAATTTTCCTTTGAAATGTTTACTTTTTCAGGGGGAATTCCACTTCTATCTAGACAGTTCGTACATATAAATGCATAATTATAGACATAATCAGAAACATTTATTCATATTTTATATATTGTCCTATCTTTATAATTGACTATTAAAAAAATTTAATATCTAATAAATAATTTTTTTAAATTGTATTTCATAAAATTTATGTTCAGACGATATTAAAAAAAAATATTTTTATATCATGTAATTATAATTTTTCAAATGAGGTAATTTGATATTTTTTAAAAATTAATGTTTCTCTTATTAAAAATATTATTGCTTCAATGAAATGAATTGCTAACAATTTTTATATAAATCACAATTCATTCAAATATAAACCCGTACAAATGAAAATGTAATTAAGGTTGAATGTATGTTATTTATAAAAAATTGTTAACAAGTAACTTTTTAAATAATATATTTTCATTAAAACTAATTTAAATACCTCATTCTCTGAATGATAACTGAATACAATTTTAATTTAATAAATTTAGTTAAACAATTATAAATATATAATATTTATATAACTGTTCATCAAATAAAATTATTATTTTTTTAATATATATATTAAAAAAGTAATTATTACAATAGATTGTAGTTGAATAAAAATGTTCATTTTAATAATTATAGCGTTGAAATTTATTTTGATGAAAATGTTATTTAATTGACATTTACAGTATTATTTTAACTATTTTTGAAAAGTTACTTGTCATCAATAAAAAAATATTAAATTTTCCAAATTAATAATCTATTAATATCAAGAATTTTCTAAAATTATAATATTTATGATATGCAAACCTTACTTGTGATACATACACTTTGTAATATTTGTATCTCATTAAATTTTTATATTAGATGCAAAAAGGATTGTTAAGTAATTGCAAATATTTATTTTTTTATTCCGAAATATTCGAATTTAAAATTAACTAAAATGTATTTTAATCTTATGATTTTTTCTATTTTCTATATATAAAATACATTTGTGAAGATATTTTTATTAGAAATCAACACGAATTTCTTTTAAGCATGTTTCACTTATAAATTAATTTCATAATTCAAATTCATGGTCATATATTGAGGTCTGAAAATTATAGTTGTAACTCAGTACCCAGTTCTCAGTTTATTTACATCAAATATCGTACTATCTTTATTTTTCTAATGGAAGTAGAGTGAGAAATAGTCACTTGAAATAAATTATACGCTTTTTTACTTTAAGCACATGTGTACATATATTTTTAAATTATGTTTCATCAAATTATTTTCAATTTTATTCAGTACTCAAAATTAAATTAATTAATTCTTATTTACTTAAAATTAGCCATTTATACATAATAATATAATAAAAGAAAATTCAACTAAGCGACGTTAATAGCGAAAAACTTCAATATAATTAATACCTGTTAACGTAAAACCCAATAAATTGTGTAACGATTTTTAACAGTTGATAAATATAATGTAAATCATATAATATATATATCAATTTTAAATTTCTAATCATTAATTTAAAACTCAAAAGTAACTATTTTAAAACGAAATATGGAAGATAAACATGTATCGTTTTAATCCTTGAATATCACGAATTTAAATATTAATTATTAGTAATTTTAAAGAGTTATATATTATATAAATAATTCTATATTTAATCATTTTCAATTTTAGTAACAGGAAAAGCCGCACGAAAAGAGGTTAATAATTGCATTTTCTGCGAAATATTGCCCTTGAATCGAGTAGGTGAAAGATCAGTCTTAATACCAAAAAAAAGGCAGTAAGCATCGCAAATTCATGCTCTTACTTCATAATATAATAGTACCAACATTGGTCCCTAAAATTCAAGCTATAGTACTAATTGAAATTATATCGTCACTCTTTTTTTAAGTACCTTAATACATAAATTATATATACTCGATTTAGAACCTATTTTAACAATACTTTCTTTTCTCCGTGCAGTTGTTAGTTCTAGTAAACGTCAAATACTGTTTTCGATTATTCCATGGTTCGTGATTGAAACACGTGATTAAAAAGAAAAAATTCCTATTATATTTTTTCATTGATTCAAATGCAATTTAGTAGAACAAATTCTTAATTCATCGTGATATAATTTGTATTTAAACAATTTTTATGCATATTGTAACTTTAATTAATCTTTTTTTATAAAAATAGAAAAATTTAATTTAGTACAAAACTACAATATCACAATTCATAAGTTGCGTCGATTCTTTTTTAATTTAAAATTGGCTAATTTATACATAATAATAATATAATATATGAAAATTGAACCGAGCAACGTTAGGAGCGAGGTATTTTTTGCTAGTTTATATATTATAAATTTCCTTTTCGTAACAGTCTTAGCCATATGGTTTTTCAACGTTATTCTACATTTTTTATCGCAATTTTTAATACGTTGCACAAATAATATATTATTTTTTTTACACATTTGGAATAGAATAATACACCATAGGTGTATTATTACACCCAGGTATAGTGAAATAGTTAATTCATAAATAAATACACTGAAAAGGCAATTAATTTGAAATAAATAGCATTCATTTGATTCAAATATAAAATTTTATTATTTTATCTTTGATTGAAACAAAAACAAATATTTATTTGTGTTGAAGGCATATATGCATTTCTTTAATATAATAATTAATTTGATTCTAAACTTTTAACAATTAAAGCAAATCTATATATTTTCAATTTGAAAAAATCTCGTTTTTAAAACAAACAATAAATTTTTCATGGTAATAAAAAAACATAATATTAAATGGAATATAATTTTTTAATTGATTATTGTATTAACTACAATACTAATATATTTCTTTCAACAAGAAATATTTTTGATTTAATGAAATAATTAATCAATAAGATGAAATTTTTTAAATCAAATAAATTTTCTGATAAAACAAAAGATTGTTTATATACAATAATTTATTATTTAATTGATTTAAAAGTCTTAGTAATTGAATCCAAAATATTTAATTAAGTTTCAAATAAATTTAAGTGTAAATGAAGTAATTTTTGTTCAATATAAATAATCAAGAAATATCTACTGATTATAATCCTAGCGGAAAAAAATGTCCAAATTTTCACAAATATTTTCAAAATATTTCAGTTTGTTTCAGTTTATATCGTTTTTTCAGATTCTTGCAATATCTTTTAGAATAATATAAAATGTTTTATTTAGGGATTTGGTCGAAATACTTAGAGTATTTTAGTTTGTCTCATTTCTTTCATTTCTTTTCGAAAAAAAACGAAAGAAACCGAAAGAAACTGAAGCAAACTGAAACAAACTGAAATAATCTGAAAAAAAATGAAAGAAAATGAAACAAACAGAAACTAAATGAAAAAAAGTGAAATAAAATTGAAGCAATTTGAGAGAAATCAAAACAGATTAAGACAAACTGAAACAAACTAAAACTTTCATTATAGCTGATTTTTTTTCGTCAGTTAGAAAATGAAACAAAATGAGACTTTCCGAAAGTTTGTAGGAATTTCAAAAAAATTTTGAAACATACCAATAGTTTCGTCCAAAAGTTTTTTTCAGAAATATTTATTTACTTTCATAAATTTTTCCAGCTAGGGAATGTTTTACTAACTGAGCCAATTCTTGATGGCAACCTATGCAACAGATAAAATTTATGATATACTTTAACTATTTTTTAGATATGATTAGGCAGTTAAAGAAGTGTATGAATTACATTCAAGTGCAATCTTCTTTATTTTAAATCAATTATGTGTTAATACATACCTCAAAATTGAAAGCTCTATTTATTTGGCATTGAGATTAATATAGGTCATCTTGAGAAATATAACCCTCAATGTAAATAATTATAATTAATGTTTTAAATGCATAATTCATTTTTCCCTTTTAAGGATTCAAATTTTTCATTTTTATGATTTACATCTTAATTTATTTAAATTCAATAAATATTATTTTTATATTTAATAATTAAATATCTTTATTTTGAATCTAATTATCATTTGATTGAATGAATGAAATCTTTTGATTTCATGAATTCATGTATTTATCTAAAAAATATGTTCTTTAAAGACAGTTATGATCTTTTTTGTAGGAAACTTAATGGTATATTTTGCTTTAAAAAATATGTATTTTTATTTTTAATCGATTTATGTGTTCATTATGAAAACAAATATCATTTTGTATAAAAATAGAATTTTTTTTCTAATATTGTATTTGTTAAAATTATCATTTTTACTATTCCTTTTAATCTATTATAATAATTATTGTTATAGTAATATGTTTTTTTTAATATACAGTATATCTTTATTACAGAATATATCTTACCAATATTGATTATTTAAAATTATAAAAAAGGCATAATATTGATGTGTTCTAAAAATATTTCCATGTACTTTATTGGAGAACTTTTTGTTTGGTAATACTGTTGAGAGGGGGGTGGTCGTTACCTAACCCCATCACAATCAGCTAGGGCCTTTAAGGGTTGTAACATTTTTTGAGCTACAATTAAATAATGGATTTTTGTTCTTTAGTTAAAAACCTACAAAAGACCATGTCTTGTACCATTAAAAAAAAAATTTAATCCAACAAGAAAGCAAAAAAAAATGATTTTTTTCCCAGAAATATGATTTTAGGGCTCAATTTTGAAGAAGTAAATATAGTACTGGTGAAATGTGATTATTTTTTTCTCAGTCTGTTTCACTAAAGCGTTAAAATACAATTAAACAAATTTTTTTCAAAGAAACAAGCCAGATATGTTAAAAAATATGTTTTTAGAGAGACTCTCGACTTAAAATCGTTATACACGGAAAGAAATTTTCGCTTTAGGAATTTCGATACTATACATTTACTGACTTCAAATAAATATCAAACTTATATAACACGAGATTTTGAATTGATTCGATTTTAAATAGAAGTAAGTAACGTTAATAAATATCAGAATTATCACAATGCATAACTTGAACTTAATTAATCTCACAATAGAAATAACTAAATTCAAAGACTCATCGAAGTAGCGTAACTCAACGCTCAACGTCATTTACTTCAACGTTGGGAGTCTAAGAAGCCCAACGCCGAGGTCTCTGACTTCGATGTACTATATTGAAGTAGACGAATTCTGTTTTTGAATTTTATTTGTGAGTCTGGCAAGCCCAATGCAGAGTCTATTGGTGCCCAGTATCGAATGCAGTCAATTCAAATATTTTTCAAAGTTCAAGAATTCAAAATATGATTACATTTAGTAAACTTTTGAGTTCTGTTATTTCAATAGTTTTTGAATTCAAGTATTTCAAATTTTAATGTGCAATTATTCAAAGCTGGAGTCAATTTTATCTAATCCATAGAAGTTATTTTATTCAAACTTAATCGTAGTCTCCAAAGCAAAAATTTCTTTCAGTGTACCTAGGGTTCTATAACACCTAGAAAGGTTTTTAAAAAAGAAAATTGAAGGTTTTTCACTCTCCTTTAATAATCTGTGATGTATTTGTGTCCTTATTTCCTTCATACCAACGTTTAAGGAGAAAAAAGCGAAAAATTCGAAAAAACCTTAGTTTTGACAGGTTCTTTAAGATATCTCCATCACAGAAAGCTTTTCATAAATATTTTTTTATAAAAGTAGATCACAAGACCTTCGAAATTAGCCGTGGTAAACCCTCGTAGCCCTATCCTATCAGGCGCTACGTAATTTTGTCCAATGAAAAGTCATTTCGGACCATAGTGCACCGCTTGCACTAGTTAAATAACTATTGGCACGATGAAAAGCAAATATTAACAAAAACGTAAACTTCAAGGGACACAAGCAATGAACACATAAAAAAGAAAGAATTAGAAAAGCACGAAGGGAACATATGCAATAGAACGCGCACGCGATCGCTCAGCACACACGTCGTAAAAGACAGAAAGAAATTATATTATTTCTATTTAGCAATCGTGCACTCGCAACAATTTTAAGCACAATAAAATAATTTAGAGAATAGTGAATCTATCTATTCTCGCTAACTCAAGCTCACGATATTCGCACACACAAAATTAATACTACGCAATATCGCAAGTCGCTCGCGAGTCGTAATGGCTCTATATTGGACGCCGGCGACAGAAGGAATAATGCAATGGCATTCCTTCTTTTCTGTGCTCAGCCTTATCTCTTGTGCTGTTCGCTGCGCACGCCGCAAGAGAGAGACAAATGATCCTTAACGGACCCAAGCTCAGCTACTCGAGTAAAGCTGCTTGCTATCTATATAAGTGCACAGTATACGTGCTATAGATATTCGCACGTGTGTGCCAACGATTTTGGGTAATGCTTATATTTGACTCGCGTGGTCTGCTTTCCGTCTTGCCAGAAGTTGGATGCTTCCTTCTATCATCTATATGCGCTACAAATATACGCTTAAGTAATATGGCCAATCTGCCATGTTACAATACCAAAGAAAATTCATTTAAAGAAAAGAAAAGTATTAGGGCTTAAACTAAGATAACCGGTGTTATCTGCAGCGGTGTGAAGTGTATTTATAAAATTCTTCTGCTGTATCTGCTGACTTTTAGCTAAATTAAATGATTGTAAAACGTAGGTGTTTCACGCTGTGTATGAGGGTGCTTAATTCAAAACGACGCAATTGGCCTATCCATATAATATTTACAAAAATTACAACTCTTAAAACTAGTTATCTTAAAGCTAAAGAAAATAACAATCATAGCCCATTCTTACATGTATTTCATTCATACACATACCAAAAAAAAATTACATTTTGTATAACAAAATTTGAAATTAAAAATAAAAATAAAAATTTAAGTGTTTATTCACTGAAAGTTGACGCTCTGATGGTATGTGTCGATGCATACTATGATTTTATAAGATTAATTATTTTATAATTAATATTTTGCAGCAATTTTCTAAATACACAAAAAATATTCTATTTATAGATTTTACTTTTAATTACGTATTCGTGATGCATAAAAACAAAATTTAGCACTTGCTCATGTGTCAGTAGGAAAATTTGAATAGCTAGCAATGTTTGTACAATGTGTATGAGGAATAATTAAATAGCAAAAGGAAAGAGGTAATTTAATAAACACAAAAAATTGCTTAAATAATGGATTAGCTGAATGGGTCGTCAGTTTAGTTGATAAGGATTTTAAATAGCTAGATATAATGCTTGAGGGTTTAATATAGGAATATTAATGATGGTATAAAGGGGTTTTGCTGCATTAAGGGCTCGGGTCGATAGGTTGCTTTTTCGCGCACTGTGGCAGCGATGTACTCCGCATAGCTAAAATTTGGGATATCGTAGTTGTGCTCTGCTCGCTCGCTCTGTCGATGCTTTGTTCGCTCGCCCTTGTTTTTCTCTGCCCGCTCGCTCTTGCATTGCTCTGCTCGCATGCTCTGATTTGGCTCTACTCGCTCGTTATTGTTTTGCTCTGCTCGTTCGCTCCTTTCGCGCTCTGCTCGCATGCTCTGGTTTGGCTCTGCTCGATTGCTCTTCTCAGCTCGCTCGCCCTTGCTCTGCTCACTCGCTCTTACTCTGCTCTGCTCGCTTGCTCTTGCTATGTTCTGGTCGTTCGCTCTTATGTGGCTCGGCTCGCTCGCTTTTATTTTGCTCTACTCACTTGCTCTTGCTCTGCTCTGCTAGCTCGCTCTTTTTGTACTCTGCCCGCTCGCTCTTATTGTTCTCTGCTCGCATGCTCTGGTTTGTCTCTGCTCGCTCACCCTTGCTCTGCTCTGCTCGCTCGCTCTGTTGACACTGGGTGCAGTCGCGGATGCGGACGTTAATTTGTTTACAGCCATAGCACTTCATAGGCTGAGAACATTCTCGCAGCCAGTGTCCTAAGCTACTACCCCTGAAGCACGGTTCTACCTGCTTTCGCCAAAAGTTTTTCCTAATTAGTGGTAGGTTCGTCTTTGTTTCTGCTTTGTTCACTAGGATCGCTCTTCGAGTTTTACTCTTTACTCTTCGTTTAGGGCGACGATTTTCCTTCTGTACGCGCTCGCTCTTATTTGAAGTCTTAGCTAAACGGGTTACAGCTTGATTGCTAGTTATTAATGCTAACACTGGTATTGGGTGTTGATGCATTGGAGCATCTTCAAGTTTAAGGAGAGAAATCACAGCTGTCTCGCTAAATTTAGACTTTATACCAGTGCAAGCTGTATTTGGGGACTAAGGATTCATCCGGAGCTGGAGGAGGTTGGCATACGTTTTTCTGGGCTCTGCAAGTCTCTTCTTTCTGATTCAACCATTGCAGTTCTCTGAAGTTATTAGCATAACTTGTATGTTCTGGTACAGGAGGTTGCTATATAGGATTTGCTGAAATGGTTGGAAAAAGGGGCGGCTGTATTAAAGGTTGTGAGACGGGCAGGTATCCAGAAGGTGCTGCAATATACGGGACATGACTCCATGGACTAGGATAAGAAGGGAAATACGAGTATGGATAAAAATAAGGAGTTGGTGTGCTATCATATCCTCCATGGTACGTCGTTGGAGTAATAGTAGGGAGGGTATTAGTTGCTCTTACAGGATGAGGTATGATCGCTGTACTAAAAGAAGGACATGTAGTAGTGGTACACGTGGTTGGTAGGTAAATAGTTGCGTTGCTACTGCTAAGAGGAATAGGATTTTCTAAGCTATTCGAGGGATAATGCTCTGTTGGAAGGTTATCAAATTCTAGCCGCGAATCATATGTCGTCTCATCTATTATTATTTTGCAAGCAGCGGCTCTGTTGCCAAGATGTCGTCTAAGCTCATATCGTAAAACTCGTTCTTTAAACATCGGAATACTTCCGGCCATGCTCACTCCTCGCTCGCTGTATTAAAAGAGCTGCTCCGCGGATAGTCGGTCTACTGTTCGCGCAATTTCATTCGCTGTTTTAAAAACTTCATTCCTACATATATATGCTCAGAAATCCATGGGGGCTCTACATTTAACTGTAGGCTTATCATATTTACAACAAAAGGCTGTTATACTACACAAGGATACGCACAAGAAAAAATTTATTACTAATAATTAATGCTATGGGGAGATCCTATCTCTGGAGGTTCGACTAAGAATAGCTCTGGCTTACAAAAAAAGAAAAGAAAATTGTTAGATGCTTCATAATTAAGAAAAACAAAAGAAGACAAAGCTAAATTGGATTAGCGCTACAACAAAAATTTATTTATGATAAATAGAATTATCTAATAGTCAATTAATTTTTTTATAGCACGCCTGTAATACTCAATGGCTAAAAATTAAAATTTTTGTGAGGCCAGATGCATGCTAAAGCAAAAGAAAATCATATGTAAGCTATTGTGTACCGACACGCACAAAGGTAGCCACTATAGTGATGTATTCCGCGCAAGCACAATAGGAATATAGATTGCTCAGCACACTTAAGATATTCAATTATATTATATATACAAAAAAACACAGCTTTGCTTAATATGGAGTTTTAAGACACGTAGTGCTAAAAGATAATGAAGCTCGAGAGAAACAAGCTGCAGGGTAACACAAGTAAAGACAAATACAAGCAGCAATGCAATGATATATAAGTATATGTATCAAAATATATTTATGTGTATGTGTATTTCAATGCAGTGCTATTATCAAATAAATTATTTAGCTTAAGGCTCGCGCTCAAATTCCAAATAATGCTTTATGTATATAAAAAAAATGTGCAAGCAAAACGTTTAGCACAAAAAAAAGAATAAAAGAAGAAAAGTTTTATTTCTTTGCTTACTGCACGCACTTTAAAAAGAAACAATTTACTACAGATGTTCCAGCAAGATTTTAAGTATTAAAAAAAATGCTGCAAAATAAATGTCGCGGTTACCTCATACCAAGCGACGCCAAGAACAAAAATGGCCGCCAGAGCGCTTCCTTTCAGCCTCGTCGTGTGTGCGCCGTTCGTAATGGCGACCACGTGGCGAAGCGGAAACGCATGAGTAGAAAAATGTTCTTTTCACTGGCATAGCCAATTGTCTTTCACTTAAGGCACAGTTTTTTTTCCACAGCACAGTTTATTTTTCTTTTATTTTAAGCACAGTTTTTTTTTCCATTATTTTAAGCACCGTATTTTTTTTCGATCCCGTGACTCTATACAAAAATTTTCACTGAAATTTTTGTCGGCCCCACGTTGGGCGCCAATTGTGACAACCTTGGGGATCAGGAGGTTGCACTAATTTATAAAAATATATGAGCTGTGATTAAATCAGTAACAAAAAAAAGAGAAGCTTTATTTCAAAAATTTGTACTGGATCCCAGCCGCGTATAGCGTACGCAATGCCGCTTGCACTAATTAAATAACTATTGGCACGACGAAAAGCAAATATTAACAAAAACATAAGCTAAAAGGGACACGAGCAATAATCACACAAAAAAGAAAGAATTAGAAATGCACGAAGGGAATATATGCAATAGAACGCGCACGCGATCGCTCAGCACACACGTCGTAAAAGACAAAAGGAAATTATATTATTTCTATTTAGCAATCGTGCACTCGCAACAATTTTGAGCACAATAAAATAATTCAGTGAATAGTGAATCCATCTATTCTTGCTCACTCAAGCTCACTCGTACACACAAAGTTAATACTACGCAATATTGCAAGTCGCTCGCGAGTCGTAATGACTCTATATTGGACGCCGGCGACAAAAGGAATAATGCAATGGCATTCCTTCTTGTCTGTCCTCAGCTCCATCTCTCGTGCTGTACGCTGCGCGCGCCGCAAGAGAGAGACAAACGATCCTTAACGGACCCAAGCTCAGCTACTCGAGTCAAGCTGCTTGCTATCTATATAAGTGCACAGTATACGTGCTATAGATATTCGCATGTGTGTGCCAATGATTTTGGGTAATGCTTTCAACTATTTGACTCGCGTGGTCTGCTTTCCGTCTTGCCAGTAGTAAGATGCTCCCTTCTGTCGTCTATATGCGCTACAAATATACGCTTAAGTAATATGGCCAATCTGCTATGTTACACCACCATTCCAACATAAATTTGCTAAATATATGAATGATAGATTTTATGAAAAGTAAAGTTTCTAAGAGTCAAAAATAAGTATGCATTCATACCGTTAATGTACAGTCCATTTTGAAAATTTCAAATTAATTTTTAGGTTATGTTTGAGACTCGTAAGGTTATATATAGTCACTAAATATATGCGTTTCATCGTCCTCTTTTACCTCGATTTCGAATTTTGAAGATCTATTAAGAATTCATCTAACTATAGCAAAAAAACCGTAAAACACGTTTTTTAAAGTTATGAAGCCAATTTTGACCATAGAGATCTGAAACTTTGAGGATTTCAGTTTTTTGACAAGACAAAAAAATAAGCAAAGTTTAAGGGAAATCCGAGTTAAGGCCATTTTTACATGCTTATTCGGCTATACTCTTTTTTAATTTTATCAATTTCTTAAAAAGTTACATTTGATTGATTAAAATTTAAAAATTTGTAAAAATAAAAAATTTATCTATCATTAGAAATAGAGTTAAAAAAAGTGATAAAAATATTTGGCAGGACACAAAAAAAATAGTATTTTGTCTGATCTTTCAAACACCGTCCAGATTTTTTCAAATGCATTGAGCTATTTCCGAAATATCGCAGTTTGAAGTTAAGTTAAAAAAAAAATTTTATACAAACTTTTGAGCGGTACTGTATAAGTAGCAAAACATATATATATATATATATATATATATATATATATATATATATATATATAAATATATATATATATATATATATATATAAAATTACCCTGTTAAAAAATATCAAGTGATAAATTACCTGATTTCTTAGATGATTTCTCAGACATGCCAAAACATCATGTAGCGACTTTTTTAATTGTACACGTTTCAAACCATGTTTAGTCAATTCAGAACAGTTTTTGAAAATTTTGGAATATTTTAAACTTGTAGAACGTAAAAAAAAACTTTAATTTGAAAAAAAGAAGTCATTTCGACGAAAATTAGCCGGGTTATGAAGAAAAAATGATTTTTCACCGTTTGATGCGCCCTCGTGAGCCGCTTCAATATTAAGGGCTAAAAATGTACAAATCTTCATTATTTCCAATACAAAACATAACTCCATATTTATTTTTTCGAATTCATCTGGGGCACTTTTGAAAATTATATACGGCTATGTCCTTTATCGAGTACTTTATGTAAAATAAAAAGAAACTCGAAATTATTTTCAAAATCTTTTAAATTTTCTAAAATCGTAACCACTCTAAGAAAATTAGTTTTCATAAGCTTTTTCTCTTCAGACGCTATCGAATAAATGGTATAAAAATTTTGGAGCAAATCTATCAAATAGTTTACGTAAAATAAAAAAAAAAATGAAAAATGATACTTTTATTAAAATTTTCAAAATGCTCTTAATTTCAAACTATGCTAAGAAAATTAGTTTTTAAAAACTATTTTATCTTGAGACAGTAGCGAATTACTTGTATACAAATTTTGAAGCAAATCCATCGTATGGTTTTCGAAAAATAGAAGAAAAAGAGAGAATGAAAACTTTTTAAAGATTTTTAAAATACTTAGAAATGGAAACTTTGCTAGAAAAATCAGTTTTTAAAAATTTTTCTTCTTTTTGCAGTTGCTGATAATTTCCATGCAAATTTTAGAGCAAATCTATCGAGTACTTAAGAGGAGGTCACGTATCTCTGTCCTTTTCTAATCAAAAAATTGAGTTTTTTTACAGAAACTAATAATTTTAGCAAAAAATGAAGAGAAAGCCGCATCTCGTATCAAAAAAAGTAATATTTTCTTTGATAAGAAAGAATTAATTTTATTGCTTCGTTTTCAAGAAAACCTTGAAAAACTTAAATCATAGAGGTTAGGGTGGACAATTTGGTTTTTCAAGGTTTTCTTGAGAACGAAGCAATAAAATTAATTTTTTCTTATCAAAGAAAACATTGCTTTTTTCGATACAAGATGCGGCTTTCTCTTCATTTTTTGCTAAAATTATTAGTTTTTGTGAAAAAATCATTTCTTTGATTAGAAAAGGACAGAGATACGCGACCTCCTCTTAATGTGAAATACAAAAAAAATAAAAAATCAAAATTAAAAAAAATTTTTTCAAATGTTTCTAAAATTAAAATAACGTAAAGAAAACCGATTTCCAATAGCTCCCCGACAATTTCGACAAAAAGAAAATTATGTGTAAAATTTAAAGCAAATCTATAGAGGAGTTTTCGAGATTAAAGTGACTAACAAGAAGAGCACCCCACCTCTGGGAAACGGATTCGGCTGAACTTGCAGGATATGATTTTTTTATGAAAAAAAATGAACCCGTGTTTTTTCTTTCCATTAAATAGGCCCCCTAGACAAGGATATAGACATTTTTTCAAAAATATGGTGGATAAAAGCCTTTATAAGAACTTAAATAACCAAAGAACTGCGACTTTTACAAAAAAATGCATAGAAGATAAAATAAAGCACGAATTGAATGCTTTAATTTAAGCTTTGTTGCATTAAAAAAGTTTTTCTTGTTCGAAAGTTATTTTTAATTAAATATTAACACGTATTTACTTAATATTTTTTGCATATAAAATATCATCAATTTTTCACGTCATTTCATTAACATATTTTAATCGCATGTAACTTTTGAACCACTGAAGATTTTTAATGCAACAGAGCTTGAATATAGCATTTTATCTTTCATGCATTTTTTTGTAAGAGTCTTAGTTTTATGGTTATTTAAGTTCTTATGAAGGCTCTTATTCACCATATTTTAAAAAAATGTCTATATCCTTGTCTAGGGGGCCTATCCGACGAAAAGAAAAAACACGGGTTTGTTTTTTTCATCAAAAATCATATCTTGCAGTTTCAGCCGAATTCGTTTCCCGGAGATGGGGTGCTCTCCTTGTAAATGAATACAAAAATTTTGAAAGAAATTTTCAGAATGCTTTAAAATTAAAACTACGTTAAGGAAATCAGTTTTCAAAAGTTTTCCTTCTTTCGGCAGTCGCAAATAATTTACATACGGATTTTGGAACAAATTCATCAAGTAGATTAAGTAAAATTGAAAAAAAATAGAAGCTAATTTTTACTTAATTTATAAAATTGCTCAAGGAAAAAAAATCAGTAGAAAACTCAATTTTTAATCACTTCCCGTCGAGCTGGACAAAAAAAAATTAAATGCAAAATTTAAAGGAAATCCAGCAAGAAGTTTTTGAGATTCGATTGGCTTAATGAATATACATACACATATTTTGTGGAAACCCCTTTTTTCACTAATTGAGTCCAAACATATTCTTTACTTCAAAATGAACATTTTTTCCTTCAACATTTTCCAATATGGTGTAATACTTAAGAGGTATAGCGTATTGAATTAAAACTAATTTTTATCAGAAAAATCGTTATAACTTTTTAACGATTCGTCGTAGCGTAAAAAACAACACGACATTTGAAAAAGGATTTGAAAAACTGTTATTTAAGAGGTATAACATTAACGTAGAATAATTTTGCTAGAATTGGCCCAGGGTTAAACATGAACGAAATATTTTTGAAAATTTTGTTTTCTTTTAGTTCCATAAATATAGTTGAAAAATAGATAGTTTAAAATTAAACCTTTAAAATTTGAGAAAACTTCGAAAAACCCTTTTAACCCTCCCTTTAAAAAAATTTTTATACGCCTTTCTACAAAGCAGTAAAACTGTTTATATTTTACCTCGATAGATTAGGGTGAGCAACTTTGTGTGAGCAGGAGTGTATGTCTTAAGTTTTTTATTATTTAATTCACAAAAGATGTTTACCAGCGTACTTAAGTTAAAAAAATACTATGTTTTATTCATCGAATTTCATTTGTTTCACTTGAATTACGAAACTGAGCTCATGACTTTCAATTGTTAAATCATTGATGAATAAATTAATGATTCATTCAAAATTTCTATTTACAACAGGTTATAATATGGCGCCCAGTATACGAATAAGATTTAAAGGACTATGATACGGAGATCACATTAGAAATGCAAGTAACAAGACTAATGGATATAATTTCAAGTGAATTCTGCTCTTGGTTAAATAAATTGAGTGAAACTAAGTCGGTCATCGACAAAGACACTCTTAAGGACATGTTTACGATGAATTTTTCAGCTGAAGCTTGTAAAGCTATACAGGTAACTTAAAAAAAACTTGATATTTGATTTCTGAGAATTTATTACTATAAAAACTCCTGTTAATAAATAAACTTAATAATCATACGTATATTATTATTCAATAATTGTGTGGGTGAGAATGAGAGTGGCATAAGTCACATTTTTAAAAAAATTTAGTTAGTGGTATATTTCATTTCTTTAACATTGAAACAACTTATTTTTCAAAATAGAGTGGCTTTTTTGTATATTTTTCTTTAATATTATGAGCACTGTAAAAATGGCACTCAATAAAAATGTATATTAATTTAAAACTTTAATATCGAAAGTATCGAAATTAGAAGTATGTGACTTATGCCACTCCCATTCTAACCCACGCAATTGTTCTATTTATTTCATTTCAAACTACAAGGTAGATATCCTGTTGTGCCAAACTTATTAAAAGTAGTAAACATAATAAACTTATTGCATTATTTGTAATTTGAACTTAAATGATAATAATAATATCTAATTATGTACACTCAACGGAAATATATTCTTCAAGTGTTTTTTTCTGTGATTTAAAATCACATGTCCTTATTGTATGATTTTGTTCAGAGAGCGCGGTGGAGTAATGGATAGAGCTCTTGCCTTCAACGCGGTGGGCATGGGTTCGGATCATAGCCAGGTACCTCTGACTTTTTTTTCTAAAGAAAAATTGGTGTATGTGCTAACAATATCGCGTGGCTCTTACAAAATCCGATCGCATTGGGTATCGATTAATTATTGGTCACAAAAATGTGACTGACCATCGATCGGCAGTCAAAGATTTCTGTATGGTGTATCAGATAGGCTAGCCTGATGTAATGTGTTAAACGGTTCCGGGCTAGAATCTATCTGATATTATCACATGAAAAAAGTTAATTATTTAGAGGATGACAATATCCTCTATATAATTAACTTTTTATTTTTTTATGAAATTGTTACGTCACAAACGTATCGTTTTTATTAACATTGGTAAATCAAATTCCTCAATTATTGAACACTCGTATTATTTCATTATTAAGCGAAATTAAGTAGATCACCAGAAAAGAATCGAAACGTATGTTTCGAAATTTCAAAATGAATTTTACAAATCTCAAAAACATTACGAAACATATTATTAAAATTTAAGAAAATTTACAAATAAAAATTGATGTAAAAGACAATAAAATCTTATAAACAAAGATAAGTATAAAACCAAATTGAGATCATCGAAAAAACGGAATATTACCCCGGGTGTCTTATTGGTAATACGTTTACACTGCCCGCCAAGTTTTATATTTCAAAGCAATTGCTATTATTTAATATACATGTATCAATTATTAAAATATATACGCGCATAAAATCAATTATATCAAAAGTGTTAAAAATATCAATAAACCTCGAGGATCTATTACATATTGTGCCTATTCGTTTGTCTGCCCATACCTAGCACCAATCTACTGAGAAATACTACAAGGTAAGAATATATAATTATTCAATAAACTCTTTATTTCAAGAATTAAGTTTATCCTTTAATAATATTCAATCGTGAGAGCGATTTCGTTCAATTAAATATTGGTGGAGTTTTCCACCACTAGATTCATATATTTCTATCTTTATATTTTAAACATACATAATTTATATATATATATTTAATTCAATTAATTAATATAATTAAATAACATATACACATTTATTTTCACATTTTTATTTAGTCCTGGTGCAAGCCAGGACTTAACATTTTGGTTCCGGTACAAATTTTTTAATTGAAAAATCGTATTGAAAATATTGAAGGATAATCAAAGAAAATTTATAATTCTTTACCTATTTATATATAAAGTGCATAAAAATATATTCAAAGGGCTTATAATACAGTGTTCAAAAGTGTGTTGATTAACCGCCAAGTGCGTCAAATAAAATATTATATATTAAAGGCACAAATCAAATAAATATACATAAAATTAAACGCGAAGTGCATTATTAAAAGCGAATAGCGTCATTGAAAATAAAAATATTATACGCGAAGTGTATTATCGAATACGAATAGCGTCATCGAAAATAAAAATATTAAACGCGAAGTGTATTATCAAATACGAATAGTGTCATTAAAAATAAAAAGTGTATTATCAAATACGAATAGTGTTATTAAAAATAAATTATTAAACACGAAGTGTATCATTAAATACGAATAGTGTAAAAAAAAAATAAAATTAATATATAATACGCATGGTGCGTAATTGAAATAATTTTTATATACGCGAAATTGCGCGATTTAAAATCATATAATACAATTTACATAAAAAAATTGTTAATAAAAATAAATGTAAAATCATTAAATCAATAAATAAATCTATATTTTAGCAAGAATAATTATAAAATCAAGTAAAAATTACAAATTCTTTTATAAACTGATTTTAAATAATATCATTTATTTAGTGCATTGAGAAATTACAACAGATATCAATAATTTTTGCATAATAATTTAATTTTAAAAGTGAAGTAAATTTCAAGTTCACAATTAATAAAAGAAATAAAAAGGAAAGTTGACTAAACAGTAAAAATTCAATATCATTTAAAACATATAAATTTTTATGAAAAGAATATAAAGTAAATTTAAAGATATCAAAATAAAGTAAACAAATGGCATAAACAGTTGTCATAAAAACATTACAAGTGTATTGAACTTTGAAAATACAAGCTCAGCAAAATTTCCTTTTTTTACCGTACGCTCTCGTATAGGTATAACAGCAGTGAGTTAATATCAAATTTCAAAACATAGTTCGACAAAATTCTTTACTTTTATGTAAGAATAGTAGGTCAGTGTCAAAGAATTGTTAATAACGTATGTTTACAAACGGCATTTAAAAAAAAAAAAAGAGAGAAACAGCAGTATTTATAATTTTTAAAACTTACAATTTTATGTACAAAATTTAATATTTTGAATAAATAAAATTTTTCATTGTTAAGTAAATAATGAAGATTTCAAATGAATAAAATAAATTTTGATCAGATAGCAAAATATATAAAAGAAGGAAAAACACAGTGGGTAATATCATACTCTAAATTACAATTATCTGAAATTTGTCAAAAATTTAATATACCTACTAAAAAAGACGAACATATTAATGTTATTCGTGAAAGAATTAGAAATCATATTAGACAAGCAGTTTTAGGAGAACATATTTACGAAAATATTAATCCGTTTCGCAAAAGCACTAAAATTACACGCTCTCCGACTAAAAATCTAGATCAAACAATTGAAAGTAATAATTTAAATAAAACCTTAGACGAAACAGTTGATAATAATACTTCAAATACAACCTTAGAAGAAACATCTGAAAATAATCTCTCAAATATAATTACGGACGTTCAATCAAATATTAATACAGATAATTCAAGTGAACAAAATACGCTATCAAATAAATATACAGGCACAATTCCAAAAACATTTCCACAAATTACTAAGACGAAACAGAGCCATAATAAAGAAGACAGTTTTACACAAAAATATACTTTAGCGACAAACGTGACGATTTTATCAGAAAATAATACATCACTTAACGACACTCAGGAATTTTCAGTTAAACAGACAGGACATCAAGAAATAAGAAGTATTGAAAACGAAAAAAATATTACTTTAGCTGATAACACCAATATAACAGACAAAAACGTGACAATTTCATCAGAAAATAATACAACTATTGACGAAACAAATAACGACTTAGAGGAATTTTCTATTAAACAAGAGAGTTATTACGAAATAGAAGGTATTGGAAACCTGGAAAATATAAATTTTGATAATAATAATAGAAATAATAATATAATAAATAATAATAATATGCCTAACAATACAAACATGGCAAATACTTCAGGATATTCTTTAAAAGAGGTGTCAAGGTTAGTACCTGAGTTTACGGGTAAAAATATACCTTTGGAAAAGTACATAGATTCGTTAGAAATTGCAAAAGATATGCTGACTGCGGATGAACAAAAGAGATTTATGAATTATATAAGATTTAAAGTATCAGAAACGATCCGTACTGCTATAAAAGGTAGTAACATTGAAAGTATTGCAGATTTTATCAAAACAATTAAGAAACTATATCCTGAAATTGATAATTTACATTCATTATATGCACAATTGGAACAAATACAACAAGGAGAAAATGAATCAGTGGTTGAATATGTAGAGAGAATAACAAAGTTAACATTAAAAATTAAAGATAAAAAACAAAATGAAGCGGGTATAGCAGATGATGCTTACAAATGATTTAGCTAAGGATACATTAAAATATTTTAAACAAGGATTAAAAAATGAAATCAGATTTGAATTAGGAGAGGTAGCAGATTATTCAAGTGCAACCATTAAAGCAATAGAAATTGAAAAACAACAGGAGAAACAGAAGGATATTAGGATAAAGACAAATTCGTCTAGACAGAAAATCATGTATAGTGAAATTTTTGAAGATAAACCTAAAAAAATTCAATGCTGTCAAATATGTAAAGACATAGATCATGAGGCATTATGTTGCAACAATGCAGGCTGCATATATTGCAAACAGCCAACTCATCCATCATTTAAATGCACAAATGCAAAAGATAAAATTATATTAATATGCAAGTTTTGTAATCAAGTAGGTCATTCAAGAAGCATGTGTAAATATTTAGAAGACAATGAATATTATTGCCAATATTGCCAGGAAAATAATCATCAAATAGGCCACTGTCCAATCATACAAAAATATGAATTATGCTTGATATGCAATAAGAACGGACATAATACCAACTTGTGTAATCAAATTACAGAAAAAAGTAATACACCTACGCAAATATGCAATCTGTGTAACAGTGAACACAATACTATTGATTGTGAAAAATTTGAGATATTTTTAAATCAGACTAAACCAGATAATCAAATACGATGTCAATTATGTGACAAATGGGGTCACTCAGGTAAAGAATGCAGAAATAATAACATCGGTCAGAATAATTTTAATCAGAATAAAATGTTCGTCGGAAATAACAGAAATAATAATTCATATGGACAACGAATTCAAATGAAATTTTGTAAATATTGCAAAAATAGAGGGCATAACATAGAGGAATGTAGGAGAATACAATACAAAAAACCTCAAAACGCAAATCAAAATTTACAATGCCCATATTGTAAAAAATTAGGACATTCAATCGATTCATGCTTTACATTAAAGAATATAGAGAGCAAGTTAAGTAAATTTTGCACATTTTGCAAAAGCATTAATCACACAGAGGAAGAATGTCAAGCTAAATTAAACACATCAGCTCATATACAGGGAAACGCATAAACTCGACTTGGAAAGAGCGTACAAGACGAGTTTCGCAACAAAAGTCGCTCAAGAATTATATTGACATTCAATTTTTTGCAAGAACACACGAAATTGATTATGACTTCGAAGTATGTGATGAGTTTAATGAAAATGAAACTAATAATGAGTACGTTAAAATTATTGAACAAAAAGAAACATTACATAATGCAATGGAATTTAAACCAGAAATAAAGAATGATTCAACAACAGTAAAACTACATAATGAAAAAAATATAACGAATAATGAATTGAAAAAAATATACAATTGAAAACTGAAAACATTAATGATAATAATAATATACCAATTTATATATTTAAACTAGGTGAGACATTACAATTTATCGAGATACGAAATCCGTATACAAATGATTTATGCAAATTATTAATAGATACAGGTGCCCAACTTAACATCATAAAAGAAAAATTAGTACCACAAAATTCTATTAATAATAATATTAAAATATATTTGTCAGGAATTACTGATATTCCGGTTAAAACATGTGGTTTAATCACTTTTCCTATTAATAATTCGTATACAAATTTCCATGTAGCATCTGAAAAATTTTCAATACCTTACGATGGTATTTTAGGAATAGATGTATTGAGAAAAATAAGTTGAGATTAGACAAGGGATATTTAGAAATAAATGGTAAAAAATTCTTTATTCAAACAGATTATAAAAACGATAAAAATTCATTGATAAATTTATGTACAGAAAACATTGAAATTAATGACACAGCAGTTAATAACGTTTTTCATTATATCATGCTAATGCAAGACAATAATCACATATTTTCGATTACACAATTTCTACAGAATAAGAATGAAAATATTAAAAATTTTATGAAAGAAATCAACTGTGTTTTAGAAAAAGATGAATGTAAAAATAATAAGAATATAGAATATGAACAATTTCTATTAAAACTTGAAGAAAATACAAATTTCAACATTAATGATAAAGACAAACAATTTCTAACATATTTTATGGAAAAAGATATTTTAACAAATTTTATATTAAATAATCATGAAGAAGAATTTCATAAATTACAAGAAAATCTAATGCATAAAAATGTAAATTATATTAGTGAAGAAAAAAATGATCGTAGAGAAGAATTATTAAGTAAAATAAATTTAAATCATTTAAGTGAAGAGAAAGAAAAAAATATAAAGAATTTAATTTTAAAAAATGATGACATATTCTGGTTAGAAGGAGAAAATATTGGAAAATGCAATTTAGAACAACACGAGATAAATTTAACAGATAACAGACCAGTATATGTTAAACAATTTCCATTGCCACATAAATCAAGAGAAATCGCTATTACAGAAACTCAAAAATTAATTGATAATAATTTAGTAAGGCCATCTAAAAGCGCATATAACGCTCCAGCATTTGTAGTTAAGAAGAAACCAGGTCCTGATGGAAAAGAAAAATGGCGACTAGTTATAGATTATAGAAAATTAAACGAGAAAACTATACCAGATCCTTATTTAATACCATCTATAACTGAAATTTTTGATGATTCAGGCGGAAATAAATATTTCACTACCGTAGACATGGTTTCAGCTTTTCATTGGGTACCAATGAAAGAATCAGACATATATAAAGCAGCTTTTAGTGTACATCCTTTAGGAAGATTTGAATTCACAGTATTACCTTTTGGCTTAACTAACTCACCACGGACATTTATGAGGGTAGCAAATACGGCTCTTGGTGAGCTAATAAATATAAAAATATGTCATGTTTATATAGATGACATAATTATAGCTGCAAAATCAGAAGAAGAACATAATATTAAATTTAATCTGGTAGCTACAAAATTAAGGGAAGCCGGATTAAAACTAGAACCAAGAAAATGCGATTTTATGAAAAATGAAGTAACATTTTTAGGTCATATTATAAGTAAAGAGGGTATCAAAGCAGATCCAAAAAAAATTGATGCAGTAGAATTATTTCCAACACCAAAAACAGTTAAAAACATTAGAGAATTTTTGGGCTTAGCAGGTTATTACAGAAAATTTATTAACGATTTTGCTAATATAACAAAACCTTTAAAGTTATTATTACAAAAAGACGTAGAATTTACTTGGGATTCAGAGAAACAAAAGGCTTTTGATAAACTAAAAGACACACTATGCTCTGCACCTTTATTGCAATTTCCACAGTTAGATAAACCATTTATAATCACTACAGATGCATCAGGATATGCTTTAGGCGCTATATTATCACAAGGTGAAATCGGGAAAGATAAACCCATAGCATACGCTTCTAGAGTATTAAAAGGTCCTGAACTAAAATATCACACTTATGAAAAAGAAGCATTAGGTATATTGTTTGGAATAGAAACATTTAGAAATTACGTATATGGAAATAAATTTACAATAGTAACAGATCACAAGCCATTACTATCCTTTAGATCTGCAGATAAAAATAACAGAGTTCAAAGATGGCGACTTAAACTATCAGAATACGATTTTGATGTAATATATAAGAAGGGAAAAATGAATGTGAATAGTGATGCGTTATCTAGAAATCCTATAGATACGGTAGAAATCAATGTGATAACTAGAGCTCAAAAAGCAAAGGAAAATGAAGTAAATATTAAATTATCAAATATACCTTCGAATGAAATAAAAATACGAAAATTAAACGAAGAACGTACACGTATTAAAAATAAACGTGGTAGACCAAAAAAAGTAATCAAAGAAATAACCAACGAGGAAATTAAAAGTGTCGAAAACAAAGTCGAAAAACAAGAAGAAATTTACTTAAATAAATCTGATACTATTATATATTCTAAAAATTCTATACAAAGTAGGAAAGATAATATATTACATTTAATTACGAATGAAAAGATATCTTTGGATGAGATTCAAGATGAATATTTTTCACATAAGAATATTAATATAAATAACGATTTAAAAGATAATAAAATCAAAATAATAAATTATAAAAAGAGAAAAATTTTTATAATGTGCTTGAATATAAAAGAATCATCAATTTTAATAAAAGAAAAATTAATAAATAATTTAAACACGCTAAAAGATTTATTGATTGAAAATAATTGTACTATATTTAGTATATCAAAAAATATAAAAATATTAAATATAAAATGGAATAAAATCGAAGAAATATTATACAATATTTTTAATGATACAAGTATAAAAGTAATAGTTTGCTTAAATAATAAAGAATATGTTGAAAAGGAAAAAAGAAATGAAATTTTTGAACTATATCATTCTTCAAGTTTAGGAGGTCATTCGGGAGTAAATAGAACATATAATCGAATTAAGAATAAATATTTCTGGGAAAATCTTAAAATTGATATACAAAATCGTATTAAAAACTGCGAAATATGTCAGAGAAATAAATTAAAAAGAAATAAAACAAAACAACCTATGATAATAACAGATACTCCAGAGAAAACATTCGATAAAATTTTACTAGATATAGTAGGACCTCTTAATATAACTAAAAATAATAATAAATATATATTAACTATTCAAGATCATTTATCAAAATTTTTAATAGCTGTCGCGCTGAAAGATCAAACAGCAGAGACTATAGCCGACGCATTTATAAAAAAATTTATTTGCATTTTTAGTTCACCAAAACTAGTACTTACAGATAAAGGTGCAAATTTTACAGGCAAATTAATAAAAGCTATTTCAAAAAGATTTAAATTTAAAAAAAATGAAACTACTGCCTTTCATCCACAATCTAATGGTTCATTAGAAAGGGCTCATCATCCTTTATGTGAATATTTAAAAAATTTTGCTGATAAAAAATTAGAATGGGATGATTGGCTTGAACTTGCACAATTCAACTATAATACTAGTGTTCATTCAAGTCATAAATTTACACCACATGAACTAGTTTTCGCCTACCCAGCTAGATTACCATCTAGTGAACCTTTAAAACCATCAGAGAAATTACAGACATTTAATGACTATATAGAAAAATTATTAATAAATATGAAAGATATTGCAAAAATAGCTCGTGAAAATTTAATACTATCAAAAGAAAAGTCTAAATTATATCACGATAGATTCATAAAACCTGTAGAATTTCAAATAGGTGATAAAGTATGGCTTATAAAAGAGCCAAAACCAGGTAAATTAGAAAAAAATCAAAACCTTGGACCTTTTGAAGTATTAAAAGTCCACGAAAATAGCAATATCTCTATAGATTTTAAGGGTGGCTCAAAATTAGTTCATGCAAATAAATTAATTTTACATGAACGAAAAAAATTAATATTATTTTATGTTTCAGAAAGAAAAAGGAAAAAAGAAAGAAAAAAAATGCTGTTAATTTTATTCATATTATTAGCTATTGTTAGAGAAAATGTTGCAATTATTGGATTCAATTGTGAGTCTACGGACCCAATCATCACTACATATTCTCTACTAGACACAGGAGAATGCGATTTTCAACAGGATAATATTACAATAACCAACTCTACAATAGAATTATTACAAATAGCGGAATTTAAAAAAATTAAAGTTATACAGTGTAAAATAGAAATCCAAAGAACGGTTTTTCATTGCGGGATGTTCAGTCACCTTGGATCCACTCCTCATGCTTTGCAAGAATATCTGTACGAAATTAGTCATGAAAAATGCAAATTTATTCACGATACAGGAATCTTTAAATATGATAATATACATACTATAGCAGACCTGAAAATAAATTCAACAAAAGCAGTTGGAATAGACCTTGCAGGCTCAGTAAAGGATAAAACTTGCACAGGAGCTTCATACACAGACAATTTTGGATCTTGGGACAACGTTTTAGTACAGGGTCTTATAAGAATAACTTTATTAGAAGAATACGCTCAAGTAACTCTAAAAAATGATAAATTAAGATTAAATTCAGGGACTGTAAGTAAATTTTCGGATCAACATTCACAAGCAGGGTATACTTTTTGGGAAAATTTACCTACAGAAGAAGGTTTTAAAACAGGATATGAGACTTTATACAGAGGCCCTGCAACTATAATTAATTCACCTAATCAAAATCCCGTATATACTGTAAACACAGAATCAATAACATTTTCTTTGTCCGCTTTAAATAATGTAAAAATTTGCGATAGAATATTAACAAAAACGGAACACCCTAAATTATTCATTTTAGATATAGCTTATAATAAAATATTATTTGACGATAATACACTAAGAAAAGATGTAACAAACTTAGATTTATTTACATATATAAACTCAAAATTTGTATATATTGAAAAACATTTTAGGGCTGATCTAACAGATTTATATTTTAACATTTTAAAAGAAAAATGCGAACTTGAAAAAAAAATTATACGTGAATCTCTATCCCTTGCATCCATAGCTCCCGACGAATTTGCTAATACTGCAAAACCAGGATATTTAGCTACTGTGGGAAGCGTACAGTAAAAAAGTACAGGGTCCAGCTATATCATACAGAATGATACGGTACCAAGAGGTCAAAAAGAAAAATAGGAAGGATAAAAAGGCGGGAACAGCCCAAAATTTTTATTGTTTTTCGATGGTCAAGATTTTTACAAAGATAAATTTTAGAAAACTTAAGGGGAGGGGGAGATAATATACTTAGAGTTTCTTTATTTTAATGATCATGATCTATCTATTAAAAAAAAAAAAACGAAAGAACATATTTAAAGCAAATATACTAAAATATAAAGGAATGAATATTTAAAATAGACAAAAAGAAAAGTATTATAAAAAAAAAAAAGTATTAAAAAAATTATTATCATAAATTAAGATATTTTCTTTTTAGAATTTAAGTATTTTATATAATTAATATTAAAAATGAAAAGGAGCAGTTGGAAAAATAAAAAGGAAAACAAAAGATTATGACAAAAATAGATATATTATGAATTATATTGTACATTATTATTTTTTTTTCCACAAAGATATACAAAAAAAGAAAAGAAAGGAAAACTAATCCCATTATTCTCCATAAAAAATTTTTTAGATATATATATATTCTAACTCAGTCCCATGACTCTTCAGAGGGATTTTGAGGCTGACAATCGATCGGGACCAATTCAGGTGTTCTTCCCACTGGTAAATCATCTGATGCAAGTTTACCTCTGCACATCAAAATTTCACCGACGTACATATAGAAGTTGTCTTGTATCACCCTCATCAACATACGCTTTCCGTGGACAATGGCAATCTGTTCTTCCCAACGGAAGAGGTAGCATAAATTCCAGCCATCAAAATCACGTTCTCCGTTCAACCACCATGCATCGTTATCACGCCGATCCATTGAGCGAAACAGACGTTTTAACTGCCAATCGCCAAACTAAACATAAAAGTAAAGGATAGATATAAATAACAAGAATTCAATAATAAATATAAATACTAATATTTCATAAGTTAGTTTAAAAAAAAAAAAAAAAATCCATAAAAATAAGAATATAATATTGAACTCGTAATATTAAGATAATAATAGAGATACTTACACAAACTCGGGTATATTGCTTCCTTGGATACATGATGATGATTGTTAAAAAATAAATAAAAATAAGCTCTTAAATACCCGAAAAGAACAACGAAAACCAATGGTAAAAAAAAAAAAAAAAAAAAGAAAAAAAAAAAAAAATTTTTTTAGACGTGTCAGCGGCATACATTTTTCTCTTCGTTGACTTAGCTGAATTGTTATTACAATGTCATTAACCTATGTTTTACAACACGAATAATTGTATAAAACTTTAATTCATGCTAATTGTAAATAGACTTTTAAGATTTATTAATCAGTAACTGTTTTCAGGTTTTTATGTTGCTTTTGTTTCAATAAGCAACATCTTTGAGCCCCAAGGTGTTACGTCATAAAACGTACCCTTCTGTTGGCCACTCATAAAAAAATAATGATAAACACATATCCAGTTCCTGATTAATTTTTTAGATTTTAATCGTAATATTGTAAATGTTCAATAATTGACCTATCTTTTATTTTTTCGATTGCCTATTCTTCTGATATGCAATCTCTTGAGCAACGAGGTGTTACGTCACAAACGTATCGTTTTTATTAACATTGGTAAATCAAATTCCTCAATTATTGAACACTCGTATTATTTCATTATTAAGCGAAATTAAGTAGATCACCAGAAAAGAATCGAAACGTATGTTTCGAAATTTCAAAATGAATTTTACAAATCTCAAAAACATTACGAAACATATTATTAAAATTTAAGAAAATTTACAAATAAAAATTGATGTAAAAGACAATAAAATCTTATAAACAAAGATAAGTATAAAACCAAATTGAGATCATCGAAAAAACGGAATATTACCCCGGGTGTCTTATTGGTAATACGTTTACACTGCCCGCCAAGTTTTATATTTCAAAGCAATTGCTATTATTTAATATACATGTATCAATTATTAAAATATATACGCGCATAAAATCAATTATATCAAAAGTGTTAAAAATATCAATAAACCTCGAGGATCTATTACATATTGTGCCTATTCGTTTGTCTGCCCATACCTAGCACCAATCTACTGAGAAATACTACAAGGTAAGAATATATAATTATTCAATAAACTCTTTATTTCAAGAATTAAGTTTATCCTTTAATAATATTTAATCATGAGAGCGATTTCGTTCAATTAAATATTGGTGGAGTTTTCCACCACTAGATTCATATATTTCTATCTTTATATTTTAAACATACATAATTTATATATATATATTTAATTCAATTAATTAATATAATTAAATAACATATACACATTTATTTTCACATTTTTATTTAGTCCTGGTGCAAGCCAGGACTTAACAAAATAAAAAAAAAAATTGTATGATTTTGTTTGTTTGTTTATTTTTATTAAAAAATATTTGAAACGAAAGAAAATAAAACCCGAGAAATGTGTTTTAGTCGTCAGTATGTCAAAAAATAGTACATCGTTAACCAAGGGGGCAAAATAGGCTTTTTCAACCCGAGTTGGGTTAAGCGCTTGGGTGAAGCGAGAGCGGTAATAAAGACGAGAGAAAGAAATTATGCCCTCGTGGTTAACATTCTACTTTTTCACACAAAGGGCTTCAAATTCAATCTAATTATAATAATAAAAATATAAATATTAAAATAAAACTATCAAACTAAAAATACAAATATTGAAATGCAAATATAAAAATAGAAATACGAAAATAGAAATACAAATATGAAATAATAAACTTTTTGTATTATAGATTGATTTCACGATTCATCCAAGGAAGTGTTAATGTTAATTTATTATAGATTACACAGCCTCACAAAAAAAAGTGTCAAAACGCACGGACCAAACCATAAACATCTTATGTTTTTGGGATCACTGAATCCAAATCCGTGATCAGTTTGACTCCATCACCTCAGGGTCAAGGTCATTTGAAGGTCAAATCTACGAAATTAGTGGGAACCATATTTTAACAGTATATATTTATGTTTTTGAGGTCGCTGAATCCGAATCTGTGGTCCGTTTGACCCCATGACTTCAGGATCAAGGTCATTTGAAGGTCAAATCTACGAAATTAGTAGAAACCATATTTTAACAGTATATATTTATGTTTTTGGGGTTGCTGAATTCAAATCCGTGGTCCGTTTGACCCTATGACCTCAGAGTCAAGGTCATTTAAAGGTCAAATCTACGAAATTAGTAAGAACCATATTTTAGCAGTATATATTGATGTTTTTGGGATCCCTGAATCCGAATCCGTGGTCCATTTAACTCCATGACCTCAAAGTCAAGATCATTTAAAGGTCAAATCTACAAAATTAGTAAAAAACCATATTTTAACAGGATATATTAATGTTCTTGGGGTCGCCAAATCCAAGTCCGTGGTCCGTTTGACCCCATGACCTCTGGGTCAAGGTCATTTAAAGGTCAAATCAACAAATTTAGTAAGAACCATGTTGTAACAGTATATATTTATGTTTTTGGGATTGCTGAATCCGATTCCAAGGTCCATTTGACCCCATCACCTTAAGTGATGGTCAATTTAAGATAAAATATACAAAATTTGCGTAAACCAAATTTCATGATATTAATTTTGTCTTACTATACCTTACACGTTTCTCGTCAAATGATCGGTGCAAAGGTTTCCTTTTATGTTTTTTTCTAGTGGTTTTGCAATCTCTTTTCAACATCTAGCAGTAATCAGTCAGCATACTAGTATCCCATCTACCTTCATGACGCTCCTCCATTACTTTAATGTCTTGGTGAAAACGCTCTCCCTATTCTTTACTATAATCTTCACAGTTATCAGGTAAACTATCCAAGTAATTGTGTAGAAAATGTAATTTATAGTTCATTAGGCGACCCATTTTCTCAAAGTTCTCAACCATTTTTGATACAATTTCTTTGTAATTTTAGCTTCTGCGATTAGCCAAGAAGTTTTCGGTAACTTCTTGGAAGCTAAGCCATGCAGCTCTTTCAATTTTTGTCATGGAACTAATAAAGTGATCATCAGACATCATTTTTCTAATTTGTGGATCATCAAAAATACCTTCCTTTACTTTCGCATCTGATTTATTTGGAAACTTGCTTTCCAAGTATTTGAAGCACTGACCATCTTTATTTGAAGCCTTAACGAATTGTTTCATAACACCAAGTTTTATGTGTAATGGCGAAATGAGAACTTTTTTCGGGTCAACTAATGGAGTAGCTATAACGTTACTTTTTTCGACTTCAAGTGATTGTCTTCAAGGCCATTTATGATTTGTATAGCGCTTTGCACGGTCTCTACTATCCCATAAGCGCAAGAAACATGGCGTCTTTGTAAATCCAGACTGCTGTCATAACAATATTCCGGAATCTTTCAAATTGCCAGATAAAAGCTGTTTACGCTTGTCATACTGAATTTTTTATATTATAATTTTAAGATTGTCATATCTTTCCTTCATTGTAGTGGTATGCGCTATAGGAACTAAGGCATAGTAGTTGCTTTTGTGTAGTAATACAGCTTCTAAACTTTCGTTTGATGAATCTATGAACAATCTCCATTCTTCGTCTTTATATACATTAGGCTTAATTTCATTTATCAAAGTTTTCACATCTTTACAATATACAATTTTATTACCATCAAGTTTCATTTCTTCGAAATATGGTTCGAAACTATTGCTTCTTGTTCTGTAAAAAGATTCTTTAGTAGAATTTGCCAACTGATTCATGCTCTTTAATGCTGAAGCTAAATGTTCTGCTCCATCTTTCGGTAAGTTGAGCTCTCTAACTAACAAGGAGAGTGTTTCACCTTCGTGTCACCGTTTTTGCTCAAATTTCGGGAATATTTTCTAGATGCAGAAATATGAAGAAAGCCAAAATTTTAGAGGCCAACGCTCAATATTTCCCTAGTTACAGGTCATCAAAGAAAATCACTAAAAAAGTTACTAAATTTTCAAACGCTTATAGTTCCTCAGCATTATTAGCTAGAAGCTTAAACCTTTTTTTAAATGAAAGCTGAGCTCAAATCCTTTCGAAATAGCACCTATACCATCTCAAAATATTATTTTTTCCCAAAGTTAGAGCGTAATAAAGATTGGACCTGAATTTTTTGTTTAAAACATTAATTAATAATAAAAACTAAAATTGGGATCAATCTTTATTATGCTATAACTATGGAAAAAAATAATATTTTGAGATGGTATAGGTGCTATTTCGAAAGGATTTGAGCTCAGCGTTCATTTAAAAAAAGGTTTAAGCTTCTAGCTAATAATTCTGAGGAACTATAAGCGTTTGAAAATCTAGTAACTTTTTTAGTGATTTTCTTTGATGACCTGTAACTAGGGAAATATTGAGCGTTGGCCTCTAAAATTTTGGCTTTCTTCATATTTCTGCATCCAGAAAACATTCCCAAAATTTGAGCAAAAACGGTGACCCGAAGGTGAAACACTCTCCTTGTAAGTCGTTTAGTTTATTTCGAGTCCATAACTTTACGCTTTTGTCTTTTTAGCCCGCTGAAAGGAAAAGGTTATCATCGTCGTCATCATCATCATTATCACCGTTATTTTCAATTTCTTCATAACTATCGCTTTCATAGCATTTATCTTTTAAATCATTCTCATTAATTGTATCTCCATGAATGCCGTCATGGACTTCGTTGTTATCTTTATCATCATGTTTCTCATCGTCGGAATCTGATTCAATTGATAACCTCTCAAGAAGATCTATTTCTTCGTCTTTTCTTGTTTTTTTGATAGGTATTTTTACATGAATGACATCAGTATAATTCACATTTGTTTTATGTTTACTATTAATTCCAATAATTTTAGTGTGGATGCAGTAACGATTCTCTCTTTCATCTGCTCGATACCATTCCATTCGGCTACCAAATTTAACTTTGTCATCTTCTTCTTCGTCATTATCTTCGTCATCATGTTGACTAGACCATGGACAGCTTATGTTTTTGAGGTCGCTGAATCAGAATTCGTAGTCCGTTCGACCCATCACATCAGGATCAAGGTCATTTCAAGATCAAATCTACAAAATTGATCTCAAAGTCAAATTTACAAAGGTAATTTTAAGGTCGAATATATTAATTTCATGCAAAATAAACTTAATCCACGGTATCTTGGGGTTATTGTAAAATATTGAATAATTTCAATTAAATACAAGGTTACTTTAAAGAATAAAATATCATATTTAATTTTTTCTTATTTGTGAGATCGTACATTATACAATTTCAAAATGCATTAGAGTTTTCTGTGATACATAAAGAATTTTCTAAAAAATTAGCGTGTCTTTTCTAATTGTATAAATATACGTTTAAATACATAAGAAAAATTTAAATATGAATTTTTTTCGTTAAAATAACCTTTACCTGCTGCCTCGACAAAAACTGTGACGGTGACACTGATGATCAGTGATGATCAGTTTATAAGTTCCATGGCAAACATTAAAAAAGCTGCATAGCTTAGCTTTCAGGAAGTTACCAAAAACTTCTTGGGTAATCGCAGAAGCCCAAATTACAAAAAAAAGGTATCCAAAATGGTTGAGAACTTTGGGAAAAAGGGTTGCCTAATGAACTATAAATTACATTTTCTACTCAATCACTTAGATAGTTTTCCTGACAACTGTGAAAATTATAGTGAAGAACAGGGAGAGCGTTTTCACCAAGACATTAAAATAATGGAGAAGCGTTATCAAGGTAGATGGGATACTAGTATGCTGGCTGATCACTGCTGAATGTTGAAAAGAGATTGTAAACCACTGGGAAAAAACGTAAAAGAAAACTTTTTCACCAATCATTTGACGAGAAACGTGTGAGATATAGTGAGAAAAAATAAATGGCATGAATTCAGGTTTGTTTCAGGCGAATTCAGTATATTTTACCTTTAAATGACCTTGACCCTGAGGTCATGGGTTCAAACGGACCACGGATTTGGAATCAGCGACCCCAAAAACATAAATATATACTGTTAAAATATGGTTTCCACTAATTTCGTAGATTTGACCTTTAAATCACCTTGACCCAGAGGTCATGGGTCAAACAGACCACGGATTCGGATTTAACGACCCCAAAAACATGAATATATACTGTTAAAATATGGTTTCAACTAATTTCGTAGATTTGACCTTCAAATTACCTTGACCCTCAGGTCGTAAGGTCAAACGGACCACGGATTTGGATTCAGCGACCCAAAGAACATCAATATATCCTGTTAAAATATGGTTGCCACTAATCTTATAGATTTGACCTTCAAATGATCTTGAACCTGAAGTCATGGCGTCAAACGGACCATGGATTCGGATTCAGCGACCCTAAAAACATAAATATTTACTGTTAAAATATGGTTCCTACTAATTTCGTAGATTTGACTTTCAAATGACCTTGACCCTGAGGTGATGGGGTCAAACGGACCACAGATTCGGATTCAGCGACCCCAAAAACATAAATATATATTGTTAAAATAGTGTTTCTACTAATTTTGTAGATTTGACCTTCAAATGACCTTTCCCTGAGGTCATGGCGTCAAACGGACCACGGATTCGGATTCAGCGACCCCAACAACATAAATATATACTGTTAAAATATGGTTCCCACTAATTTCGTATATTTGACCTTCAATTGACCTTGACCCTAAGGTAATGGGGTCAAACTGACCACGGATTCGGATTCAGTGATCCCATAAACATAAGATGTATATGATCTGGTCCGTGGGTTTTGACACTTTTTTTTTGGAGCTGTGCTATCAATATACTTTAAACGATCATAAATTACGATATTACTTTCAAATAAAAATAGAGAAACAAACATAAATATAGAAATACAAACATCAAAATAGAAATACAAACATAAAAATCGAAATACAAATATAAACATGAAAAACTAATATGAAAATAAAAATACGAAAACGAATATAAAATGTAATTATTACATTGAGGTGACCTTGAAGTTTGGTCAGGTTTCGTTTTTTAGTTTACAAATCACGCTGTTAATATATGAGATTTATCAGATTTTTTGATATTTCACCATTATTTAAAACTTACAGAATAGTGAAAAAAGTAGAAATCCAAAAATTTTATGAACTAAAAGAGTAATTTGTTGTAAAATAAAAAATGATGGAAATATAGATATTTCAAAAATTTTATTATAAAATAAAATCGGAAATATAAATATAATGATGAGAAAATTTTTATATAAGGAAAAATAGTAGATATTAATGTTTAATAAAAATAACGCAGGACGCGTGAAATAAACCAGAAATGTGGTTTAAAAGTAAATTTTTTGTTGTTCGATTCTTTAGTCATCTCTTCTTTATGTAAAAAATTGAAAAACAAATAATTTACTTTCAATACATTCTTTGTGTATGTCACGAGTTTCACGTCATTAATATCTACAATTTATTCTTATACAGAAATTTTCTCATCTATATATTTATATTTTCGATTTTATTTGATAATCTAATAAAAATTAAATTTTGTTAGATACATAAATGTGAACTAAAGTTTGCATAAATATATCTAACGTGCATTAGTTGAAAGTCGTTCACACAAGGTAATAATGAAGTAAAATAGTAAATTAAAAATTCTGTTCAGTTCTCATGTAAAATTATTATATAGAATATATACACACATACACACACATGCATACGCATACACACATATACACACATCCATACGCATACTCACATATACACACATCCATATGCATACACTTACTCATATTCACATACACACATACACAATATCCGTCACTCCGTATCCGTCTGTCCGTCTCCGTCCCATCGTCTCCGTCCCTCCGTCTTCGTTTCTTCCTCTCTGTCTGTCCCTCCGTCTCCATCTCCGTCTCTTTGTCTCCATTTCTCCGTCTGTCTGTTTCCGTTTCTCCGTCTTTTTGTTTCCATCTTTTCGTCTCTTTGTCTCCATCTCTCCGTCTCCGTCTCTATTTCTTCGTCTCCGTCTGTCTGTCTTAGTCTCTCGTTCTCGATTTCTCCATCTCTGTCTCCTTCTCTCCACTTCTCCTTCTCCGTCTGTCTGTTTCCACTCCTCCATCTCCATCTTTCTGTCTCTCCCTCTCTTCGCTTCTCCGTCTTCATATTTCCGTCTTCGCCTCTCCGTCTCCGTCTGCCTGCCTCAGTCTCTTCGTCCCGTTTTCTCCATCCCTCCGTAACCGTCTCTCCGTCACTCTATCTACGTCTTCGTTTCTCCGTCTCCGTCAGTCCGTCCCAGTCTCTCCGCCTCCATTTCTTCCGCCTCCGC
Source organism: Anastatus disparis (assembly GCA_017163975.1). NCBI lineage: Eukaryota > Metazoa > Arthropoda > Insecta > Hymenoptera > Eupelmidae > Anastatus > Anastatus disparis. The sequence goes on along the minus strand of JAFFSR010000329.1, from coordinate 2,024,364 downwards.
CTTTCCGTCTCCGTCTGTCTGTTTCAGTCCCTCCATCTCCGTCTCTTCTTCTCCGTCTATGCGTCAGGTTCTTCGTCTTTCTGTCACCGTCTCTTCCTCTCCGTCTTCCTCTCTCCGTCTCCGGCACTCCAACTCCGTCTCTCCGTCCCTTCGTCTTCATCTGTCTGCCTCAGTCTGTCCGTTCCTCCGTCTCCATCCCTTTGTCTTCGTCCCTCCATCTCCTTCCCTCCGTCTCCATCTATTTATCTCCGTTTCTCCGTCTCCGTCTTTCAGTCTCTCCGTCTCCGTCTTTCCGTCTCTCCGTCTCTGACTTTTCGTCTCTAGTTCTCTGTCTCCGTCTTTTCATCTCCGTTTCTCCGTCTCCGTTTCTCCATCTCCGTCTCTTCATTTTTAACTCTCCATCTCCGTCTGTAAGTCTCCATTTCTCCATCTCCGTCTCTCCATCACCATCTCTCCGTCACCGTCTCCATCTTTTCATCTCTGTCCATCCGTTCCCGTCTCTTGTTTGTTTGTCTCCGTCTCTCCGTTTCCGTCTTTCCATCACTGTCTCTTCGTCTCCGTCTCTTCGTTTCCGTTTTTTGTCTCCGTCTCTTCGTTTCCGTTTTTTGTCTCCGTCTCTTCGTCTCCGTCTCTTCGTCTCCGTTCTTCCGACTTTGTCTCTTTGTCTGAGCGCTGAAAAAAGCAACCGTAAATCCCTCATCGCACAACGCTAATAATAGCAGCTGCGTTTTTTTAACCACACAGCGCTTAAAATGGCTGCCGGGAATTGGTCACTACACAACGCTCAAAATAGCATTCATGAACCCTTAATTACATAGCGCTTACAATAGCAGCCGCATTTCTTTAACCACACAGCGCTAAAATAGCAGCCATGTTTTTTTAACGATACAGCGCTCAAAATAGCAGCTGCGTATTTGTTATTACACAGCGCTTACAATAGTTGCTGTTTTCATTTACTACACAGCACTTACAAAAGCAGCCTCGTTTTTTTAACCACACAGTGCTCAAAATAGCTGCCACGAATTTCCAATTACACAGCGCTTATAATAGTTGTTGCGTTTTTCATCTTTAGCTCTTAAAATAGCAGCAACGTTTTTTAAACCAGATAGTGTTCTAAAAAGCAGTCGCGAATTTCTAATTACACAGCGCTTACAGTAGTTTTAGCGTTTTTTCCATCACAGCACTTACAACAGTAGCTACGTTTTTTTTAACCACACAGTATTTAAAAGAGAAATCGTGATCTTTCGATGTCACAGAACTAAAAATAGCAGCCAAGATTTTTAACCGCACAGCGCTAAACTCTACTTCATAATTTTTAATTTTTCTATATTCAATAGTATATAAGAGTTTCAAAAATGTTTGATTTTATTTTCTTATTCATTATATTTAATTTTTGTATTGTGTTTTTACAATATTTCTTTGTAAACATTATTTTTAGTATAGACCATTTCATCTTTAACTTTTCTTGATTTTTCTGTTAGTAATATTTTCAATTCTTTTTTATTAGTTGTCCTTGAAAGTGGCACGTATAACTGCCCACGACTAAAAATTGGTGTTGGTAAATACACTCCTACTTTTTAAAATGATTGCCCTTGCGACTTATTAATAGTCATTGTATAAGCAAGTATAACAGGAAATGGTTTTCTGGTCATCTGGAATAGCAAATCATTATTAGCTGATAAGGTCATACGTGGTAAGGATATAGTGCTTCCTTTTTTACTTCCTGTTAATATTCATGCAATAATAGTAAATTGTTTTATTTTTGTTAATCGGATTGCGTTACAAAGTCCTTCATTTGAATTAACATTTCTTAGAAGCATTACTATAGCTCCAGTTTTTAATTGTAATCTATGTGGAGGTTAACCATTAGGCATTAAGGAATTTAAAAATTCTGTCGGCAAAATTGCGTCTAAACTTTAGTCATTTACATCTTCTGCAGAGTCACTGCTCAAGTACTCTATTACTGGTTCATTTATTTTCGATAAAATTTTTTCATTCATTTCTGTTACATCTACGTTTTTCAATACCAATATAATATTTTCGTAATAGTCACAATTAACAATATTTATATTATGCCCATAAATTTCATCAATTAGATTGCCTTTTAACAATATTTCTTTTAGAATTTGTATAAATTTATTTCCCTTTTTCATATTTTGAATGAAAATTACCATTTCCTATATTAAGTAACCAATTTTTAAATTTATCATCTAATTCCGATAAACGTTTATTTTCACTCAAAGACATACATTAAAAATGTTTCCACAAATAGCGTTTTTGACACAATTTTCTACTATCTATGTTCTATTTCCATGTTTTACTATTCGTAATGTTTGTCTAAAATCACTTGAAATGATAAATGTTTTCCCTCCAAACAAGTAATTATTATCACATACATCTTTAAACATGCTATCGGCGGCTTCAAAAATGTATTTCGATGTCATTGTGATTTCGTCCCAGATAACAATTGATACATTTTTCATTTTTCTCCCTATTCCGCTGTTTGCACTAATATTACATATTGTTTCTTCAGATATGTTCAATGGTAATTGGATTGCTGTATGTACTGTCACACCGTCTTGTAATAAATTAGCCGCTATACCTGTCCATGATACAACTGAATGGTTGATTCCATAAATTTTTAGATAAGTTATAATTGTATTAAATAAGAAGCTTTTACCACTTACACCTGGACCGTCTATATATATATATATGAGCCATTCTTCTACTTTTTTTAAAAAGCTGGGCGCAGGTAGGTCACCGATTTCGCTGCAGCTTGGATATATTAAAGTACTATATAAATTAGGAACTTAGCCGAAATTTCAGCCCTCTAGACCAATTTTAAGCTGTGTTATGCTCTTTGAAAGACCTGAAATTTAGTGATTTTCAGCGGTTTTTTATATAAATTCAAATGCCTGCCGAATCTTCAATTTTAATCCGATTTTGACGTTTGACCTCGCATTTTTTTTGTCTTTTTGCCATCTTCAAAAATGATAAGTAGTGTCTACATTGAAAAATGTATAGTTTCGCAGCTAGTAGTTCAAAAGCAGAGGCATGTTTTTATCATTTTTGCCTGTCTTTAAAAGTGTGTAGAAATTCTAAATCGTAATGTTTTTCAATTCTACAAAAAGTTATGTCTTTATCTTGAAGAGAACATATAATTTCTTTTTTAGACGCTCAGAAAGACCAAAAATTGACGGAGATACGACACTTTGCAAATGTAATAAAACTGGAAAATCGATTTTTTAGCCGTTTTCAAACTCTTATAATTTTTTTCTACCAACTTTGATTTGGACGTTCTTTGCTTTAAAAATTTCCTTCAAACATATAGAAAACCATTAAATATATTTGCCCGTGTTTCTCGGATCGATACTACTATAACATGACGATTTTGCAACGGAAAATTCTTTAAATTTTCATTGTTTTCAAGTGTAGGTGTGTATTAGGCTCTCTTTTCTCTCTCTCTCTCTCTCTCTCTCTCTCTCTCTCTCTCTTAGCCGTAAGTAGCGCCATACGTATTTTTTTTTCGCTCCTCTTGAAACTTATTTTAAACAGCATTTTTTCACTTCGCGGAGTGGAATTTTTTGCAGGGAATCGTCCTACTTGGAGTCCGAGAGTGTTGGCCTCATTTATTTGCATTTTTGCAATTGCATATTGGACTCTGGACGGTTTTTTACTGTGAAAGTGCAGTCTCTCAACATCAACCTGCTCTTATCTCTGACACTGCTGTGGACTCTGCTGCTGCCTGAGAAAGTTGCTGTGGGCCTGCTTGTGTTATTGAGTGTTGTTTTGAGTGCATTATATTGTGCACAATTGCATTGCAATTGGTTTTATTTTTAATTGCAACATAACCTCATTCTTTTTTGGCGCAATTACATACTGCAAGAGGGATCATATTTTTTTTAACGCTGTTAGCACCATCTCTTGGATAACGTATACACTAACTTCACTGTTCTTTTGATAAAATCCGCAGTCTATCAACATCAACCTGCTCTTATCTCTGATACTGCTGTGGACTCTGCTGCTGCCTAAGAAAGTTGCTGTGGGCCTACTTGTGTTGTTGAGTGTTGTTTTAAGTGCATTATATTGTGCACAATTGCATTGCAATTAGTTTTATTTTTAACTTTAACATAACCTCATTCTTTTTTGGCGCAATTACATACTGCAAGAGGGATCATATTTTTTTTAACGCTGATGGCGCCATCTCTTGGATAACGTATACACTAACTTCACTGTTCTTTTGATAGAATCTAGTGGTAACAACGTGGAATTTGCTGCATGTTTGATTTAATTGCTGTATATTACAATAGTGCAGTATATTGTATGCAGTTGTACTGCAACTGGTTTTAACTATTGTCTACAACATAACCTCAATCTTTTTGGTGCAATCATCTACCACAAGAGGATTCTTATTTGCTTAGTGCTGGTGGCTTCATCCCTTGGATGGCCTGTATATTGGCATCTTTGCCCGTCTATGTGATACCTGATGGTAACTTCTCCAGTTAAGGCGCTTTTCCACTATTATCTTCTGCTCTCTCTAATCACAGTCAAACGAATCTTACTCTGTACAAATTAAGCCGCTTTTCCACTTACAATAACTGAAACTTGGAAGCAACTCAGAGTGCATTTGTTAAGCTGCTTTTCCACTTCCAACAACTGAAACTTAGAAACAACTCAGAGTGCATTTATTAAGCTGCTTTTCCACTTACAGCAACTGAAACTTAGAAGCAACTCAGAGTGCATTTATTAAGCTGCTTATCTACTTTTAAATATACAACTGGCACCAAATCTAAAATTAAAATTTAAGATTCGTTTAATTAAGCTATTTCTATCTTGGAGGTCACTATGTCCAATCAGTGTGGTCTCTGTTTTAAAAACTTTAGTGCTGCATCTAAGCCTCAGCTTTGTGGTCGCTGTGGTAAGACCTATCACAGCTCTTGTACCAAATTGCTCTTAGTCAGAGATAATAATGACCAACAAGTAAAGGTATGTAACTTTTGCATAGCAGCTGCAAATCCTGATTGCAGTCGATCACGTTCTAGTTCTGTGGGTTCTATGAGTGATGTCTCAGCTTCTCCGTCTCTGTCGCGTACTCCAACTCCGACACTACCAGCGCTACAAACAAATGAACTTTTGTCTTCTATATTGAAGAAGATGGAGAAATTAGATAAGCTGGATGCTATGGATACCAAGATCAACAATATCGGCACTCAACTATTGACACTGGATGGGAGATTTACAAGTTTGGAGACGCGAGTGGATGGTATTGCTGTGGCATGTGAGGAACGTTGTGGAGCAACTGAGGCAAGACTTGACAAGGTTTGTCAGGATTATCGGGAGCTTAAGGCAAAGCTAGAGGAATCTCTCTCTGTTGTGCCTGATCGGGCATTATCTGACCCTATGGCTGCTAAACTACAGGAATTAAACAAACTCAATAAATCTTTACGGCAACAGTGTGATGTTTTGGCGGCTGGCCAGCAGCGTCTTGAGCGTGCATCAGACTTGGTATTTGGAGGCCTGGTTCCTAATGAATTTAACGATCTGAAGAACGGTGTCTTTGCTGTATTGGCTTCTCTTAATTCTGGTTTTGCTCTCAGTGACATTGTTTCGGTTTGACCTTTGTCGCGACCTGCTACAGCTCGTAGTACTGATGATAGTACTGCTCCTTCTGCAACAACATCTCAAGGTGGTCCTCCGCTGCTTACGACGCCATTGCTCGTCACTATGAAGAGTGCCTCGTTGGCGCGATCTGTCATCGGAGCAAAGATCAGGATGGGTAGCCTTCATACCTCAAAGATCAGGAGTGACCTATCGCAGGGAACTTTATCAGTGGAAACACTTACTCCTTCCTTGATCAACATCAATAAATATCTGCCACACTCATTGCACCAACTGAAGTTGAGAGTGCTCAGGAAGGCCAAAGATAAGAAGTACAACTTCCTTACATTTGTGCGTGATGGTAAGATCTTCGTCAGAAGGAAGAAGGAGGATGCAGCCATTCGTGTTGCATCGGATGACGACTTGGATGCTTTTTTAGCAAAGCTCTCATTGATATCAGCCAACGACGATGTAGCCACTTAACATCTGACACTGGGGTAAGCTCATTCTCTCTTCCTTCTCACTCTAACACACTTCTTCCTTCTAACAATACTATTTCATCGGTCATTCATGATCATTTCACTACTAAGGATGGTCTCAGAGTTTGTCATTTCAATGCCAACTCTATTAGAGCGCACATTGAGATGATTAGACTATTTTTGGCTTCTCGCCCTTATTTCTACGTAATAGCTGTTACTGAGACCAAACTGGGCCAGATAGTTTGTGATTCTTTGATTGCTCTTGATGGGTATGTGCTTTATAGACAGGATCGTAACACCAGGGGAGGTGGTGTTGCTTTATTTGTACACTGCTCTCTCACTTCTGTGCGTCTCTGTTCATCCTCTGGAAGCTGGAGTGGTAAGCCTGGTTTACCTGAGTATCTCTTCTGTGAGGTCAACTCATCTGACTTGGCTTCACCCATTTTCGTTGGTGTTGTTTATAGACCACCTCACGCTCCATTTTTGGCCAACACAGACTTTATTCCTGATTTGACCACTCATATGCACAATTATAGTACTAAGGTAGTTTTAGGAGATTTCAACACTAATTTGTGTTCTGAATCTGATGATTCTGTGTTCCTGAAGAGCCTTATTAAGGAGAATGCACTTTTTCCAGTGCCTTATGGACCTACGCATCATACTTATTCCTCTGATACGTGGCTCGACTTGTGCCTTGTCGATGCCAATGACTTACTGCTTGACTATTGGAAGACTGATGTACCATTTATTGACGGACATGATTTTATTGCTGCGACTGTGAAGTCGTCTCTCTCTAGGCCTACACTTAATAACTTTACTTATCATGATTATACAGCGGTTGATGAAGCTGCTCTTCTTGATTATTTTCGATCGCTGAATTGTGCTGTGTGTAACGGTGACTCTTCTCTTTTGGCTCGCCTTGAATGTCTTTACACTCATCTTAATGAAGCTATCTCACGGTTTGTGCCTGTTAGGCGTGTTCGACAGAGCAAGAGTCATCGTCCGTGGTTTACCTCTGAGCATCACCGCTTAATCTCTGAGAGAGATAGGTATTACAGACGCTTCAAACGTACTAGGCTGCGTGCTGATCTTATATGTTATAGAGATGCTCGAGATCGGGCCCATTCATGCATCGAATCAGCTAAATTACTGTATTACCACGACAGACTATCTAAGATTACTGACGCAAGACAGATCTGAAAAGAACTCAAGAACCTGGGCGTATGTTCCAGCAGTAGTGACTCTCGACATTCTTTTTCAATTAATGATTTGAATCGGTATTTTGGTGGTGTTGCGTTTGATCCTCTGGTCCCCTCCATTTCTGATTACATGAATACACTTGCTCTAGATGAACCACTTAAACCCATGTTTAAGTTTAATCCAGTTACTTTGGAGGAGGTATGGATGGCTGTTTGTCATTCAGCTTCACAGGCCAGAGGGTTTGATGCTGTTCCTCAATCTTTTGTCCGTGCGGCATTTCCGGTCATTGGGCCTTTGTTATGTCGCATTTATAACGACTCATTGCGTGAATCCTTATTTCCTTCATGCTGGAAGATCTCCCTGGTCACTACAATAAACAAAATCTCCTCTCCTCAAGCTTTTGGTGACATTAGGCCAATTTCTTTATTATCTTTTATGTCCAAGGTTCTTGAACGTCTAGTCCATGATCAACTCTACAACTACCTGACTATGCGACAGTTACTGGACCCTTATCAGACTGGATTTCGAACTGGACATAGTACTCAGACCGCACTACTGAAACTAACTGAGGACATTAGACGCAATATGGACAGACGCTACGTGACGTTGCTGCTGCTATTTGATTTCAGCAAGGCATTTGATACGGTATGCCATGTCTCTTTGCTCAGAAAAATGTCTTCTCTTGACATCTCGCATTCAGTTGTGCGGTGGTTTGCGTCTTATCTCTCTGAGAGACAGCAGGCTGTTATTGATGCAAATGGTAATGCATCTGACTATGTAACATTAAATACTGGTGTTCCCCAGGGTTTTGTCCTTGGTCCACTGTTGTTTTCTATATACATCAATGATGTGGCTGCTAACTTCCATGCCGATGTGCAGCATCTTATCTATGCTGATGATCTTCAGGTGTACATTCACTTCCCAATTGCTAAGTTGGCTTCTGTTACTGCTCTCATGAGTGATCAAGCTGTCAGTATTGTTAACTGGGCGAAAAAAAATCATCTGAAATTAAATGTGAGCAAAACAAAGGCTATTATTATTGAATCTTATTTCTATGTCAATATGCTGCCCTCATTACACATCACTGGTGTTCCAATAAACGGTGATCTTACTAAGTTTGAATCTTCTGTTCGTAGTCTTGGTGTATGGCTTGATAGTAAGTTGAACTGGAAGGACCAAATCGCACATGTGTGTAACAGAAGTCACTCATTGCTCTATAGATTAAATTTCTTTTGAAAAAGTACCACCATTGCACTACGTAAGCATCTTATCCGTTCTTTGCTGTTTCCTTTACTTGATTACTGTTGTTTGGTCTATATTGACCTTTCTGCTGAACTCGATCTGAGGCTTCAAAGGGTCGTAAACTCTGGTATTCGTTACATCTATGGTGTAAGTAGGCGCGAGCACATCTCTGTTTATAGGTCCTCTCTAGGCTGGTTATCCACTTTGGGTAGAAGAAACTACTTCGCTACTACCTTCTTATACAAAATGTTTTTGTCATGCTCACCTTCATATCTTTATTCTAGATATTTGTGGAGCCGGCCTGTGAGGACACTGAGGGGTGATGTGAGACCGTTAACCATTCCTTTTTCATCTACCGAGTATCACCAAAGATCGTTCCTGGTTGTGTCATCGCAACTATGGAACGGTCTACCATCATCATTAAGAGACTCTTCATCGTTGGCATTATTCAAGGCATCAACATATTCGCACTACCTTTCCCTTGAGAATGAGCCTCTGCTCCGAGCTAGGCTTTAATTATTTTAATTACTGTATCTTTATTTTAATTATATTTTTACTTAGTATCTCATTATATATATATATACTTACGAATTTGTATTATTTTTGTTGTACACCATAATGTACAGTTAATAAATTTAAATATCTATCTATCTATCTTCTCTCTCCCTCCCTCTCTCTCTCTCTGCATTCATATATATATATATGTAATCATGGATTATCAGTGTTATTGACCACTATCAGGCTGACAGCACATTCTCGTGATGTGATTGTTTCGTGTCTTTAATAAATGATAAAAAAGAAAAAAATTCATTAATTTATGATATAATATGAATAATTAAACTTTTTTGACAATATACAATTAAAGAAATATGAATTTAAAATATTATTAGATTTTATTTAGTATTCATAGGTTGAAATGACCGTCGAAGAAAGCATTACCGCTCAAGATTAATTTTTTTAATCTTAAAAAAACAATAGAAACAGTGTTAAAAAATTAATTTTGTTATAGCGTCATGTTTATTTGAATTTTTTATGAATTTTTAAGCCTAATATATCACTTTTCGAAATAATTCTTCAAGACAAATAATTTAATTGTAAATATTGAAATATTATTTAGGCTCAAATTTATGGACGTGTCCTAAATATCGAGTATAACTTGGAACTTAAGTATCGTTACTTGAGTATCAATTGTTACTTCAATTAAGTATTACATCTTTCTCAACGAGTATCTGTGTAGTTTGCACTCAACTGATGTAACAACTGATACTCAAGTAACGATACTTAGGGTGCAGGCACATGAGTAGAATAAAGACTGCGTAATAGAAACAGCCAATCAATTCTATTCCAAAATGTTACTGCTCCTACGATCACATGGGCGTCATAGAGACCCTTCGAATAGAATCGAATAGACGAAATGTCTTTTAATAAAGGTTATGCAGTTTTTTAAATGAATGGATATATTCTTAATCATAGAAAAAATATGCAATGATAACTTAATTAGTTATTTAAAGATGATTTCAATAATATACAAATATTTTTTTGTTTTTTTTTATTGGTAAATTAAATTTTTTTTTCTATTCTACCGCCTATTCTACTGTTTTTTCTCTCCATGTGACCGTAGGGGGCAAGAAATCTGTGGAATGGAAAGAAGATGCTTGCCGAATAGCGCTGATTGGTTGTTTCTATTGCGCAGTCTCTATTCGGCAGTCTCCATTCTACTTATGTGCCTACACCCTTAAGTTCTAAGTTATACTCAATATTTAAGTCACGTCTATAAATTCTAGCCTTATTAAAATATGCATATGCGCTATGAATCACTACTATTTTGCAAATAATACAGCGCTCGCAGTGACCAGTAAGCAAAATACAAATTTGAGTATGAATATTATAATTACATAGACCACTATGGCCCGAATTTATAGTCGACACTTGGCACTCAGCACTCAGTTTACATGTAACAAACATTATTCTTACTCTACTTTCATAAGAAAAACAAGGATAGAATGATGTTTTTTACGCGTAAACTGAGTGCTGAGTGCCAAGTGTTGACTATAAATTCGGGTCTATCTCACTTTCCAGACCTGAGTAAAAGACTATGATTTTAACGCTGTGAACTTTCTAGTAATTTTTTTCTGTTATTATTTTGATTTTTATAAATTAACTAGTGTTGCCATAATGGCGAATTGTTGTATCGAAAATTTATTGACAAATGAAATCGGTAAATGTCATAGTGAAACATTCACAGAAAATAATTCTATATTAAAATTGCGAGATATAAAAGATGTTGTGATCCTTTTAAAAGGCATGAAAAAAGTATTAAAAAAAACTTAAGAGTAATAAATGTGGAAATGTCAACAAATTTTGAAAAAGATAGTAATACATTAATTCCTGGTTGTAAAGTTTGTACTAACTGTTTTAATAAATTACATTGTGCAGTAACTGAATTTGAAAATAAATGCAATTATTGTTGTGACCCTTTTAACAAACACAGACGACCGATCAATAAAGATCTACAGATGTTAGATAGAACAACAATAGATAAAATTAATAGAGCTTGTAATATTCAGGTGTTATATGGATTTAAAGTATGTTCTTCATGTTTTAATAGGATGAAAACAAAAATCGTTGAATTTGAAACGCTAAATTCTAATACTTCGAATTTTGACAATCTAGAAACTTTATCAGAAAATAGTAAAACCTGTACTCCTGTAGAATCTAGTCAATCTTCTTTTAAAACTAACAGCCAGAAGATACAAGATGTTCATTCAATGCTTGAATTATTTGGTATTCTACCAATAAAAAAACAAAAAATAAATGATGAAAAATTTACCAAGAAGGTTGTAAATGTATTAGAAAATATTGTGCATGAAGCTTCAACTGCAATCAGTCAAGCTTATGACATTGAATTGCCTAATTTTTCAAATTTAACACAAATTCATCAAGATTCATTAACATTAAAAAATGTTATTGAAAATTTAATATCAAGATACAAACAACTATCAAAGAATAATCAGAAAATTGAAATCTTATCATTAGTCCCTACTCATTGGAAATATTCAGAAGTTCAAAAATACTTCAACTGTTCTCGTTACATTTTTAATGAGACTCTTAAATTTAGGAAATCTGACAGTAAGTTTTTATATTATTTTAATTAGTCTTATTTTGACTTTTGAGAAATTTTTTCGAATTACTTCTTAAATACTTTTAATTAATTTTTAAATACTTTTTTCAAAATACTATTGCAATATTTCAGCCATATTGTGAAATTGAATTTAATTTTACTCAAAATGATATTTATGACATATTTTTGCCTTTTTTGCTTTTTGTACGTTAATACCTTTTTTACGTAAATCATGATATATATTTTTTAAAGCTCTGTTAGAGTAAAATTTTGAATTTAATTTTTTCTCTTGTACAAAATCCATTTATCAATCTTCATTCATCACATATAAATCATGTCAGTCATTCATTTGATATAGAATTTAAAAATAAAGAAAAAAACACTACAAAATATTAAAAATTATTGCATTAAAATTAACTATGTTGACTATTTATTAGGAATGTTATTTTGTTTGTAATATTGTGCATTTACATGAATGTAATCGTGCCTTTAAAAGTATATAAATATTTACTTCCTTGTATAGCTTGGAATAACTATATATTTTCTTCCATTGTTTACTAAATAGATTCGTAATAGCTTTTAGATCATATGTAAATCTGTATCAATTTTTAAATGAATTTCTTCGAAAAAGTTAGTGTTCTCGAGAAATAACAGTTTATCTATAGTCATATATAACTTACAATATACAAGCATGTATATCCTTATATATGAATAGCAATATATTGATATATAAACTTATATATTATTGTGTATAAGTAATATATGATTATATATCAACTAATTTTACCCAGGTAAAAAAATCATTTTAATTTAAAAGAATTTCTCTCTGTTCTAAAGATTATATAGCATTATCTGAAAAACTAAAACTTTTTGGGACTTAATACATGTGGGACATTTCATATGAATTGCAATGAAAAAAAAATAGGATTTGTTAAAAATTTGTCAAGAGGTTCCATTTGATACCCAAAATATACAAAAAAATTTTCAGAAGCATAGGTTAATATAACTATGTGAATCGTGTCTTTTTTTTAGAATATTCTGCAAAACATACTCTATAAAAACTGAAAAGATTAACCTGTAAAGATATATAAATTTAAAATCTGGAAATTTTGAAGCCAATTTATTGAACAGTCATTGTGTTCAATATTACACAGAAACTATTTACAATTTTGTGTAATATTAAAAAATCTGTACGTTAAATTTCTCGTTTTAAAATTTCCAAAAGTTTTTTTCGTATTTTCAATACAAAAATGTTTTATTATTCTAAAATGTAATTTTATGTTAAAATGACAAAAAAATTTTCATTCTGTAGTAACTTTTTTGTCTGAAATATTGCAAATTTCAAAAATTGATATGTTTTTATGGTATTCTGAAGCATAATTATTATAGGCTTATCTTTGTAAAAATAACCTTGCATGTTTAAACATACGTTGTACAGAAAAGAAAATAACTTTTTGCGAATACAAGTATTATTTTTCAGCACTTCAAGCTCATTTGAGAAAAACTTATTGTCATATTTCGGAAGATGTGAAAAAGGAAATTATCGATTTCTATAATGATGATCGCAACAGTAGGCCTTGCAGTGGCATGAGAGAATGTTTTATGAAAAAAGTTTTAAATGCTGAGTCTATTCCAGTGAGAAAGCGCCTTCTCCTGTATGACCTCAAAGATTTATACAATATCTGGTTCCAAGAATCAAATTCTGAAAAAAAAACCATGTTTCTCATTTTTTGCTAAGCTCAGGCCAAGAGAATGTGTTTTTGCTGGTGACCCTGGTACACACTCAGTTTGCGTGTGTGAAATGCATCAAAATGTGAAATTGAGATTGGCTGCTTGGAACAAAAGTATCAATTACAGGTACATTATTAATGAATCCGTTTGTTCATTAGATAATAAATCATGCATGTTACACACATGTGATTTCTGCCCGACAAAGCAAGGAATTCGTAAATATCTTGAAATGCACGTGACTGACAATAATTCAAATATCATTCCTTTTAAACAATGGGTGTCTTCTAAAACCCGTATTAATAATGAAGAAACAGTACAGGTTTCTAGAACCACTTTAGATGACTTAAAAGAACCTTGTGAGCAATTCTTAGAAGAACTAGTTACACATGTTTACAATTTGCTACCTCATTATTATATAAGTGAATGTCAAAAACTGTTTTTGAAAACAAGTAAATCAAATTTAGATCAAGGTACTTGTATAGTATTGATGGACTTTGCAGAAAATTATTCTTTTGTGTGCCAAGACTCGACACAAGGTTATTATTATAATAATACGCAAGCAACTTTGCATCCGTTTGTAATTTATTACAAACATCCAGATAATAATAAACTTGAAGTCCAGAGCATTCGTATAATATCTGATTCGCTTGTGCATATTGCAGTCACCGTGCATACATTTCAGGAAAAAATTTGTAATTTTCTGAAAGAACTGGATCAAAAACATAATTTATTACTCAGATGGAGCTCCAACTCAATACAAAAACAAGTAACATAGATTTCTCTAAATCATAAATATTAAAATTTGATAAATTATTTCATTCACTCATGACAATATTGTTTTTTTAGGAATCATTTTATTAATTTATGTTACCATTATAAAGATTTCGGACTGACAGTAAAGTCACACAATTTCTTTGCGACAAGCCACGGTAAAAGCTCTTGTGATGCTATTGGTACTACGGTTAAACGATTAGTAAAAAAGGCATCGCTGCAACGTCCTTTAGACAATCAAATACAAACTCCTTGGCAAATGTTTGAATATTGTCGGGATCATATAACTAGTATTAAGTAAAATAAAATAATTTTTATTAAAACAGTCATAATCTACTATATTTATTACATAGTACGTTATTTTTCCAGATTTTATTATATTGAAAAAAAATAGTAGAAGCAAATAAACAAAAACTCATTGTACGCTTCAAAATGGCAAAAACTATACCAAATACCAGGCTAAGACATTATGTTGAACCGATTAGTAGAGAAATATTAAAAGTTAAAAGTTTTTCGGATGACGATGAATTTACGTTGGTTGAAATTATTTAAGAAAATGTTTAAAAATAAATTTTCATTTTTAATAAATCCTATTTGAATAGTTTGCTTTAAATTGTTTTCAATAGAATGTATAATTTTATATGTTTGTAGCTATAGAAATATAATAAATTTTTAGAGATTGAAATAGAAAACATTCAATGAAAAATTGAAGTAACATCATATTATTACATTAAATTTTTTTATTATTATAAACCTTTTACAGTAATGCGACTTTAAATCGACTAAGGATAATATTCTGGTTTTTACTTACAGCAGATGATGACATAAATATGATTTTCATAATTCAAATAACTAAATACATTCAAAAAACATTTTAACCTGAGCCAACCAATAACAGCTGAAGATTAATCATATCAAGACACAGACATACACACGCGCGCGCGCACGCACACGGAAACCATTTTTTTTAAGATAAATCAAACCCATGTTCCAAAATTGTCACAAGTTGTGACAATTTTCCAATTGTCACCATTCAAAGGTGCGTAACATGACAAAATTTAATCTTTTAAGTTCAAAGTAATGTAGGCTGGTTCCTAATTGATAAAATTAAATTTAGTAAATTACACCTTGAAGCTCTTTCTATCAGTTAAAACATGTCGTCTGTCAAATTAAAATATGTTAAAACATTCAAACAAAGACGCTATAACAAAATTAATTTTTTAACACTGTTTCTATTGCTTTTTTAAGATTAAAAAAATTAATCTTGAGTGGTAATGCTTTCTTCGACGTCATTTCAACCTATAAATACTAAATAAAATCTAATAATATTTTAAATTCATATTTCTTAAATTGTATATTGTCAAAAAAGTTCAATTATTCATATTATATCATAAATTAATGAATTTTTTTCTTTTTTATCATTTATTAAAGACACGAAACAATCACATCACGAGAATGTGCTGTCAGCCTGATAGTGGTCTATAACACTGATAATCCATGATTACATATATATATATATATATATATATATATATATATATATATATATATATATATATATATATATATATATATATATGCAGAGAGAGAGAGGGAGGAGAGAGAGAGAGAGAGAGAGAGAGAGAGAGAGAAAAGAGAGCCTAATACACACCTACACTTGAAAACAATGAAAATTTAAAGAATTTTTCGTTGCAAAATCGTCATGTTATAGTAGTATCGATCCGAGAAACACGGGCAAATATATTTAATGGTTTTCTATATGTTTGAAGGAAATTTTTAAAGCAAAGAACGTCCAAATCAAAGTTGGTAGAAAAAAATTATAAGAGTTTGAAAACGGCTGAAAAATCGATTTTCCAGTTTTTTGACATTTTCAAAGTGTCGTATCTCCGTCAATTTTTGGTCTTCCTGAGCATCTAAAAAAAGAAATTATATGTTCTCTTCAAGATAAATACATAACTTTTTGTAGAATTGAAAAACATTACGATTTAGAATTTCTACACATGTTTAAAGACAGGCAAAAATAATAAAAACATGCCTCTGCTTTTGAACTACTAGCTGCGAAACTATACATTTTTCAATATAGACACTACTAATCATTTTTGAAGATGGTAAAAAGACAAAAAAAAATGCGAGGTCAAACGTCAAAATCCGATTAAAATTGAAGATTTGGCAGGCATTTGAATTTATATAAAAAACCGCTGAAAATCACTAAATTTCAGGTCTTCCATAGAGCATAACACAGCTTAAAATTGGTCTAGAGGGCTGAAATTTTGGCTAAGTTCTTAATTTATATAGTACTTTAATATATCCAAGCTGCAGCGAAATCGGTGACCTACCTGCGCCCAGCTTTTTAAAAAAAGTAGAAGAATGGCTCATATATATATATATATATACTTCTCAGTGCAGTTTGTATTTAATGAATTTATTACCGTATTAAAAATAATCGTTTGAGCATTCGTTAGATTATCAATAATTGACTAAATATTATTAAAGTTGTATACTGTACTACATTCAATTTCGTTATTCTCAATATAGTATTCTAAAGTAGGTAAATTGAAGTCACTTAATTCAAATCCATTATTAGTTAAAATATCTTTAATTATACTTAATGCATATTTTTCACCTTTTTGTTGATTGATTTTTGATGATATGATACAAATACACTCCGCAACAAAATTATCGCAACAAAATTTTTCATCCGAAAATTGGCATTTTTCAAATGCTTGCAACTCGGTCAATTTCCGTCGTATTGAGATGATTTTTTTTAGTTTTGTAGGAAATCATGTGTACTCTTAGGAAAAAATGATGTCCAATAGCTGCGAGATAATGCTACATTGCTACGTCTTAATCAGGTCTACCAACTTTTTTTTCTTAAAAAACGCAATAATTTGCACGTTTGCCTGGATTACCAAAAATTTTTTTTAAAAAAAATCACAAAAACTATTTCAAAGTACATTTTCTAACGAGTATTTTGAAAAAAAATTGACCCACCAAGATTTTTTTTGACCGAGTTATGCCATTTTAAAGATATCCCTATGTTTTAGCTAAATACCGCCAACATCAGCATTACCCGATGCGTACCGCGAGAAGGTTGTTGGTCGGACTTACGCATCATTGTGGCCCTGAAAAAGGCCGTTTGTGTGAACCGTTTCTTACATTAGGGACCCCACAGCTCGTCACTTCCACAGTATTTTTTGATTCCAAACCCTATGCGCCCGAGACCTTTAATACCGTGTATTGCCACCTCGCTGACGAATTACCTCTACTAAATGTTCTTGCGAAATTATCAGGTTACATTTTAAAAAATTCGTGCCCCGGGAACTATCCTTAACCCCCATAAACAAAGAAACCACATTAATATTTGTTTTTTTTTTTAATTAACCTATAAAAAGTGGAAAAAACTTTATTTAATATTACACCACTACGTTTTCGGTACATTTAACATTGCATCTTCACACTTACTGTAAAATTATCAACTCTACCAACAATTTAATTTAAAAAAATAAAGTGGAAGTTTAAGGCGGCATGCAGGCCAAGAGTGAAAGCGAAAGATCATTCAACATTAATTTTATTATACACAAAGTACATAGGAACTAAAAATTATAATAACATATTTTTAATTAAAATGCTTTGGCTCACTGAAATCCAATCTGCTCAAATTGTTGCCCTGCTAGAAGCGGGACTGAGTCAAAGCAATATATCCAGAAGAATGGGGATTCATCGTTCAACAGTGACACCTGTTTTTAGTCATTATGAAGAAACAGGTTCTTATCGCCGGAGGCCTGGTCAAGGTCGACATAGGACTACTACGAATCGAGAGGAGCGCCACATTGTTAATGAAACCCTGCGCAATCCAAGGCAGATTGCGCGACGAATTGGGAATAATGCTTTACCAGGTAGACGAATTAACGCTCAGACGATAAGGAGACGCCTTCACAAAAGGGGTTTGAGATCAAGAATTGGTGCTAGAGTGCCTAATTTATCAGCAGTTCACCGATGAGCTCGTCTAAATTACGCCCGTAATTATCGACACTGAACACCTAGAGAGTGGAGACATGTGTTTTTTACAAATAAATCTCGATTTTGTCATTACGGAAACGATGCTAGGATTCGAATTTGGCGCCGTAGACGAGATCGTTTCGCACCAAATCATGTTGATCCAACTTGAGCATTTGGTGAAGGATCCGTTATGATATGGGGTGGAATATCAATGAACCATCGATCAGACTTAGTGATTATCCCAGCCCCAGGATTAACAGCGGGACGTTACATAAACGAAGTTTTACGCCCTCACATAATTCCAATGCGTCGGCAAATGGGCCGTAATTTAATCTTGATGCAGGATAATGCACGTCCCCATACTACAAGGGTAACTCGCACTTACTTGGAAGAAAACAACGTAGAGGTATTGCCTCATCCTGCTAATAGCCCAGACCTCAATCCTATAGAGCATGGGTGGGACATAATGGGCAGGCGATTACGTAACTTAGAGAGACCTCCTGCTAACCTCCAAGAGCTTAAGAGAATTCTTAATAAAATTTGGCACGAGACGCCTCAAGATTCAATAAGAGCGTGCATTAATATGCAAGAACGTGTAGGAGAAGTTATTCGTCAGCGAGGTATCAATACACGGTATTAAAGGTCTCGGGCGCATAGGATTTGGAATAAAAAATACTGCGGAAGTGACGAGCCGTGGGGTCTCTAATGTAAGAAACGGTCCACACAATCGGCCTTTTTCAGGGCCACAATGATGCGTAAGTCCGACCAACAACCTCCTCGCGGTACGCATCGGGTAATGTTGATGTTGGCGGTATTTAGCTAAAACATAGGAATATCTTTAAAATGGCATAACTCGGTAAAAAAAAATCGTAGAGGGTCGATTATTTTTTTGAAATACTCGTTGGAAAATGTACTTTAAGGTGGTTTTTGTGATTTAAAAAAAAAAAATTTTTGGTAATCCAGGCAAACGTGCAAACTATTGCGTTTTTTAAGAAAAAAAAAGTTGGTGGGCCCGATTAAGACGTAGCAATGTGGCATTATCTCGCAGCTATTAAACATCACTTTTTCCTAAAAGTACACATAATTTCTTACAAAACTGAAAAAAAATCATCTCAATACGATGAAAATTGACCGAGTTACAGGCATTTGAAAAATGGCAATTTTTCGATGAAAAATTTTGTTGCGACAATTTTGTTGCGGAGTGTAGAATTTATATTTTTCATATAATTCTCGAGCATTAATTGGATTGTGGAATATACAAATGTAACTAAATAATTGACAAAGAGCTTTTTGAAATCGAGATAAAGATGCTTCTTCCGAACATTCATCCCATTCATCATCTATTTCAACTAAATTTCTTGCTTTTGCTGCTTCAAAGGATGTTGGGCATGTGATTCCATCAAAAGTTTCTAAGCTTTCAAAAGATCTTGCAGCTTAAATATGAAGCAGAAGTAATCTTAAAAAGAATGTTTCTCTTTGTTTTGGATTAACTGACTAGGTGAGTATCAGACCTCCGGATCACGGATTTTGCTCAAACTTTGGGATAAGTTTTCAGATGTCAAAATATGAAAGAAAACAGAATTTTAGATCCCAACGCTCAATATTTCCCTAGTTACAGGCAATTAAAGAAAATCACTAAAAAAGTTACTAGATTTTCAAACGCGTATAGTTTCTTAGCATTGATAGCTAAGAGCTTAAAACTTTTTTTACATGAAAGCTGAGCTCAAATCTTTTCGGAATAGTAGTTATAGCATGTCAAAATATTATTTTTTCCCAAATTTATAGCGTGATAAACATTGGGCCTGATTTTACTTTTTAAAACATTAATTAATAATAAAAGCTGAAATCGGACCCAATGTTTATCACGCTATAAATTTGGGAAAAAATAATATTTTGACATGCTATAACTACTATTTCGAAAGGATTTGAGTTCAGCTTTCATTTAAAAAAAGTTTTAAGCACTTAGCTATCAATGCTAAGAAACTATACGCGTTTGAAAATCTAATAACTTTTTTAGTGATTTTCTTTAATTGTCTGTAACTAGGGAAATATTGAGCGTTGGGATCTAAAATTCGGTTTCCTTTCATATTTTGACATCTGAAAATTTATCCGAAAGTTTGAACAAAATTCGTCATCCGGAGGTCTGATACTCTCCTAGTGAGTACATTCTGGTTAGAATAGGTTTCACAGTTTTTATTCTTTTCGTCCATGTTTTATGTATTTGATTAAAAATAGAATGTTGCATTTTCAGAATAAAAGTAATTATGTGTCTCTGGATCACTTTTATTAAATTCAAACCACGCTGTTAGTGTTGTATTTATATTTTTCTTATCAATTTCGTGTTCGGATCCTTTTTTAAAATATTTAAAATATTTTATTATGAATAGCTTATCTATGAATTGTATGTGAAAGTTCACTTATATAATATTCCAATATGCGATGCATAGCTTCTGGCAAGCAAACGTATCTTGTGTTTATATATTGTTGAATTTCATCATAAAACATATTCAAATCAGTCGTTTCATCCGTTTCATCATGAGTATTACTTTCAGTATTTATTTCACTTGCTTTCATTCCTATGAATGCACAATCATGTCCTTTGAAGCAGTATCTAAATAAGTATTTTATAACTTCTATTATTGAACATAATTTAATATTAATATGACAATCAAACTTTAGTAATAAATACTGGTTATAAGGAACAACAAATCTATTGTCTGCTCACTTGTTTGTGTATAATATCTCATTTTTATCATTTCTTCGTCGATGGATAGAAGAACTATTTGGCATTATTGAAGTTTCATCAAACCGTTTCGGAAAATTTTTCGTACACTTGCCTGATTCTTTATCCATACAAGGTGAGTTTTTATTCTGATCTCCACAAAGGTCATGGATCATGAATTGTTTTACTATTTCGTATGATCTGGGATTATCATTTTTATTTGGAATTTCAGCTACTATAAATTTATCAACGTCATCATTATTGTGAATTTCACCATCTTTTTTAAAAATATTAGCATATGTACATACGGTAATTCTCTCTTTTGAAATTCTACTACGTATGAATATGCAATGCATTTTCATAAAATATGTATTTGAGTAATTTGTTCTATTAATATTTTGAATTTTCGATAAAATACTTTAACAACAATATCTGGTCTATCTATTACTTCTTCACTTTGTCCTATATTATTTGTGATTTCTTCCCATTTCGGATTGCATGTCATGGTAATGAAAAAATCTGGTTTTTCCGTTCTTTGTACTAATGTCATGGAATCAAAAAAATTTTGATGTTAGGAATGCGGACTTTCTTTAAAAGTTGATGGTAATATAAGCATTTTTCCAATTTTTAAACTATCATTGATTTCGTTTCTTTATTTTTTAAGAAATCCATTACGCCTTGATACAGTTTTGTTCTTAAAGAATCTTGATTTTTTTTATAAAATATAACCTCAAATTTTTTATTTCGAACCATGAATATAAGTGGATATATAATCATAAGATCTAACAAGGAGAGTGTCAGGGTATTGGAACGCCGATCCGGCTCAAATTTTGGGAGATGATTTTAGATGTAGAAATATAAAAAAAGCCAAGTTACTAGACTCTAACGCTCAATATTTCTCTAGTTACAGACAAATAAAGTGATTTTCTTTACTTATAAAAGTTACTAGATTTTCAAACGCTTATAATTCATTAGCATTGATAGCTAGAAGCCCGAACCTTTTTTTAAATGGAAGTTGAGCTCAAATCCTTTCGAATTATCACCTATAGCATCCCGAAATATTATTTTTTTCTAAAGTTATAGAGGAATAAAAATTGAAACAAATTTTAGCATTTATTATTAATTAATTAAAATTCATGTTATGAAGACGAATTTCAGGTCCAATTTTTATCCCTCTATAACTTTAGAAAAAAATAATATTTCGGGATGCTATAGGTAGTAATTCGAAAGGATTTGAGCTCAACTTCCATTTAAAAAAAGGTTCAGCTTCTAGCTATCAATGCTAATGAATTATAAGCGTTTGGAAATCTAGTAACTTCTATAGTGATTTTCTTGATTTATCTATAACTAGAGAAATATTGAGCGTTAGAGTCTAGCACCTTGGCTTTTTTCATATTTCTACATCTAAAATCATTTCCGAAAATTTGAGCAGGATCGGCGTCCCAATATCCTGACACTCTCCTTGTAAGTATTTACTTATATATAGGATTCTTATTGATTTTTCTGGTATCGAATAGATACATATGTCTCTTTTAATAGGTAATTTATTCTCTACAAAAACTACTGCTACTTTATTACATTTAGCTTTATTATATCGCTACTTAGCAAAGTTATCATTTCGTCTTATTAACATTTTAACATCCCTAGGTACAGTTCCATTTTTAATAAAACGATTATTTACTTCAATTTCTGCTTCGTGCATCATTTTATAAGCTGCTGCATAAGGATTTTTTCTCATAATTATAGAATCTAATTTATTCAATAATTCAATAGAACAATTTAGATCGTTTTCTATGCGGCAATTTTTTACTTCTTCGTTATCAAATATATATTATTGTCCATAATTTCTCGATTCATTTTCATTATGGTATATTTGTCCACAAACAAGTAAAACTTGAGGACCTTTATTAAATAATTCATCAAATATTGCACCAAAACTAGCAAATGCTAAGGCGTTATTATATGATCTTATGCATTTTTTAAAATTATTACTTATCATAGAATTTCCCGTAAGTAATTTCTTAATCTCTTCAGGATATTCTGGGTCTTCTTCTAATGTTATATTTCCTTGTTTACAACATGATGTAAATTTCTTATTGCTTGACATTTCGAATGCAAAATGTCTAGCACCCCAAAAATCACAAATAAAATTCAAATTATCAATATTATTTTCATTGTATAATTTGTATTATTATTGGTCATAGTATCTTTAGCTATTTGGTAATAATTTATATCATTTCGATTTTCTTTGTTTTTTTGTTAGTTCGTTCATTTTTTTTTCTTATGTAAACATTTCTTGTACAACCTATTTTTCATAAAATTTAATATTCATAGAATCAATTAATGATAAAACATCCGACCAAAATCTTTTCTTCGCTGAAATTTCTGTTTGATTTTAATTTATACGAGCTTAATTTACCTCGCTCCTAACGTTGCTCGATTAAATCTTAATATATTATATTAATATGTATAAATTAGCCAATTTTAAAGTCAAAAAAATTGCCTGAATTGATAAATTTTTATATTGCAATTCTGTTTAAAATTAAGTTTTTATATATTTAGAAAAAGGCCTAATTAAAGTTCCAATATGCATAAAAATTGTTTGAATACAAATCATTTCATCATGATAAATAAGAAATTTATTTTACTCAATTTTATTTAAATCAATGGAAAAATATGATGGGAATTTATTCTTTTTAATCATGTGTTTCAGAAAGAGAGACGGAGATGAAAAAACGGAGACGTAAGAACAGAGAAGTAGAGACGAAGCTATTGAGACGGAGGGACAGAGAGGAGAAGACAGAGAGATGGAAACAGAGAGACGTAGACGGGTAGACAAAAATGGAAAGACGGAGACGAAGAGACATAGACAGAGGGACGGGGAGACGAAAATGAAAAGGCAGAGACAGAGAAACAAAGACGAAAAAAAGGAGTCGTATGAACGGAGACAGAGAGACATAGACGGAGAGATATAGATGAAGGAACGGAGACGAAAAGGCAGAGACGGAGAGGCAGAGACAGGAAGGCAAAGATAGAGAAACAAAGACATAGAGACGGAGATAGAGAGACGGAGATATATTGTGACGAAAATGGAGAAACGGAGTCGGAGAGACAGAGAGAAAGAAACAGAGACAGAAAGACAGAGCGACGGAGATGGAGAGATGGAGACAAAAAGATGGAGATGGAGAGGCAAATGTTCCGTATGTGTATGTGTTTATGTGTATGAGTGTATGTCTTTATGTGACATGTATATGTGAAAATGTCCATCGGAATATATATATATATATATACTAGGAGGGGTACCCTCTGCTGGCTCCGCTCGCCAACCCCTAATATTTAATGTAATTTACGTCTAGAAAGATTTGTTTATGTTAAAATATATGTTACACGGACCACATGGTCCAGAGACTTTTTGTTATGATTTAAGAAATAGTAAATTTCTAAAAAATTTTTGGAAACGTTTTGTAATTTTACTATTTTTGAAGATAATGGTTTCCCAAA